>VZRZ01005124.1:164870-241386 GCA_013398175.1 Climacteris rufus | reverse complement strand
GAGGCGGGCGCGGCGGCGGCGGGCGCTTATATAGCGGAGCGGCGCCGCCTCCATCCGGGCGCCACGGGACCTTTCACCCGCCCGCCGGGCACGGAAGCGCCGGGGCGGGGAAGCCGGGCAGGCTCAGCTTCCTGCGGGGATGCTGGCCCCGTAATCCCGGTTGATGGCGAGCGGAGCGGGGCCCGGGGCCGGCAGCTGCCGCGCCCCCTTCCCGGGGCTCGGCCGCGCCCTGCGGGGCACAGCGCCCTCCCGCTCGGGGCCCGCGGGCATCTCGGACTCCCGGTTGCCTTTTCCAGTGGATTTCGGCGTATCTGCTGGAGGAAGTACCGACATCTGACGCACAAGCGAGGCTTTATCGCTTCCAGTGACAGCGAGCCTGTTCCCGTCTGAGCTTTTGGGTCTTTTTATTTTCATTCATTACTGAAAGCGACAGGACGAGAGGGCACGGTCTTAAGCTGCGCCAGGAGAGGTTTATATTGGACATTAGGAGGGATTTTTTCACAGGGTGATTAGACATTGGAAGGGACTGCCCAGGGCGGTGATGGAGTGACCGTCCCTGGAGGTGGTTAGGGAAAGGCTGGACATGGCACTCAGTGCCATGGTCTGGTTGACGGGGTGGTGTTCGATCAGGTTGGACTCCGTGAGCTCAGAGGTCTTTTCCAGTCTAATTAGATTCTGCAGTTCCGTACAGTGTAAGTGCAAGAGCGGAAGTTTTAAGTAAAAGTGCTCGTTTTCTTCATTCTTAAATTTAAGAACTTAATTTTATTTATGGAAGTTCCATTATTTGTTCAGGTGGGGCATTGAAGGGGTATTTTTTACTGAGACTGGTCTTTGATTTGGCCTGCACAGTGGTGACTGTCAGTCCTAAACCAGGTGTTTTGCTCAAAATATCTGTTTCGAGTTGCATCGCCAAAGAACCAGGGAAACACGTATTGAAATGATGGCCTATACTAGGGTCACTATGATTATGTTTTCATATTAATGTTTCATGTCTAATTTGGCGTTCTGTCCAGAAATCATAGACATGTATAATGTTAGCATAACTGCTGCACTTCTGGAAGCTTAGTAATTACTGCTGTTATTCAAAAAAGCTTGTTTGGTGTTTTAAGATGAGCTTACTTTCAGCTATCACATTCTGCTTAATACATACTTTTTCCCCCTACCAATTGCTTTATAGCTCTTCCTTTGGTCATTAAACCTCATGTGATGGAGTTAACTTTTACATGCCAACTATTCCATTGTTTAGGCTTGTTTGCACTTGGATTATTTGTACTTGCTCTTTGAAATCTCTAGTTTACTAATATCCTCTTCGAAAGTACTAGAGGCTGTATTCTGATTAAACAGTTCCAAGAAACATGGATACAGAAGCTGTCATCCTGAAATGCAGCAATGTCTTTTGCCAGTGGAGATCAGTGCTTGAAAAATCTGTTTTGATGATAGTCACGTTTCTCTGGTCTCTTCCCCCCTGCAATGAAAACAGTCTTTGGTTCTGGTGGTTTGTTTTCAGAGCCATTTAACAATTACTTATGTACTATTTTTGAACTCATATGCAAGGAACCCATGTTTTATTCTATTACCAGCTATTCCAACTGCTTCCTGAGGAAGTTTTCCGTCTATAAGTGTTTTATATTCATCACTCTTAAATACATTACCTCACACTGATCATGCTGAAACACTTTATTTTCCAGTAATCCAGATGGTTCCCAATCACGAGTCTTGCTACAATATTTACTTAGAGCTTTTATGAATGTTCTTAGTAAACTTTATTTCCAGATAAAATACTGAGTAGCTTGCTGCCAAGAACTAATTCCTGTGGGATTCAGTTAGAAATATATCTGACTGAGTCCTCAGTGGTGACACAGACCTGTAACCTTAGTTTTAATTTGTTTACTGTGAACTATATGTGCGTATCTGTGCCAGTTTCTCTGTGTCCTACCGAACAATGTGCGAATGTGTTGTATCAACACTCTTCCTATTGTCTACCAAAATATGCTGTAATTGCATGAGAAAAGAAAGTAATTCCAAAAAGATACATTTTCCATACATTTAAGCAGTGTAATTTAAGTACAGTTTGCTCATTTATTTCTTGTTCTCATATGAAGGAGATGGTTTGGGTTTGGGGTTTTTTTCCTGGGATTAGGGCGAGGTTGACCGTAAGTTCCGGAATTTGTTCCTTTCTTACTTATTTTCCTAGTATTGGCACTACCTCAGCTTTCTTTGAGATTTTTCTTTTTTTTTCTGAGCTTCCCCAGATTTCTCAGAGCTTATGGAAAATCCACATTAACAGCACACAAGTCTCCTTTGCCAGCTCTTAAAATTCTTGGATGCAGGCTATCTGGAGCTGCTGATTTAAAAACCGCCTTACTTCTATTCTTGTGTTTAAGGCTTTCCATGGCTGTTAGAATTTTCTGATATACATTGTTTTTCTCCACAAATGCATAACAGAAATTTATCTGAACTTCCTGTTTTCTCTGACATACACTATATATTAAAAAATGCTCCCTCTTGCCAGTCACAAGAGTCAATAGCCATTCTAAATACAACCTTTTGCTTGCCTTCTGAGTATTTTATCATTCTTAAATTCTAATTCGTATTTTACATTGTGCCTGGTTTTCCTTTGATTACATACTGCTTTTAATGTAGGTTTTTCTCCCCAGCTAATGCTTACTTTAGTGGAGAGATTGTGATTCTGTGACTTATAATACCCTGTTGACCTGTGCTTTTTAGATGAAGCTTCTGGGAGTGTTTCCCTGATGTCAAGTAATCAAGAAGATAAACAATTAAGAAGCAAGACATGCTTTTAACATGAGTGGTTATTTGATGTGGGCAGCTCCTTGCAAGCTGTCTTGGTTATGCCAGCCTAATACTTCTAGTGTTTGCTTTCAATGGGATTAACATATTTCCGGATATTCCTATTTACTTATAAATCACTTTCTTCTTCAAGGTCATTGGGATCTGAACGCAATTTCAAGGGGTATTGGTCATAAAATACCTGTGAATCAGGATCGTACCTGAGGCTTCTCAGAAAATCGTCAGCAGATGGTGGAGTATCAAAACCCGTCAGGAGAAATCTAATGAAATCTATTTTCAAGCCTTTTAAGAAAGGGTACACATCTGCTTGGTCTTAGTTGTAGGTATCTGCTGGTCTTCTTGTGTTGAGTTTCTCAGTTGTATCATGTTGCAGAACTCTCCTCCAAGTTCTTTGCTCGGCAGTTAGCTTTGTCTGCATGTGCCTCAGCTATTGAAACTTCAGAAAAACCCCTGGAACTAAAAACACTGCCTTTTAAAAGATTGGTTTGTGCAGATGGGTAGCTGCTAACTGGCAGGGCTCCCTGCAGGTAGCAGGCAGACAGAATGCCCAGCTGGAATGCTCATATTGCACCTAGCCTGTCCAATTTTACATTTTTTAAATTTTCATGCCAATTCTGGCATAAAGCTCAGCATATAAAAATGCACCCCTCCTCTAAATATTAGGCTCTCTTTACCTTAAGAATGGAACATTGAAAACATGAGCTAGGTCTATGACTCAGAGCAATTGTGCTTTGATACAGTCCTTTACTGTTGACAAACGTTGCTGCAAATATTGATTGTTAGGAGATTTTTTCAAGTGGGCAACTTGAACTTTGTAGTTATCACCACAAGCTCTTTCCTGCTAAATATGTACTTTATGCCTGTCAGATAATACACTTGCCTTCTAATGCCATTGATGTGGTTAGAGCAAAACAACTTTGCCAGTCTGTTTTGCCTTGTTTTTCTGTCCCAAATCACTGTGACAAAAAATACAAAACTGCTGATAAGCAACAACATTTTTAGTGACATTGAATCTGTGATACATCATTTCAATGTGCCTTCAAACACTTTGAACTGAAACAGAATTGTCCATCTGGGCAGCTTTCAGGAGGATATTATTTGAATTTGTCCTGGTCTAGTTCAGTGGTTTTTTTTAAATTTATGAATTATGTCTTCTTTGTTTGTCTGGAAGAATTTGTTGCCTCTCCACTTTTTGCTCTTCAGATGTGATGCTCCTGTCAAGTTTGTAATAATGAATAAAACACCTTTTGCAGAGAATAACTGTGCAACTGACATAGTCCTGATAGCAACCAAGGGGGTTTATTGATTAGCAACATTTAATTTGCTGCTAGTCAATGAACTGTGTATTGTGGATCAGTATCAGGAATACAACAGAAATCACAAATCACAATACTAGAGACTTACAAACTGCTGGTAGGCACCTACAGATTTCTTACCCTTCTACGACTGATCCCACTTACATATTCACACATTTCTATATGCACTTCCACTCTCTTACAAGAAGTATGGGTTACAAATATACACGCCCACTTTTGGGAGCCTGTGCAGACAATCCATGTGCCAGGAAGAGTGTGCTCTCCATGTTCCCATATGCACTCCTGGGAGGTGGGGCCTACTGCTCTGCCTTGTCCTGTCAGCCCTCCCAGTCTGTACCAGGAGTGGGGTGGCAGCTACTTACTATGTCTGAGCGGGAGGATCTTAGAAGCATTAACACCTTCTGCTCTGCCAAAGTTTTCTTCCAATAATCACAAATTCTCATGCTGCTTTTCAAGCTACCATTTTTTTTTTTTTCGCAAAAGGCTCTTGTTAATCTAATTCTTTAGTTACTCTTTGAGTGGTCATTGTCTTAAGCAAGCTTTGTTATTGTTAATTTCCTCTTAGCACAATCAGGTTTTGGGCAAACATCCTCTCAGAATGTGCCACTTCGGGTATTTTGTTCACACACACTATTTATACTTGCATTCCTATCCTGTCATCTGTTGTTATCCAGGCTGGGTTACCAAGAGGGGGGCATGCAATTCCTGTTCAAAAAATCCCTAGCATCAGCCCAGTGAAAGCAGAGTTAGTGGGCATACAAACAGAACTGCTTTTTTGAATCCAGTTTTCCTTCACCTCAGTAGACTTCATGTGGGAAAAGGTTAATCAAGTGTGAAAAATGAGCTCTAAACTACACAGATCTCTCCAGTCCAGATTTGTCCACTTGAGGCAGCACCGCTTGGCACTTGCTTGTTGTGGTCTGTTTTACTTTGTTAAAATAGGCAGTTCAATAAGACTGCAGTATTTTGTAGAACATGTTGAAAACTTCCACCTACTCAAATAACATCCAAGGGACTCATTGAACACACACACCAAGTTGTTTTAACAACAGGATTGGAAATTGGCTTCCAGGACACAGGTTGGTTTGCTACTCTTATCTCTCTGACTACTCTATGGATGCTTTGTACAGGGAGTGTGTAGGAACTACTGGTACATACTAGTGCATACAAATTCTCACAATACTGTGCTATTAAAGACTTTGGAGTTGTCTTTCTTCCTCATGTCTGCCTCCTGCAAAGACTCTGTGGGAAGATGCCAGCAGCAGGGGATTAGCGTGGTTGGATGTCTGTCCTGGAGGAAAAAAATGATGTTTGATTTTACAGCAGTTCTGTTTACTGCTGTATGTAGTCCACATATATGTTTGCCCATGTGTTTTAGAGCCCACTTAAGAAGTCACTGATCATGTTTTTTTCTTCCAAAGACCAGTGTAATCTAATATAATTCTTTGGCGAGACAGAGTAGTAGGGAGTGGTTTCACGGTGCTTGCGCTGCTTCTCTATCATGGAGCAGGGATAATTGAAGGAATGGTTCTGGCCTCACACTAACTTATGACTAGAGGAAAAATTTCTCTTGATATGGAATGCATCACTTCATCATGTTTAGGTTTTTTGTTCCTGAGAATTTTTTCCTTGTCTCTTTAACACTGGTGTCCTTGTGGGATATTCTTGATCCAACTGGTTTTCAGATGGTGAATGTTGGCAAGCACAAAATTTAGCAAATGCTTGCCCCAGATGATGAGACTTAAAGCAAGGGGTGATTTCCACCTTGATGTTACAGAACTATTAGAGCAGGATATTAGTTGCAACTTGCAATTTTATATAGATTACATCCAGGTGTCGGACTTCTGTGGAACTTGAGGTGCCCTTCCCAACCCTGGCATCTGTAAAGAAAGATTAAAGTCAATTCAGTAATGCTTCTCCTGTTGTGACCTGACCCTCTGTGAACTAGCCAAGCTGAATTACTCAAAACATGACAGAAACAGGAACAGCAACGTAGAACTTAGGACCTGGAACTAAAGGAGATACTGTGGTGTTAAAGATGTGCTTTAGAAACAGGAGTTAGTAGCCACTGAGGAAATCATCACACTGTGATTGTTCAGAACAGCTGGTTGGATCCACACCATAACATGAAAGTGATCCAAAAGGCATCAAATATGAAGAAGTTTTGGTTTCAAAGGGTTTACTAAGTTCTCTAAAAAGCTAATGTGGCAAAGTGGCAGCTGCAGTTTACTGCATAGAAATTATGAGGTTGCGGTAGCGGGGCTGGAACAACAACCATAGAGTCTGTAATACCATTTCATAGAAGACCCAGAAGATTTTTTTAAGAGAACATCTTACTAGGAGAGTACAGCAAGTCTATTAAACTTATCTTTCACCTAAATACATGGCAGAAGTTCATACTTCATGAAAAGTTCCTACTTCATGAAAATGGGACTTGTACATGGCCTTTCATGCCCGTCTGCAAAATGTGGTTGCAAATGTGGGATATAGTTTGCTATATTCTTCCCCTAGGAAATGATATAAAATAGAAAACTCTTTTTCCCCTGCAGCAATCACTTAAATAATGTAAGAGCAACTATATGTAAATTAATGTGCACTAATGTGCACACAATTGCGTATCCACCATTCCTGCCTCTGTGCACAGTGAATTCCCTAGCAACAGTTTTTGCAGATGTGAATCAAGGGGAACATTATTATCTACAGGGTTAAAACTGAGGAAAAGATAGTATTAGCATTTATGAGGATTCTGGTCAAGCATTCAATTTTTAGGCAAATGAAACATAGAAGGTGGGTTTGAGTGTGGTAGCCATGTCCCCTGGAAAAAATATCTAGAAATAGTCGTAATTTTTTTAGCATTGTGACCTCATGTTTTTTAAGTACAGAATATATATATTAAAAAAGATTCTTACAATAATTATGAGTGTTGTAAGATGTTTCTGAGAGCACCCAGCAGTCACTTCGTCCTACCACACTGCAGCAGGTGTATTTCCTTTTTGAGACTCCCTTATGTGGTCAGAGGAACAGCTGATTCTTATACACTCTTGGGAAATGTTCCTGGTATGAGGTAGAGCCAATCCCTTTGTTCTGACAGGAACAAATGGTTATGCTAATACCTAGAAATTGTTTCTCATTTTTCCTGGGGAAAAAACCAACCAGCCAACCAAACCAAAACCAGCAACACACCTTTGATAGAAAAAATTGAGCTTTTTAGTCTTAAAATCTTTGGTATATAAAGGAAATCTATTTTCCATTGAAGAACCTACCCTTCCTTGTGTACTAGCATACATTTCTAAATCATTGGTGCTACTTAAATATAGCACTAATTAATCACAATTAATAATAGTGCAGTCATTAAGAAAATAAAGAAAAATAACCTCTGAGGTGGTTTGGGGACTGGTGATTGTTTGCAGAGTATTTAAAATTAGGCAGGTTTTCGTTTTCAGGAACATTTGGGGTTTTGAGGGGCTGGAACTGTGAGAGGATGGCTGTGCTTCTTTTAATTACCCAAGAGCATACTCTGGCCTGGTGGTAATGCGTGACCACTCTGAACTGAATCAGTGTCTTATCTAATTTTAAGCACTAGTTCAAGACCTTAGTTTGTCATACAGGGTCCTAACAGTCCAGTGGGCAGGTGTCTCTAGCATGCAACACACAGTCACATGCCAGCATAAACTTATTTTTCATTGAGAGCTGCACTGATTTGGTTTGGATTTGGGGGTGTCTCCTTGCCTCCTCCAGCCATCTCCCTTGTCTCCTTGGCAAATGGCTCTTTTGCTGTAATTGGTCAGCTAGTGCTGATTTTTATGGTCAGGACACTTTTTCAAATGCTGTTCTCAGTTCAATATACAACTTTTTAAACAAACTATGCAACCATGAAAATGTTTATAAAAAATTTAATGTCACTTATTTCCTCTGAAAGTCAGCTGTTGGTAGGAATGATTAAACTTTAAGAATATCCGGTTTATCTTTAGATTTTTTCCCTTTCACTCCCAAAAGCTCTACAAGGATTGACAACTTTAAGGGAGGTCTGGGGTTCTGTCACTTTCCTACCAAAGTGAAATCCATGTGACAACCATCTGCTGGCATGTCAGTGCAATGATATATTCCTTCAAAAGCTTTGCATGTAGCTTTTGTGTTACCTGTAGACCATTTTATTGGAACTGATAAGAGAAAAGATAAAAGATAAGATAAAGAGAAAAGATAAGAGAAAAAGCAAGGATGTGGGAAAGATGTATGATACCTGTCTAAACCTACTGTATTATGTAATATATAATATTAACTACTATTAAAAAAAATCTAGCCTCCTCAGCCTATCAGTTCCCTTATTTACATTCATCATTTTTGCAGTCTCTGTTCAGGTGCAACTTTCTATACTTGCTTCTGGGACCAGCTTCATTTGTGCTATATCTGAGTCAAAGCCCTTTCACCATTCTGAAGATGTCGAGAAAATTACATGGCTTGAAAATGAAACTGATTTTCTGTCTGCCCTTGTTGGGGGAGTGACTTAAAAAGAGCTGGACTTTTATGTTTCCAATTTGCAGCTACTTTGCTCATTGTAGCCTGGCACATGTGCAGTAGAATATTTATTAAGTTCTGAATTACCCTATTATCCCAGGTGCCCTGCAAAGGCAAATGCAATCACCTCCCTGCTCTGCTGAACACTTGGGCTATTGAACTTCAGGCTGGGTCAAGAGCAAAACTCAGCCTCGTGCTTGGAGAAGTCCAGGGATGGATGGTGGTGCCTCCACTGTCAGACTGTCCCACGGTATCCTTAGCTGATGGCAGGCTGGGATAGATGCCAGTAGACCTTTTTGTTCCATTTTCCTTCTTTAACTGGTTTTAAGGCTTTTCATTTGACAGGCAGACAAATATTTGGCAGCTGGGTTAACTGAAGCATAAAAAGAGGCTCTTAGAGCACTGCATGAAGGTATTTGCGGCAGATAAATAGCTAAAATAAAGTTGAAGTAAAATATTGCAAATACAGTTGATTTTAAAAATAACCATTCATTTCCTATCCCTATTTTAATCCCTGTTTTAGTGTATGAATTTATGGACACAAATGCTAACTGCAAAAATTGATATACAAGTCACATAGTAAGCATCCACTTAAGTCCCATTGAATTTACAAATATTTGTGGTATATTGTGTAAAACAGTTTTTGTTTGTTTTCTTTGCTGTGGTATATCTTACCACAGAATACAGAAGCAACCCATATATCTTCAGACTTATGTTTTCACGCTTCCCATCCTACCTTCTGGATTGAGGAAGTGCCCACTTCCAAGTTATGTAGTATTTTTATTGTTTTTAAATAGTGATTTTACCACTTTCTTTCTGGGTTGAGATAAAGCATCATGCAAAAAAAAAAAAGAAAAAAAAAGAAAAGAAAGAGGAGCAAACAATGGAACAAGCTGGGATCAGGGTTGCAGAGGCTCCTGGTTGATGGGAAGCCAGAAGCTGTGACAAAGAAAAACAAATAAATGTTCCTCACTTAATTATAAAATATGTTTAACTTCCACACTCCACCCCACCCCAGCACCACATAAAGAGAGTAGCATCAGAATTGTAGCTTATGCTAACTTTTTAAAAAACCTATTATGAAATGTCTTTTGATACTTCTATTTGGGAACCAAAGACACTAAACCTTCAGTAATAGCTATAGGAAGTGAAGATGAATATGGAATTATAAACTTCTGTACTTTTCTTTCATTCTTCCTAGAAACTGCTTATTACAATTGCATAGTTCCCATGCTCCTAGACATCTTTTCTTGTCATCTCTTGATTGCTAAAACAATTGTTGCACTCCACAGAACACGAGATAGCATGTAGAAGTTGCTTTTCATTGTGAAGCATGAAAAAAAATAATTTTGACCTAAAACCATTCCAGCACTGGAATATTGGCTATTCAGTTTGTATTACATAAAATCACGTAGAATCTCTTAACTGCATCCTGTCAAGTTTTGCACATGTGCCCATTTGAGGAAAGAGAGGAGACATGAGGGGAGGTTGGGATGGTGAATGTCATTTGTTATAAAACAAAAGAAAAAAAAGCCAGAATTAGAACTTCTAATTCATGCTTTCCCTTAGTGGACAACACTGTCTGTGTAACCAAGAAAGCACAAAATATAACATTCTAATATGGCTAATATGTCCAGAGCTACTGCTGTTGGTTACTGCCTGTGAGAATGCAAGCACTTTACAGTATCTGCTTTATATGTACTTTCCAGAATTAGTAAATGCAACCAGGTTTGGTAGTTAGGCACTGGGAGATTAATGAGAAAGAGCTGAAGTTTCCATGCAGGCTGTGGCTACCCCAGACTGGTATGAGGCAGGAGCTAACCCACCCAGTTTTGAATAGTTAGCTCTCAGTGCTGCAGAGCTGGAAGTTTGAAAGGCAGCCTGTGCTACTTAGGAACAGAGACCATAAAACAAAAAGCAGCTCACCTTGACAAACTGGCTACTGTAACATGGCATCCCAGAGTCCCAGCACTTAGGTTGCTGCTATTAAAAACAAAACCAAAAACAAATGAACAAACAAAACTAAATGCCAGAATAATGGAGTTTCCAAGGAAAATTATTATATCAAGCTGTGACACTCGGTTAATAGGAAGACATGAGAGATCTGACCTTTACATTTACTGCTTGGGAGAAATGAGGCTTTGTTCCTTCCTAAGAACACAATCAAGATCTGTGATGACTCTTATTTGAGGAGGTCCAGCCTGTTCTTACCACCAGATAATCCATGCATGCCCTGAACAGAGCACACCTGTCTGGCAAAGACTTTACACCACCACTGTGCCCAGATTTATACTGATGCTACATCATCTGAATCTGTGCAATACTTCCATAAATCTGTTTAGGCTGATCAAGCTGCTGGAAATCAGTTCCAGAAACAAAGAGAATGAATAAACTAGGTACAAGCAGCCCGTAAGGTTTGTAACTTATAACCATGTCTTGCAAACCATCTGGAACTGTGCCTCGTACATATGTATGGGAAGGAGAGGTAAAGAACAAAACCAGCTTATAGAAAGGGAAAAGTTTGGATGAACATAATCCTGTAAGAGTTGTGACACAATTGTCTGAAACTGCTCTGCCTCATATGCCTTCTACTAACATTTTATATAGAGGTATGCAAGTGTGACAAAGCTGAGCGCAAAGTGCAGTTACACTCATTAGCTCATTCCAGAAGCAGGAAGGAATCTTTTAAAAACCTGAAGCTGTGTCCAGATGAAAACAGAAAGGATAAAACTCTGGTGGATTACATATAAAAATAGATGGAAAAATCTTCAAGAAACTAACATAAACCCCATAACTTTTCATTTTCAGAATATCAAGAACAAGAAATCTGTCAAGACTCTGATAGATCTATTGATGTCAGTTTTTTATAAAACAAAAGCCAACCAAACAAACAAAAACCTCCAAAAAACCCAAAACAACCAAACCAAACAAACAAACACCAAAAAAACCCCAAACCAAAACAAAAACCGAGATAACCCTCACCTGAACATTTTAACGTGTTTCTCCCCCAAGACAGTAAAGCCATTGCAAAGAATCAAAGGGTGATCCTTGCATGTGTGTTGTCCCTGGAGGAAATGCAAAACAGGCTCAAGCTAGAAGGATTCTTGTAGGAGAATTCAGGAACGGAAATTCAAATATCTATATATGTTAATTGCAGAATTTCTGTGGTTAGAAGTGACCTCTGGAGACTGTCTAGTCCAACCCTCTCTTCAAAGCAGGGTCAGCTAGAGCAGCTTGCTCAGTACCATGTCCAGTTGGGTTCTGAGTATCCGCAAGGATGAAAACTCCCCAACCTTTCTGAGTAACCTGTTCTGGTGTTTCACAGTCCTCACAGTAAAAATGTTTTCTATTGCATTTAAATGGGGCTTCTTGTCCTTCTATTTGTGGCCACTGCATCTGTTCTTGTCACTGAGCACCACTGAGAAGAGACTGGCTCCATCTTTACTGCCTCCCATCAGTATTTCTACAAACTGGTAGGATCCCCCTGAGCCTTCCTTTTCCAGGCAGAACAGTCCCATCTCCCAGTCTCTCCTCACATGCAGAGGTTCCACTCCTATAATCAACTTACTGGCCTCTTGCTGCACTCCTGGTCCAGTACATCCATTATTTTCTTGTTACAGCAGAGTCCTGAGCTGACCACAGAGCTCCAGACGTGTCTCACCAGGGCTGATGAACAGCAGGGAATAACCTCTTATAGCAGCGCTGTGGAGGAGCTGGCCGCAGCCTTTGGAGTGCACCCCAGATGCTGTTGGCTGCCTTTGCCGCAAGGGTGCATTGCTTGCTAATGTTCAACTTGGTGTCTGCCTGCAGCTCCAGATCTTTCCTGCAAAGCTCCTTTCCAGCCGGTTGGCCCGCGGTGTGTACTGGTGCAGGGGCTTATCCACCTCCGGGTGCCAGACATTGCAATTCCCTGCAGTGGTTGCCATCAGCAGATTTCTCCAGCTTGGTAAGGTCTTTCTGAGCACCAGCACAACCATCCAAGGTATTAACTGCTCCACCCAATTCTGTATCACCTGCAAACTTGGAGAGGGTGCTCCATCCCCTCATCCAAGCCTTTCATGGAGATGTCAACCTGCACTGGGTCCAGGATCGACCTCTGGGGTACACCACAAATGACAGGTATCCCACTGGACTTCATGCCATTGATCACAACCCTCTGAGCCCAGGAGCTCAGCTAATTTTCAGTTGCCACTAATTAGTCAGTACTTCATCAGTTTGTCTATGAGGATGTAATGGGAAACAGTGCTGGAAACCTCCCTAAGGTCAAGATAAGCAACCCCTGCTCTCCAGCAGCCAGTAATCTCATTGCAGAAGGCTACTAAGTTGGTCAAGCATAATTTCCTCTTCATAAATCCCTGATGACTACTCCCAATCCCTTTTGTGTCCTTCATATGTTTGGCAATGATTTCCAGAATTATTTGCTCCTTTTCCAGGGATTTAGATGAGGTTGACTGGGTTAAAGTATTTTAGATCCTCCTTCTTGGCCATCTTGCAGACAGCACTTAGATTCGTGCACTTTCAGACCTCAGGATTCTCTCCTGACCTTCCAAAGATAGGCAAGAGTTGCCTCACAATGACATTGGCAAGCTTTGTCAGCCAATGTGAATGCATCCCATGAGGTCCCATGAACTTCTCTATGTCTGGTTTGTTTCAATGGTCCCTAACCTGATCCTTCTTTACCAACAGTAAATCATCCTTGCTTCAGACTCCTCATTAGTCTCTCAACTCTTGCATATTTATTATTTATGTTTGAGTTAAACAAGGAGCTACTGATTAATCCTTGGAGCCATCCTGCCACCTTTACCTGATTTCCTGCTCATGGGGATGGACCCATCTTGAGCTTGGGGAGGGCAATCCTTGAAAATCAACCAGGTATCCTTTTCCCTTATTCTCTCCAGGATCATATCGCATGGAAGTCTTTAAAAAAGTAGATTTCCTAATTACATGATTGACATCTGTAAAAGATACATTAGCAATTCTATATTAAAGGAAATAACAGACACATAGATATGATTTGTTTAGAAAGAGCAAATACTGCTTTGGTTGGAAGGAGTTGCACTTCACAGTTGTGTTGGATTGTATTGGAATTCTTTAGGAGCACTGACAGCATGCAGATAAGGCACTGATTGATATGTTCCCTTAGGGTTTCTAAAGGTATTTGAAAAATCCTTCACTGCAAACTTTTGAAAGGTATTAAACAGCCACATTTAGGAGAGAAAACTCTGGGCTGGATAAGTCAAAAGATAGGCACTGTAAAATGTCAGTTCTCTCAGCAAAAGAAAGTGCCCACTGGTATTTCAGGGGATCTGCTGCTGCCCAGCATATCCACAAATGAAGTGCAAGAAGGGGACCCAGAAGATAAACAAATTTAGGACATTAATTGCAAGGGCCAACTACAAACTGGCAGAAAGAAATTCAAGGTATATTGGTGTAACATGAGGTAGACAAAATTACCATCACATAGACCATGGATTCTGAGCTATTAGGCTTGAGATATTTCTTGATTATTACTAACTCAAAGCTCATTAGCAATCAAAATAAAACAAAAAAAACCACAACCCCCCCAACCAAAAAAAGTCCCAAAAAACCAAACCAAACAACAACAACAACAAAAAACACCAAAAAACCCCCAACCACTCAAAATAAACATTAGAAGTTACTTAGAAATAGAGACCATCACTATGACAGCAGAGTATGATGTGCCTACATCCTGAGTACTGTGCTCTATCAGAAGAAAAACCCATAAAATTGACAGAAACATCTGCAGAGCTGATTATACTTCAAGAGTATGTCTTGGCCATGCAGTATCCTTCTATCAAGTACAACAGAGAATTTGAAGGGTGCTTGATTGTTCACAGAGCCTCAAGTAGCACTTGTTGATGCTAAAGTATCAAGTAAAAAAATCACAGGTTTCTAGCAGTATAAGCAACAAGCTTCCTAGATTGGCAAAATAAATACAACACAAACATCTAGAAACTACTAAAAAATTTTAATTCCATTTTTTATTCTTCAGAAAACTGCAGAAACATTTTTATTTAAGGCTTGATGTTAAGGTGAAGCATGTCAATGGCTTTATCTAAAATTTTATCCTACATGCTCTCAGCTAATCATGTCAAAAAGTAACTGACATGATAACTTCTATAAAACAACTCTTTTATTAAATAAGTTACGCAACACACACAAAAGCTCCGTTTCTATAGCATAATTATTTTGACAGAGAAACATGGGAAATATTTTATAGAATTTACTTTAGGTTTTTTGATTCCAGCTAGCATTTTACAGTTCCACTTAAGGGGGACAGAAAAACCAAGAAATAGTTAAGCTTAGATATGCTTTATAAACCATTAATTTCAATTACCAACCCAAGTACCATAAAGACCTACAGAATCATCTCAAATTCACATAGTTGCTCATTTCCAGGATTTCACGGGGCTAAGAACAGATGTGTGTCAGAAATCAGGAAACTGGCTCAATTCCTTTGGGATTTTTTTTTTTTCCCCAGAATGGAAGCAAGGGGAAGGAAGGGTAAAGAAGAAAAACAATTTGACTGAAACATCACTCTTTCTCCTGTCTTAAAAAGAAGCAGAGTGGCAATATCAGCTACAGCAGTCAGCTCCAGATAAGGGTTCAGATGTACAATTATCAGTTCTGATAAATGAGGGATCAGAGCTTTTTGTCTTCAGCATTGCCTCCAGCACTTCCTTTCCCAGACACGCTACAACAGATTAGGAAAGATAGTAGATAAGACATAAGTGATGCAGAGGATTGTTCAATAGTGTATACTCTGAGCACCAGCAGAATAACATTATTGCTGCTTTAAGCAAACTTCCTTTTCAGTACTTCCAGTATCTTCTTCAATACCAACACTTGCATTACGAAGCACAAATAATCCTCCCTTTACCATTCATTTTTTCCCCAACTTTTTAAAAAAAATTTTAACTCACTGTGTACCTCCAAAACTTTCTATTCTGCACAAGATATTCTTATAATACTTCAAAGTTTACCATGTCCCAACTATCAAGTTGCTATTAACACACAGGGAAGTCTTATAAAAAGCACAGGTTGTTAATATATCTTCTTACTCTTAGTAGCCTTAGACTGACAAAAAGGTTCCTTATTTCAAGGAGTATATAGGTAGTTCACATCTTCCATATCAGAAGCAGCATCGTTACTGAAATTAAGTACACCCAAGAACAAGTTAAATAGAACACTGACATACTGTATTTATTTTTCTGCATTCATTGATTTATGATACATGCTCATTCCTTGTTAAATGAAGAGGAAAAGCTCAAATGCACTACCCTAGCTGGTGTAAAGAACTACTCATATCTGACATTTTGAAAATACCGAAAGGTATTATGCATAAAGAACCTTCCAAAAGCAGCCCCTTTTTTGTACTTCACTTACTTACAATTTTTCTGCACATCACATTTCATAGTGAGCAAGGCAGCACACAACAGAGCAACCAGAAAAAGTCTTATGTGCCGACACCTGAATCTTTGCCTCTACTCCCTCCCAAGGTAAAACCCCAGAGTTTCATTAAATCTCTTTATTTGTAATCTTCTATCAAAACAGTTTGGTTTTTTTTTAAGTATAAAAAACAGCAACAAACGCTTTAGATCACACAGGGGCTAAATTAATTATGTTCAGAGGAAGGATGGAAGGAAAGAAAAGTCGACAAAAGAAATACAGAGTCCTGAGTTTTCCTAGAGGTTCTGCTTGAGGGCCCTGAGGCTGGGGAGCAGCTGATCCGCACTCAGGCGCTCCTCCACATTTGCCTTCCAGCAGCAGCTAATGATGCTCTGGAGCCTCCGGCCCACTGGTGACTCGTGGAAAACAGCAGCAGCCAGCGAAGGGCGCAAGTTGTAGGCGACCACGGCATAGAGCACGTGCTGCCGCTCACCCAGGTACGGCTGCTCCCTCATGACAATCTGCCAGAGGGTGATGGCAAACGAGTAGATGTCCGCTTTGGCAGTGACCCTCTCGCCCTTGAGGAGCTCAGGGGCACGGTGCGTGTACGTACCCCCTTGCTGGCACATGTGGGAGCTCTGGGACAAGCCCTTCTCCAGTTTCTGGGAGCACCCAAAGTCTCCAATCTTACACAGTCCCTGCTCAGTGATAAAAACATTTGCAGGCTTCAGGTCCAAGTGCACAATGTCCTGTGAGTGAAGGAAGGCTAAGCCTGTCATGATGTCACAAGAATAGCACACGGTGTCTTCCATGCTCAGGGCCTTCCTTCTACATCCTCCTTCATCATCCTCCCCCTGACTCCATGCATCCCCAGTGCCATAAATGACATGGTGCAGGGTGATACTGCCCACATACTCCATGATGATGGTGCCCAGGCTGTTCTCACTGGCCGGGGCACACGTGCTGGCAGCCACCACACGTACCACATTGTCGTGCTGGAGCTGGGCCACGTTCAGCTCAGCCCAGAAGCTCTGTCGTGACGCCAGCCGGTTTTTGCTGCTCTTCTTCACCTGCTTCACAGCCACGGTTGCACCATGGTAGGTGGCTTTGTAGACAGAACCAAAGCCCCCAGAGCCTAAGGGCTGCAGGAGACAGAGCTGCTCCCAGTCAATGGAGCACCAGGACAGGCGTGAAGGTAAGCGACGAGTCCTGACTGAAGGAGCTCCCCCCAGAAAGCTTTTGCTGTCTTCGCCAGGGATAACTAAAGGGCTGCTGCTGGGGCGTAAATTCGCAGAGGGGGAATACTCAAAAGAAAGAAAACAATTAAGAGGAATAGGTGATGGCATAATACGAAGAACAAAACAACAGGCAGCTACTAAGACTAGATGAAGACTGAAAAACTTCCCTGACAGAAAGGACTCTATAGTGCCTTCCAAAGCCTTTTATCCTCCCTTCACCATTCTCCCCCCCTCCCCCGAATGAACTGCACCTGTCACAACTCTCTGACCCAAATCAGGCTCACCTGGAAATATTCTTCTCCAACCCTGAAGCAAATCTCTAGAAAGTCAAGGCAAATGGATTTAAAGCTAAAAAATTATTAACTCGTAAGTGTTTCACATTGTTTCTAATCTCAAAAGAAATATGTTCTGCCCATTGAATGCCTCTAGCAAAATGCCCCAGAAGTAAATACAGCAGTGACTGGTGAATGCATTTCACCATGGCTTCAGGCAGGAATGATCAGCATCAGGTGCATTAAACAACTCGAAGTCTTTGTCAGTCAGTGGAAGCAGCTGAAGCGGTGAGTGCTAGCGTTTGATGACGTTAAGGCAGGCATAACTAAATATACAAGTGTTTGTAGAAACCTACCACTTAAAAATGACTGGGACAAGGTTTGCCTGCTCAGCTTTGCTCATGTAGGACAGCAACCTTAATGACAGCATGAAGACAAATGATTGTTCTGTATCATCCTTTCAATCTAGTAACTAGAATTATGCATAGGTATTTGCTCATCTTCCCATCACACCCCATGCAGTTACTACTGGTGTGTATTTTATTTCTGGATTCTCCTTAGAAAACTTGTTGCTGAATTTACAGAACTGTTCTGGCAGAAATCAAACATGTCTATGCATTGGTGGTCCCAGTGTTCTTTCAAAGGATTGTTTTGAATTTTGACCCCTTCACATCTTCGCAGTGCTCGTGCTAACTGCTAGTGTCTGGTACCTGCTGTACTGCCCAGGTATGAGAGCACCCTTATGGGATCTATACAGGTAAGGACTTTTGAATATTCCAGTATCTTTCTGTACATGTTGACAAATATCTTGGAAAGCTTGGACCCCGTTTCCCACCTCCTCACCCTTCCGAACTTTCCTCTGGACGTTGGAATTTTCAGTACAGATCCTGCCATGGGACTTCAGACTGGCAGTGCCTCTTTCTCCAGAGTTTACCTCTGGACAGCACCGTCTCTGCAGGCTGTTCCTGCAGAGTTTTCCCGGTGTTTTATGTTTTTGTTTTTTGTTTCGTTTTGTGGTTTTGTTTGTTTGGCTTTGTTTCTTTTGGTTTTTGTTTATTTGTTTTTCTTCTCTATATGAGTAAAATGCAGCACAGGCCACTGAGAGAGGTTTTAAGGATTCCCAGAACATGTGCAAGCAGAAGTGGAATGTTCTGCACCTTGAGATGGTTTCAGTTGTTCACCTTAACACACAAACCTGGTGTCCCAAAGACATCTTCTGACCCTACCTGAACTCTAGATCAGCTCGACCAGAGGGTTTCAAAGACATCGCTCCGTAGTGAATCAGTGATGGAGATCTTCCCCAGCAGGAGACTTAGGACTATCAGGAGAAATTTGCCACAGCAATTCACAGGGAAGCAAACTTGGACAACAGATGAATGAGAATGGGGAATTTAGGTTATCACCAGGCAGTGTGAAACAGACAGGCTGAGGAAGAACTAGATAAAGATGTGCTAATAGTTGTTAACAAGTGAGAGTGCAAAGACTGAAGGATGCCAAAAGACCTCGCAATGGCCGTGGGTGGGACAGTTCCTGCGGGTGGGATCGCCTGACAACGAAAGGCTCCTCTTTCCTGGCCCCTCCCAGGAGGGACTCTAACTGTACAGGAGGCCCCTGGAGCCCTCAGGTGTACCACGCCCCGCGAGCTTTCTGTCTATAGCAGGAGGCAGCCAAGTAAGATGCTGTTGCTGCCCCCTCTTTGGGGCAGCTCTCTGGCTTGAAGCTGTGCATCAGTTACACAGGGATGTTCTGGGGGCAGGACCAGAGGATCTTTAGTGTAGTTTTAAATATGCAGTGAAATAAGCCATGGGGACAACAGGTATTTTCTTTCCTTTTCTGAGCAGCATTGTGATTTTATGCTTGTATGTAGAAGTCTTCACTTCCAGTCTTTGCAGAGAATGTTTTCTAGGCAGGTGAGTTGTGATGGAAATGAAAAGCTGCAGAGAGCAGAGGAAGCTATATGGGAGAGAGTAAAGATTTTTTTTTGTCTGTTTTCTGGGTGCTAATAAGACTCCAATTCTTCAGTGGGCTTCTGTGTCATATAGGATATAAAAGCACCAGAAAGACATTTCTACTCTGAATTCTCCAAGCCTGTTTTCACCAGGTTAAGGTGGCAGTGAAGTACAAAGAGAAAGTTGGGTGTTGAGACTGGGAGTAGACCTGTTAAGCTGACAACTATAGCAGCATATCTGATATTGTGAATGCAATAGAACAGCAGTAAAATCTATGTTCATAAAGCAGAGGGTTAGGATTAGGGCTGTTTCCAAATTTGTTTGATTGAACTCTCATTCGGAAGATATATCAGACCTTCCATAGGTTCCAAAATCCCTGTCCACTTCTGTCAGTTGTCCTTTTGTTACCTTTTCTGGTAATGTTCTTGTTACCCTTTTCTGTTAGAAACCTTCCTGTTTTGCCCTGCCATGGCAGACATGTTGTATTGTTCTTGGGGAATACACTGAAATTTTGAACAGGAACAGGGACATTCTTTGGGATCTAAACTGTCCCAATGCAATTTATTGTCCTGTCTAAAGCTTACTGCTGAGGACCAAAGCAAAGGACCATCCAGAGTCTTTCAATGTGAATGTAATGAAATAAAAGCAGGCTTTTATTAAGAACAAATATTATTTTCCTGTAACCCATTGGTGACTTGGCCCAGTGACTTCCCAGGAAGCACAGTTGCTGTAGGACCTCCTTGCCATGCTTCACAGCCTTGTTTAGCTCCAGCATTACTGCAGGCTGGGGAAGGGCCCCAGCAGGATGGGGAGACACTTGCAGAGGGGAGCAGGGCTGCTGGGGACAGGGTGCACCTTCCCTCCCGGCCACCCTTCCCCAGGGGAACCCTCAGCAGCCTCCAGCTACACTGTTCCCATTGCACTGCTATTGCCATAAGGAAAAAGGAAGCTGTAGGAATCAAAAGACATCAGCAGAGAAGGCAATAGGAACTTCTACAAGTGACAAGAGGGAAGCACAAAGTATGTGTCCCGTGGGCTGCAATATGTCACAGCTACAATAAACTGCAGTAGCGATTGTTTTGTTCCAGGCTTGGGTGTATTTCTGCAAATAAAACATACCTGTGCATCCAATGCTGCAACAGCTGCCCAACCCAATCTGTTCTTCTGGATGAGAAGGAATACAGAATCTCACTCTGTTCCACCATTTATATTTCACTTGTTTATCAGTAATATGGAAATTCTTTGCCATTGTTGTTAAGTTACTACTGCTGTTTGTTTGGTCACTGGAAAGGAGAAGTCAGCCTCCATACCAAGGGTCTTAAAGGACTGATATGGATGTAATCCAGCACAGCACATCTGCTGAACACCAGTTTTGTGTTGATCAAGGTGCATCACTTTTGTAGTTAACAGCCAAAGTTTTGTCTAAGACAGGGGAATGACAGAGCTGGGGATTAGAACTGATTTCAGAGAGTTTAAGAGTGTATAGTTATACACCTCTCCACAATCCTTACTTTATTTCTTTGTACATTTGGTTGCTGTACCATGTCACAAACCCTTGAAGGCTTGGCTGTCCAGAGGCTTCTAAGAACTGTCTTACAATACAGAGCTAACATTGTGTTTCTACTAGGTTACTTTGAAATCTTCCTAAAGGAGCCAAATGTAACTCTTCAGTACTTAAATTACAGTCCTACTCAAAGCAAGACAGTTCCTTAGCCCGTGGCTTAATGACTTATGAGATGTTTTCTTCTCTGTTTCAAATCAAAGTTTTCTTTTTTCTCCTTTTACTGTCTGTTCCTGTGATCTCAGTTTAGGATTTGATGATGAACCTACGTTCTCCTTATGCACAGTGTTTTATGGTCAAAGTGTCGCTTCCAGTCACACCTCATAGACCTCAAATGATATTCAGAGTTGCCTGAAAGGAATTCTGATATGATCAATTGCACAGGTGTAAGTGATACCATTGTCTGAAGCCAGTCCCTACACAGGCTTGCTCTGAAGATAGGCCACTGATTAACCACTTTTTTTTTTTTTTACTACAAGCACAAGCCAGAAAAGAATCCAGTTCATGTTTCAGAGTTTGGCTGTTCTGGCGAGACAAATGACACCTTGGAACAGCAAATACAAGCAAGTTTTCATTAAAGCAGTGAGAAGTAAACCCAAATGCAAAGAAAAAATACATCTGCAAGAACTGTGTGATGCTATTTTACTGCTGAGACATAATAATAATAAACACTTTAAAAGGTTAAACCCTAGTTTATAAATAATAAGATCAAGTTTCAAACACACATTGCCAAACAGCTGTTTGATGCTTTTTTTCCTTCATAGTAAGGTTACTCCATGTGTTCAAGAGCATGAAGCAAAGGCTCTCCTTACCTGAACACACTGAGGTTTTAATTGGAGGCACTGGAAAGGCAGGTGAGGTTTCACAGCTGCTTTACTGAGGCCTCAGGGACCAACGTGGACCAGGGATAACAATCTGGGACCTGCTGCTGTAGATTAATACCACAATTTCCAAAGAGCATCTTGTGACGTCACAAGCTAAAAGAATTCAAACTTAGGGATAAGGAAAATGAAATGTGCAATACAGGCTCTCACCCCTAGCAATATTTTTTGGCCATGCAAAGATGGACACCTATTCTGGCAAGTTGACATAAGGTGTCACATGGCAGGCACCTTATGCACTATTTTCAGCCAAATTGTCCACGACTGGTTTTGCAGTCTTTCCCCTGGAGCAAAGCTGACTTTGCTGGATCACAGAGTGATGCCAAATACAGTGGTGGAATTTAAAACTTGTAGCTTAAGAACTAGAAAACAGCTTCAATGCTTAATGGGAAAAATTAATCACATACAGGAAAGGGCCCAGGGGAGTAATGTTAGTGCTATGTCTAGTGCTGGGAGGCTGCTGCTTTGCCAGCTACCTGGATTTAATGGTGATGCCTAGGACTGATACATAAAGGGGTCAGTCTCTCCCAGCAGCTTGCACAATCCCATTAACACAGATCATATGCTCTCTGATGCATATTAAGTACATTGCCATAGCAAATGTGGTGGCTTCCTGCAAACACCACCTCTTCGGAGAGTGGTAGAGGGGAAGGGGCAAGAGAATCAGCTAAGTTTGGTGGCTCTGAAATGATGGCCTGGGTACTCTGGTGGGCCATAGCAAATTCTCAGATGTTGCCTTAAGTTAAAGGGGTTTAAGCCTCACCGATTTTGAGTCATATAGTTCAAGTACATTGTTGCAAGGCTTTCAGTGAGTAAGCACAAGCTTCTTGTAAAATTACTGCTGAATTCAGCCTAAGCTGAACAGAGCATACAAACTATGGAGCAACCCTGTAATACTTTATTGGCATAAGGAGCCACACTGACAACATAAAAGGAGACAATTTTCAGGTGAGGATAGACTGTAGAAAGTTTGGGAGTCTAGTCTGTGTTTATTTGTCATGAATGTTTGATATTTGATATTCTTATGTTACAGCTGATGGCATGTCCTTTAACCGTACAGAGCCTGTACTTTATTTTTACTTTCAATATAAGTAGTTGTGAGGGAACTTTAAGGATTTACCCATGACCATGTGTGTAACAATTTAACACAAAAGCTGGTAAGCCAGAGTTGAGCTTCATTTCAGAGGCAAAGCCTACAGAACTTCTCTGCTGAAACTGTATCTAGGATTACATAAGGACAGCTGACAAACACCTTCCTCACAGGAGTCTGTGCACCCCTTAGATAAACTGCTGTCTCTCACAGATTAATCAAGTATTTGGAAGAAGCTCTTCCAGCTTGCCTGGGAAACGACACACTGTGTTAACTAGGGGACCCCTTAACAAACAACATGATTCACTTCAGACTTGTAAAACACAGACACTTTAAACATTTTGAAGGAAACTGAAATGAAAAAAAAAACTAATTTATCAGCTTTTCCAGCTTAGATTGATACTTTCTCATGCTTTCATGATACACACATACATGTAGTCACACACATACACCAAAGTTTAAGCAATGTACTGATTTTTAGAAACTGTGACTATTCAGGTTCTCTGCACTACTTAACACACATCAAGCAGAGATCTGACTGGCTTATATGAAAATGACACTAAACCATTCTTTGTACCCTGGAGTTCAGTGCAACAGTGAGAATCCATCCCATGGGTAAACTCTCAGGGGATCAATTCAAATGATTTCCAGCTCAAACATAGTGTGCATTACCATAGTCCTGTTTCCAGAGTGCTCAGCTGGTAGCTGATGTCTCTTCAGCCCCCTCTGAGGCAAACTGGCTTTTTAGTTGGTGATCTTGTGATACAAATATCCCCAAACGAGACAAGGTTGTACAATGGCAATGGCATTGAAGAACAGAATTGTTCATTTTATTTTTTACAAATACTTTTTTCTCTGAAAATGCTAATTTCTTGAGGACATGGAGACCATTACAACAAATAGATAAACTTATATAAAAATAAAAATACCAGGCAAGATGTTACACCTTTATTAGGAGTAGAGGAAGTTTATACTGAATTACCTGGGATATAGCACATGAGCAGGAACTTGAAACTTCACACTACTGCTGGGATCTGTCATTTTCAACACCATTATCTCCACTGTTGTTCAAAACAGAAATACAGTGTTGCTGTTTACTTGCTAAAGGCCCCAACTCATAATGATAAGCAGCATTTTATCTTCCATTATAGTTCTCAAACTATTAAGTACAGACCACATTTTGTAATAGAGCTTATCTTGCTGTCCCACTTGCTGCCTGTTTGTGATCGCCAACTCTTGCTGTGCCAACTACAGCAGCTGCCACTTTGGAAAACTTAATTTCTCTCCGATTTAATACAATGTTTTGATTTGCAAAGCGGGGAAGCCAACAGCATGTAGTTGCTCAGTTCTTACTAGTCCAGCAGTAGCTCTGTATCAGTTTTGGTTTCTCTGTCAAAAACCATTTTTCATCCTAGGGCATGCTTGTATGTGGAAAGGAAAAGAAGGTGTAAAGAGTGAGAGAGAGTGAAGGGGAGAACCAGAATAGCCTTCCTCTTCCACTCCTTGGAGGGCAGCAAGAGCAGGAATAAAGCATACTACAGAACCATTTTTTGTATTTTCTTATGCAAGTTTTGGAAAGGGAGGTTTACAGGAGAAAGAGAAGGGAAGATGCCTGTAGCTCTGAGTTTAACGAGGAAACTTTGTTTGGACTGCACCGAGAGATCTCTGGCCGTAAGACAGGTATCATCCATGCAATCAGCCCACTTATTATGGAGGCTGACAGTTTCCAGAGGGCATCTGATTGGAAGGAGGACATGTTAAAACAGTAATGGTGGGTGAGAACACAATGGGGTGGTTTTCTCTTGAGGGTGTGTGTGTGGGGTATGTGTTTGTGGGTGATTATAAATGGTTTTGCAGAGTATTTCGTACCTTAGAGCATCTGTTGAGCTTTTGACTCTCAATATAGCAAGGCCAACCCACTCAAACTAGAAACCTGCAGCACAGAAGTGCTAAGTCAGCTCAGAGGAAAGGGGTAGGGATGACAAGAAAGGAAAGATGTCTGTATGTGGAGAAGGTGAAAGCCAACAACTGTCTAACAACCATTTCCCTCAGACTGGGTTACAGCAAGGAACCTATAAAGCCAAGACTCGGAAAAGAGAAGAAATCAAAAGCAGGGAAACACAGACAGTGCTAAAGATGTGAACAAAATATGTTCTGAAAAGCAATGAAATGTGAAATACTGGTCTTTTACTTTCCTGGCACAGTGTACGCTAGGGAACAACTGCGTGAACGAGCAGAGGCAGCTTTGTGCAGTTGTATGCAGGTTGCTGGCCTGGCTGCAAAGCACCTCTTCCCAAGCATCAGTCTGACTTCTCCAGAAACCAGTGCCATGGGCACACAGATCTATGGGATCACAGCAATGGAGTTTCTCCTGCAAATACTGCAGAGAGACAAGCCACACACTGTGTCTAGCACATGCCATGCCCTTAAAGTTTGTCCTGTAAACTACACCAACTGATGTGCACAACTTGCATTAATCTGAAATGATGGAGAATCACTCACCCAGGTCTCCCAAACAAGCAGGCCTACTATGGATACCCCATACTCACCTTCCAGTGTCTCACAGCATTTCAGAGTGTAATCTGATGGCAAGCTCAATTGCTTCCTTCAGTTCAGATCTGTCTTGTCACAGACACAGAGGCATCATCCCATTTGTTCCTTGGTGAAATCATGAAACGCAGATATTTATGCCTTTAAGATTTTCTGAAAAACTGACATTTTACCAATCATAAATTAGAAAGACAGTTATGTCTTTGTAAACTCAGAATAACTACAGCCAGCAAAACTGGATGTATTCTGTAATTACTTATTGCAATCCCAAACATGCAGATCATTATTATCTATTGAAATGCCAGGCATAAGTTAATCATTAACTAAAACCATTCTGTAATTTTATTGATATATTTTGTGGAGTTCACATATTTTTGTACAGCAAACATAACACTGTAGGCCACAAGAAGCTGCAGCACTATTGTTTAATAGCAGCAAGGTATATTTTATAATCAGGGTATGTGGACAATAAATAGTCTGTTTCTTTGGATGTGAATGTTTAAAATGAAGTTCTGCTGCAGCTTCATAATGTGATTGCTATTTTACAGAGCTTATACACAAAAATATATATGCAATCTTTTTGTCTATATTTTATACAAATACAACAGTAGTTTGTGAATACATTTTAAAGTACATATACATGATAAGCAACTCAATTTCCCATATCACAGGATAGCAAATTTTAAATGCAAGAAACATATACAAATTCAGTCTGGAATGCAGGGCTTGTGTTCTTTTTTTTTTCTCTATTTTTTTGACTCAAAACTTTTATCATTAAAAACATTTTAGCATACAAGTCCAAACAACTTTTCCACTAGCTAAAAATATAATTTCAGCAATCCGAGTCAGGTTTGGGTGTGTCATCATTCCCCAATATACTCTTCCCAGTTTTTGTCTAAATTCAAAGGCTTTTAGTAATATATAGCATGTCCTTCACTCCACACCATATAAAAAGCCCACATTTAACATTAACTAGCAGTCACCTATTTTTGTGAACAAGAGCTGGGCTTGTCAGCGTTTAAATTTGCATGTCCAAAATTTTACTTTTGCAAGTGCATATGAATACATTGTGGTGTTGCACAAAATTCATTAATGACAAATTAAGTCACAGTATAAAAATATATCATACAACTATAGGTCTAGTATAGTCCTTTTCTTTTCTATGGGTAAAAATACATCTGAATGAGACAGGGAGGTTTGTAGCACCATGAGAGGAGTTGTATCCCAAGTTACATTAGCAGCATGATCCAATATAACAATATTGCAGGAGTGTTTCTGAGGAGATAAACATTCACTCTGGTTCAACTGTACCACTGAAGCTTATACTGAAAAGTGTTTACATATGATAGCAATAGTTCTGTGTCACTTCCAGGGCTAGATAACTGTTATCAAAAGACACTGCCTTCCAACAAAAGTAAGACACCCTTATTGCATAAAAGCTTTGGGACTACCCAAGCACATTTTGAACTGCTGTGGCGTTACTTGTAATTTGAGCATGATGCTAAGTAAGCTGTGGTTTAAACTGTACACTGGGGGAAAGCAGGATGGGCAGCTAAGCCTATAATGGTTTACTACATACCAGATAAGTACATATATTTCAGAGGCTTACCTATAGACTGAGAAGAATACAGGAGAAGCTGCTAAACCAGTGTATGAGACAGACATAACAAAGGATGCAGGATCCCCTCAACCTAGGATCAGGCCCTAAGTTAACTTCAGACAGCAGCATAGCGATGATAGGATATGATAAAAAAAATTCTGTATCAAATACTGCATGTTAAATATTTTTGACAAAGTTTACCATCAAGAACTCCAGAGGACACAGTTTGCAAATGGTGAGGACAAACTCCTAATCGTTTTTGACTGGTATTCAAAATGGCAGTAGAAGACAGTGTAGTTTGAAACATGTAAACCTAGTAAAAACCATTGTAAAACCCTTAAGAAAGACACACTGGTTCTGTGCAATATAGCAAATTGATAAGAAAACACTGTAAAAATGTACCTGTTTAAAATTACAATGTCTACCATTTTGTACACAAAGCATTATACCAAAGGCCTACATATATGTAATCTAATGGCACTTGAAAGAAATTATAATAAAAGGTTTTATAATAAAAAGCATAACCTGTAAGAAATTTTCTTAAAAGGTTTAGGTTTTCTTTTTGAAAGTGCTATATCTTGTAATATGTGTAACATAGAGGTTGACCAAGCTTTATTTTAAAAAATATTGGCCTATAATACAAGTTTAGCTCACTAGGCAAATGATCCTGAAAATATGTACTCTTAACATTCATTATTAGCTTAATAAAGCAATCAGCTCTGGCTCATGTTTCAGTCAGTATATGGTTTTTAAAAACCGCTACTGCCAAATTAACAATAAATCACTCTATTCCAGAATTTACTACTAAATAAAGCACAAGCAACAAGTACACAAAAATATATAAATTAAAAAAAAAAAAAAAAAACAAAAACCAACAAAACAACCTTACTAGAAGTTTAGAAGTTGCACAAAGAGTGGTGCATGATCAGCCAGCCCTCCCCCCTCCCACTAAGAATCCATGTGAAATCAAGAAAATGGGGTTTAAAAATTGATGGTTTAGTAGTGGCCAATATTCACTCTGCCTAAGTGATGCTCAAAAGCACTCTGGTGGTGTTGTTATTGCTTACAGGGCCAGTCTGCTTCCACGTTACCCTACATCCTAGGTCAGCTGCAAACACGCTGGGTGCAGCCACCCACCGAAACCCTGACTGAATGAGGTTCAATATCTTGTCTGAGGTCCCTATTTCTCAAGTGAAATGTACATCTAACTCCAAAGTGAAATGTCAATCCCTTCTCAGAAAGCTAAGGCACGAACAAAGTACATAAGGGTTCTGGCTACTCACTAAGAAAATGGGTGTTGGCAAAATGTCTGTGGGTTTTGTTTTTTAATGAAGTCGTTCGGCAGCTGAGGCTGATGAACAGTGGCTATGGACTGGAAATCTGTGTGCCTGAGGCTGCCCAGGGAGGGCAGTGCTGCCTGGCCATGCTGCTGGGCCAGCTGCAGGATGCTGAGCACTCACAGCCTTCCTCTGCTGCAGGGAAAGTTGCAGATGCTCGACTCCTGGCAGGATATAGCCCACTGGAGGAATTAAGTCCATTTATCTTCATCTCAGATCAATTAAAAGGATTGAGAATAAACTCAAGTTTTTCTTAGACGCGTTATGGTTGCTCATTTAAACTAGAGTTACATTCGGTTGCATTCAGATTGTGCTCTGTTCATCTGTGTTTTTCTTTCCTTTAGAAAGGTGAAGGGAAAAAAAGCAATATTGAACAAATCATTCAACTAAAGATGTAAGTAAGCGAGCAATCTGTTTCACAGAAACCAGAGGAAGCAGTCGTGAAGCAGAGCTAAACGCCCACTCTGAGATAACATGCTCCTAAACCCAAAATCTAGGAGTAGTTTGCAGAATTTCAAAAGGTATTCTCCTTATTAATACATCCTTATTTTAATGCCTTTGGAACACAAACACATTTATAAAAATGTTATCTTTCAGTAATAAAATTTAAATACACATATGTATAAAATAGTAAAACTACACCTGCATATTGCTCCTAGAATTAAAAAAACCAGTAGGAGCTACTGATAAAACATCCGGAGCATGAGCTCCTTTAATGGGAGCAACTTTTGTTTCTGTGAAGTATGTTTAGTTTAACCACTTAAAACCTTGTGTGAATCCTCATTATTGGTTGAGAGATACTAATGTACTTTATTTCTATTTTTTAATTCCTTGTACAAAAATGACAAGGAAAACAAGGTTATTGTTGAATTACAGCAAATCTAGTTTGCTTTTATGCATCACAGGGTTGGTTGTTTTTTTAGGGTTTTTTTTCCTCTTTTGGTTATTAGGGGTTGGGGAATAGAATATATTGCATTAGGTAAAAGTGGTGTAAGCAATATGCTTTTACTTCACTCCTAAGAGTCCTGTCTTTAAATCTTGGCAATGGGCAAAAAGTCCCTAACCAAGTACCCAGGTGTAGAAAGTGTGATTAACATCTAACTTGTTGCTTAGGAGGACATAACACACCATGTAACACAACTGAAAAGATCATTCCAATAAAAACAAAACAAAACCAAACAAACTGGTAGTTGCAAATTTACATTCACTTTCTGACTGCATACTAGTTTTGAACTGAAAAATAGATACACACTTTCTGGCTGGACTTGATCCACCCTTTGGTGGTGGTAGCTGGGAGAAGACTGATGCCTACAAATGTGAATACACTACTGGAAGATTCCTATGCAGTACACTTTCTATGCTACTAAAGAGAAAAATCAGCAAGTTAAGAAGTAAAACAAAAACTGCGACAAAATATTCTGCATTACTACAATACAACACTTTTATATTTCAAGATCAGCCATTAATTTTGCCTGTTTCCCTATACCAGAGTCACGAAAGCACAACAACACAGTTCCAAATTCAACTTGAAACATTTGTCATTTAGGCAAGCAGAGATTCTCTGTCGAACTTCTGTTCAGACATGATTTTAGAGAATTAAACTAATTTTTTTCTTCTGTTATCCATAACAGGCCACAAAAATTTAAGCCAGAAAATGGCAAAATTCTTAACAACTTTTTTAATGACTTCAATACAAGTCAAAATGCTATATATATGTACATGTGTATATATGGACTTCTATATATACACACACAAGTTTTCAGAAAAATCTGAATTCCATATTTATTTTTAAAATTTAGATTTGTCATTATAGAACAGGTCAGATGTGTCAGCATTTGAGAAGAGGATTTGTTTGGAAACAGACTGGAGAATTTTTTTCCCAAATCTTCAGGAATCTTTGTGATATATATTTTAAATGGATTATTTGCAAATAGTAAAATATATTGAAAGGTAGAAGTGGCAGTTCTACCACTGACATCAATAAAACAGAATAGCTGCTGTGGTTGAAAAAGTTATAAAAAAGGTATGAGTGTTGAGAGTCTGCTTGGGATGACTTTCTACTGGACATTTTAAATGTGTAAATTGGCAGTGAAAATGAAAACAATACAATGAGACTGTTTAAAAAAAAAACAAAGTAAACACAGCTGAGAATAAACACTTTCAAAACATTTTTAAAAAGTTAATTTAAATTTCTTACTGGCTTCATGAGATTGGTACTGTACAAAAGCAGAGAATTTATAATGTCTTATAGTAGGCACTAAGTTAAAAATGGTCACCTAAGGCATTTCTACAAATAGACAGTAACAAGCCAGCTTTGTACATCCTATTGGAAAGCTTGATGAAATCGTGGTAGGGTGGTGGTTGTGCTTAGACTGCTTGTGAAAGCTGCTGACAATGAGTGCAGAGACCCAAGACCTATACTATTGCTAGGATCTTGTGGATCCTGGGTTTGTGGTGGAAGCTGAGTCATAGAAGAATGTGCCTCCTCTTGCGTATAACTCATTCCGAGGTTTCCCACTGAAACAGAAGGATTATAGGGAGGGCCATTTACAGGTATGAAGTTGAACAGCTGAGAGAAGTCCAATGATGGGGCGTTTAGAGGTTCGCTAATAGGAACGGAGCCCTTGGAAAGGGAAACTTCCCCAGACCCATCATCTAGTGGCCCTACTTGTGGATCCAGCCCTAGTTTTGATGAAGATGCTTGAGAATCCTGGGATGAAGAAGGCATACCACTTTGCAACTCCATTAAGTAACTTTCAATTTCCCCTTTCAATGGCTGTTCTTTTTCAGGCATAGAAATTGCGTATGAGGTAGTACCGAGCGGGTATTTCAACGATAGCTGGTGAGAAGGGTGGACAGACTCCATATCTATTGGACAAGGCATTCCCAATGGTAATGATGTGGCAACCATTTGGTGTGCAGATGCAGAACTCTGCATGGACTGAATCTGAGTGTTGTAGAGATTTAATTGCAAAGTGTTTGTAAATGGCTTTGATGTCAGTTCACTGGAAGGTAAAGACATCACTGGAAGCAGCTCATCCTTAATAGGCACAGAAACATTGCAGGTAAAGGGATCTAGAAGGTCCATTGGCTCTGTTTTGACCTTCAAAAGTTCTTGGTTGTGACTTTTCTTCATGTGGCGCGTGAGGTGATCCTTCCGCCCAAATCTCTGTGCACAGTACTGACAGAGGAAGTCCTTTCTTCCAGTGTGCACTACCATGTGTCTGCGGACATCCTTTCGGGTGTAGAACCGACGATCACAGTGTTCACACTGGTGCTTTTTCTCCTTCACTCCACCCGATGACTTGCCTGCATGAGTTTTTAGGTGCTCCAGCAGCACTCCTGTGCTTTCAAAAGTCTGCAAACATACCTTACAGGTGAGGTCACCACTTGTTGCAGCATGCAAAGCCAGGTGACGTTTGAACCCAAGCTTGGTATTGTAGTTCTTTCCACATTCTTCACACTTAAAGGCCTCTTTGTTGGGATTGTGTGTATGTAGGTGATTCTTTAGGTGATCTTTTCGGTGAAACATTTTCTCACAATAATTACACTTGTGGGTTTTCTCAGGAGAATGAGTAGCCATATGCCTTTAAACACAGATATATTCTGTAAGTAATTATTTTGATCAAAAAACACACGTGCTCATTTTTTAATGGCAGCTAAATACTACACTAAGGGCTGCTTTGCAACAGAACCTTTTATCTGAAAGCATGACACTACAAAGACAGTTCAACAAATTTAAATATAGCAAAACGTGAGCCATTTCTCTTAAATCGACACTTTAGTTTTGGTGGGTTTTAGCTACTGTAACAGGGGTATATGGGCAAGTATGAAAGTACTCGTGTAAAAGTCCATAGCCAAAGAACTTTCAGTCCATACTCTTTTTCTTGTGACAATTCCTTATACAAATGAAAATTCTACGCTCATTAAAAACAAAACAAAACAAAACAAAAACAAACAGAAAACAAAAGCAGAAAACAAATTAAGAAACAAAACCAAAGACATTAGCTTGCAAACTTAGGTAATTTAGAATTCTAAAAACAATCCAATGGCTACTTTAATTAACACATCCTCTCTGCAATCAGCTGAAGGCGTACAGAAATATATACTTTTACACGGCTTAACACGGCCAACATAAAATAGATAATATAATCTGAAAGATAAATAGAGTTTAATACCTTAGTAATTTGTACTTAGAAACAAAGGCCTTGGTGCAGTCTTGTTGTGTGCACTTGTAGGGCCTCTCTCCTGTGTGAGAGTATGAGTGAACCTTTAATTTCTCAACACTGTTAAAGGCCTTGTCACACAGTTGGCAAGGAAAGTTTTTTCTTGGTTTGGTTTCACCACGCTTACGTTTCCCTGAAGGGACTTTCTGGGTATCTCTTACTTCTGACAAATCACCAGGAATGACAGTGGCCATCGCAGCCTAAACCAGGCCTTCTTGTTGGACACTTGGGAATTGCCCAACTCCACTAAATGATTTAGCTTTAGATGGCTTCTCAAGTTTCATGTGGTCGTAAAAGAAAGCAAAAGGGGACTGGAAAAAAAAAATAAGAAACAACTAGTTTGTAACTAAACTTAGATTTTGAAGTTTACTTGCTATGTGATGCTTCTGAATAAAACTTAAAATTAGGTTCAGCTGGTCTAATGTAATACCTACAGGTTTCTTTACACTATTTGCTGCAACTCTTAAAACGCATTGCTCAGGATGAACAGATCCACATATGCCCTGAAATCACACCTTACAACCTTCCCCTCAAACACTCATGGAGAACAGCAAAGTTTCTGTCAGATTAAGGGAGGCATCAAGCAAAGAGCCTACCTACCCAGGCACCTTTTGGCAGCTTCAGATTTCAAAGGAATTACAGCCGCGCCTGTGGTGTTTGCACAGACATCTGCACGCACGCACACATGCACACATGCACACGCCACTATCAAAGTGAAAGTCTGTAAGACTCAAAATATTGGAAAACCTGCACAAAACGTGGCAGTACCCATGCTGACAGTATGGAGGGCAAAGCTCATGTTCCCTCTCAGATGTACTTCCTCCCTGTGCACACCTACGCACCTACTCTAGCAAAATGCACGCACTGCCAATGATGCCTAATAGGTGAAATTCTCCTGTAAACTTACCCTCTGCTAACAGAGACTTGATGTATTAATGACAGAAACCCCCTAGATTAGGGATAGATTAGATAGATCAGGGTTTTATCAGCCCGGTGCTGAAGACCCCCACTCTCCTCATGCTATCCTGCAAGACATGAGGGCTGTAAGAGTTCAGACTCGGGCTAGATCAGGATGGAGGCTCCTAGTCCTGCCCCTGTGGCATGACAAACTGAGCTAAACCAGAGGCTTTCAGTGTCAGGAGGTGCATGACGTGGCCCTTATGTCTGACTTGTGGGTGAGCAGCTTTAAACTCGTCATCTGGTATCATATAGTGGCATATAGTGGGCACCTGCCATCACAGGGCACTCAACAGCCCTCCTTTGTCAGGGGTGGCTGACAGCTTTTCTTCATCATTGGAACACAACTGCTACTACAGATACCAAAATCCAGTGCTACCCACTATGGGAAGGGTGGAGCGTGAGGTCTGCGGCAGCGGGGACAAGGAGAGCAGCGGGAGGACAGCACTCAATGCAAGCATTTGGCAGGGCGGGAAAGCCCCAAAATTTGGCCTTTCTCCCTCAAAAGTGCCACCACCCACCCCCCTGGCTGGCAGCTGCTGTCCGCTCTGGTCTCTGCCAGGGGCAGCTGCGAGGAGCGGCTGGGCTGGGCAGCACCACGGCCGGGCAGCAGCCAGGCCCAGGCTCGGCAGCCGGGCAGCGCCACAGCCCCGGCAGCAGGGCCGCGGAGACGCAGCTGCTGGGACAGGTGGAGCGGGGCAGCTGGAGCCGGGCAGGCACCACCAGGCTGCAGCTGCTCCAGCCCAATGCAGCCTCCCCGGAAAACAAATGGGGCTCTTCCCTGCTGGCAGTGAGGGAGGCTGGATAGCTGGGAGGGAGCCTGCGCCTGGCCTTAGCTGTCCTCTCATCCCTGCTGAGGCTCAGCAGAGACAGAGAGAGCCAACTGCTCCGGAGAGGAGAGGACAGCAGTGTCCAGGTGTGCTGCGGGGAAAACTACACGGTCCTTGCAAGTGCCTCAGCATAGTCCTTGAAGAAAGTGAGAAGGAAGGAGGGCCTGTGTTTTCCTCAATGCATGGCAGGACAGGAAGGCTGGAGAAGCAGAGAGAGGAAGAAGGGGATGTGCCTCTTTAAATGTCTGCATTTTAAGAAATCTTCAGTCTGAGATCTCCACTTGAAACGTGTACACAGAGCCTGTCTTTGTCAATGCCTTTTCCTCCCTCCTCCCCATAACTTTTCCCTTGTCTTTAGAGGAAGAGAGAAGTACTGGCACACCAAGATGGAAATTTGCTTCCTTACAACCCTGAAGTCCTTGAACAACAGGTTAAACTATGCTACTTCTTTAAAACAAGCAGTTTCATAAGACCACCTTTATTCTCTCAAATTTTATAAAGAAACACCTCTTTTAAAGATACACAGTGACAGAAAAGGTGTTTCTTTAAGGACTCTTGATTTACGTTTTGTCTCAGACCCATTCCCACTCGTGGGATGAAGCCTGAAGACTTCAATTCCATGAGTGGGAAAATGCACAGGTCTTCAAAGTATCAGCTTAATTTTATTCTCTGTCTCATAATCAACAATCTAGTTCATAAGTGAAAAAGTGGTGCAGTTGTTTGGAGACCTGGGAGCAATAATTTTCTTCAATAAAAGTAAATGAAGACCAGTTCCAAAGACTTCAATGAAGCCACCAAGGTAATCAAAGGAAAGGTCTGATTCACATCGAAGTTGTGATATATTTGTGGATTGAAGTATTTTTATTTTTCAATATAAGCTTTAATGAAAATCTGATAATAAAATTAATTTTGCTTTTCTGCTAATGAACACACTGGTCTTCAACACATATTGGCCTGAATGTAGAATGAAATTTTGTTTTAGCCTAATCTCTCCTGACAAATGAAGTTCAGGGGGGAGGAAAGAAAATCCAGCCTGATCTTGCACAGGCAATTTTCGTACCACTCAGGTACCTTCATGAGACCCACCACAGAGCTGAGAGCACAGCATCACAGCCTTTGCTGCATGGCCAGGGCACTTAGAGCCCCAATGGGGTACAAGAGGCTCCAGCCCCTTTGTCCCTTCTGCCAAATCCAGACTTGGCCTGAGACAAGGCAGGCCAGATCAGCAGAAAGGGCAAGGGAACTGCCTCAACAATCTGCTGCAGGGGAGTGGGGCTACTTTGACCATACTGGGTCCAGAGCTCAGCAGCAAGGGGACTCTGTGCCCAGCCAGTGACAAGGGAAGCGGGGACAGCTGGTAAGATACAGGGAGGGAGGATGAGCTGCCACAGGGAAGGACAGTGGACAGAACCAGGCTGGGGATGTGGGGCTAGGGAGGCTCAGGGAGTGCTGCACAGGGGTTGGGAATATCTAAGGACATGAGGATAGGGGTGAGCTGGTAACACTGCGGCTGGTGGGGAGGAGCTCATCATGCATCAAGCTGGAGAGATGCAGGATATTAGGCCATGCAGAAAGGTGGTCTGCAGGGTCTGATGTGATGTCAGAAGAAGTGTTTGTTGTGAAGCAGGATATTAAGCTTGTGTTAAATTAACAACTGACGACTTCTCTTTCCTTTTCTCAGGGCAAAGATCACACCTCAGGCTCGAGGCCATCCATCCATTCAGGCCAATATAACATTCCTGTTACCTTCCCTGAAACTTCAGGTAACCTAGCTGCTGTATTAGTCAGAACATTCACAGGGATGAAGAATTCAGGTTTTGTTCCTCTGTGATCATAACTAATTAAGCTGACTTTGAACTGTGTTTAAGTGTCCTTAAAAATGCATCATTAGAACAAATATAGTGTGGATCCAATCTTTGACAATGACAGCAATTTATTAAAAAGCACATATGCACTCTTATCTCAGTACCATTTTTCAATCGGTGAAGCAACTAAGAACTTCAGTATTGATCTCTGAATAGCAAATTACTTTTTTCTTTTTTTTTGGGGTGTGGATATACAGACTGAGCAATGGAGATAAAACTTAAAAAACCACTGATCCTCAAATATTAAATTTTCCAAAGACCAGCTGAAAGAATTTTATGAGTACTAATGCCTGTTTGTGTCTCAACATATTATCACTTAAAATCCACATTCTTACTGGTGCTTTCACAACTGAAGGATGAATGATTAAATGCAGTATCAAATATAACACACATGTTACACAAAAGCTCATATATAATACTATTTTTAAAGAAGCATATACTTAAAGCAGGATTAAAGAAGCCTCTGTTCAATGCACACCTGATGTTTGCCCACTAAAGTCCTCAGATTTTGGTCTTAACCAGTTCCGCTGACTCTTCTTGGAGGAAACCAGAATCCAGTACTTCCCATTTTTACTGGTCTGAAAAACAAAAGGAAGAATGGACTAGATTCCAGCGAAACCAGTACATTCATAAAGGCTGCGATGCGGCAAGACCAGGGATTGGAAAGAATTGGAAAGGAGAAGTTAAAAGGGATAGATCCAACCCATGCACAGAACATTATATACTGTTAATTGTAAACTGTAGGAATCATTCTTGCATTATCAGTAGCAATTATGCACTTCAATTTGCAGTATACTTACATAATTTCAACTAATGCTATGCTGGACAGTGACACATAAAGAGATAAAATTAGACAAAAGCAAAGGAGTTCTCATAAAGTTAAAAAAAACTAAAATAAAAATCCAAAGACCACAAATAATTTAGAAGTAACAGCAAAAAATGTAAAATACTGGGCCCAGACTTGAGTTTCTTACTCAGAAAGGACTGAATAAGATTCTGGATTAGGCCCAACTTTACTAGAACCTAATGCCTTCATTCTGCTTAATTATACAGGAATTAGCAGCTTTAAAGGTGACCTGCAAAGGAAAATAAAATTAATTTTTAAAAAATAATAAAACCTCTTAATGATGTACATGCTACAGGTAAATCCCAAAAGAGGGCAAGTCTCGGTTTGCCCGAACAAACTCAGAGGGCCTTTTTGGAATTTCCCTTTTATCTCCCTTTCCCCTGCCATCATCCTTTTGTAAATTTGCAGCAGGTCTTCCTTTTCTTGCTGGAAGGCCTCCTGGATGACACAGGTATACACAGAGAACATGTTCAGTGCCTCACTGTAATGGGGAGGTTCATTCTGTCCAACTCTTCCAGATATGTAAGGGCAAAGCCCTGTACGGTGCACACACCCCACGTGGCACAGCAGGCTGAAGTTCTTTGGCAGGAGACCCACAGTAATGTAACATTTCCCCACACACAAACCATTTTCCCTTCTTGCTTCCCATTCATTCCAGAAAGCATTCTTCCTTTTGATACTGAGTTCAGCTCCACACGGCCCCAGCATCCTCTGTTGGTAAGCACGAACATGAGCAAACAAGTGTCTCTGAACATCCACTAATGGCAAAAGTGCTTCAGAGCAACCAACTGAAGCTCTCTGACAGCTGAGGAACGTTTATCTGGGGCTTTGTACACACCAGCAGGAGGCAGAAACAGCTCCAGTACCCAAAGAAAAAGTGAAAGGTCTGTTTTCAACTAATCAGCACAACCCTCACGTCCTCTTTTTGGGGTCCCTCAAGTCACCTTGTTTAAGGGAGAAAATGCTGATGACTCCTTACTCCCTCTCCCAGCAAGACCTTTATAAATCATTTACCCTGCCATGCCCATCTCAACGTCTTCCACTATGGCAGCAGAAAGGAAGAGCTTCATTCCCCAGATGTTTCTACTAATGTAGTTCACAGTAAGTAGACAATATTTAAGACAGCCATATAAATGTAATGGACTAAGTCCTTGTTGACTTAGTCCCTTCACTATTCATATTTACAGAGCACTTCCTGTTTGGAAAAAAAAACCCCAAGAAATCCTATCTAAAATATTATAAAGTCCTCTCAACAGCATTTAACAACTTCTTTTAAATGTTTATAGTCCTCAATGCTAACCACATATCTAAAGTTGCCCTAGGAAAAAGCAGATGCCCTCAGAGAGAAGCCACTAGAGGAATGGAAAGACTATTGAATCAGGGAAAACAAAGCAAATGGGAAAAGTAAATAAGCAAGATAAACACAAGATGCAGCTAATATGCTGAGGAGAGTGAAGGAGGACAGTCAGGTACTCATACTCATTCATTACCTTACAAACACAGCAAAATCACACTGCAGTGGATCCAGGTGAGGCCAATGCTATACCTACAATTAGCTGGGATCTCAACTTCTACAGGGCCATTATTACATAAAGAACTTAACAACACACACAGAAAAGGAAATAAGTTTATATGAATAATGAAAGCATTTACTACATTTGACAGGATTAAGTGAAACGATAAAAGAATTCCTATGCTTTGAAACAATTAACATGCTATTGGATAAAAGACTTTTCCTTATGCACAGAATACAAAAGTTGTCCATGATACTGCTGATTTTTAGACCACCTTTTCAGAAGCTTTTGGTGTTAGAAAATCTCTGAGGCAGAATAGTGTACAAAGATGTACCATTCTCCCTGTAACTGCTTATAGTCATAGTATAATTAGGCTTTCTTCTCACCTAGATGAGGTAGGAAGAATTTTTAATGAACAACAAAGCTCAGATTATTCTCCACACGAAGCAGAGAAGCCTCACACTGCAAAATGCATTGTCACATGCACATTTGGGTACTAGTAACAAAATATGACTTCTCCAATTTGTCAGAATTCTTAGAATTCTTAGAATTTAGTATTTGTGTACTAATTTTGCTACCTCTCCAAACACCCTGATAATTCCAGCTTAGATAATATCTGAATTGCTACCACGACAAAAGGATTAAAAAAAAAATCCCCCAAACCCTAATATATAATATAAAACAATCTATTCCTTTTTAATATTAAAAAGTCACTTTTTCAAAATTCACAGTTCCTATTTAAAAATCTGAGAAATTAGCTGCACTAATATTTTAAAAACATTTTGACATTTCAATTAGAAGGATAATGAAGACATTACACAAATATAATCAATAATCCTCCTCCTAACTTGCATTTCATACTTAAGAGTGTTCAAGAACAGTAAAGGAAAACAACAGTTTCATGGTTACTTTCTTTCAAAATAAAAGAGCAATAATGAGAACACAGTACTGAGAACACAGAATCTGTCATTTTGCCTTTTATATAAAACAGCAAATCTAGCTTCATTTCCTGAAATCAATCCGTTTTAAACCAAAGGAAGGGTTCTAGAAATATTAGAGTCATAATAATGGTAAAACTCAATAAGGATTCAATAGCATTAGAGAGTCATCTTGGGATTTAAATATTTCTTTAAGGAAACAAAATGAAAAGCGGTTACTTACCCTACGGAAACTGTGATTCTTTAAGAAGTGCTGTCCGCACAGATCCCAGGTGAGCATGTACTCACACGGACAGGATCAAGTCCTCTGAAGACAGTTATGTCCATCCAGGCTGTGCCTGTGAACTCTCCCAACTCTGCACAAGGCAAGCACTCCCCAGCAGTGCCACACACACCATGGCCCCCAGTAGCGTGGTCAGCACCAATGCCAGCTCCCACCTCTGCTCTCCGCTCACGCCGTGGCACAAAAGCCACCCGTACGCGAAACTGCCATCAACGCGCTGCCTTGGGAAGTGCCAACCTCCCTCTTCCCTGCTGCTCCCAAACCTCAGGGGTATAAGTGCCAATGTGAATGGAGCTGTCAAGGTTTGCTGTGGCTGGCGAAAGGGAGTGGGGGCATGGGAGAGAAATACATGGGCAAGAGTCGATGTCCCAGTTGTAGGGTGGTGGGAGGTTTGGAAAGCTGAAACACAGACTGGTGTCCTAGCTGAGGAAGAAGGAGGATGAACAAGTGCACCCCAAGGAATAAACCTGCTGCTGTTCAGGTTGGTGATGGAGTGAACTAAGCTCAGGATGCCCCAGACTAACCTCTCTCAGGTCTGCCAACAGGAAAGACTCATTTACAGTGAAGGACAGTAGATGATTTGTGGTGCCTCTATTGTGAATGTACCTGGAAGTGCCACCATTACCATAGCGCAAGTAATGATTTTTCCTCTTTTCTGTACAAATAGGCGACAAATAGTCTAAAAAGTACTGACTAACAGTCACCTGACTAAAAAGTACTGACAGACGAAACCTGCTCTGTCTGAGCAGTCAGGGATAGCTGGGGGAGCGGAGCTGGTGAAAGCATCAGCAAGAGACAGCTGATGTAGCCACCTATTGTGGCTCAAAAGAGCCAAAGTGATAGTCAGACAGCACCTCCACTTATACAGTGGCAGACACTGGAGCAGGTTGCCCAGAAAAGTTGTAGATGCCCCATCCCTGGAAGTGTTAAAGGCCAGGTTGGATGGGGCTTTGAGCAACCTGCTCTAGTGGAAGGTGTCCCTGCCTATGGCCTAAGGGTTGGTATTAGACGATCTTTAAAGTCCCTTCCAACCCAAACTGTTCTATGACTCCAACTACAAATGCCACCATGTCTGCCCCTCTCAGTCGGAGGGCATAAATGTTGTCAGAGCTCCTGAAGATGAAGGAATCTAACCCCAGATTAAAGCAACCGAAGGAGCACCACTTAATCTTCTCTGGCTTTCCTTGTGCTGTGGGCTTACACACTAGCCTCTCACTAAGCAGTTCCATTTGTGGGGGAGCAGATTTAATTCTCCTTCCTTCAGACACCTTTGCTGATACAGAGCTGCTGGAAGGGGCTGAGGGCATAAGTGGCAAAGTGCCTGCACTGCTTCAGGACAGCATGTTGGGACTTGCAACCCTGCAAGGTTCAGACACCCTTCCTGGATCAACAAGGATCAACGTGCCTACTGCACACTTGTACGGACCTCAGAGAGAGAGCAGGAGGTCTGCCCAGCTTTGGAGAAAAACACTAGACTTTTTTGCAGCAGAAGCTTCACCTCAGAGTAGCTGCAGGTAGCAGAAGATCCAGCTGCCAACCTGTGACTTTCAGAGGTCCCTCTTACAGAGAATTAACTTTCCATAAGGGAGGATCTCAGATGGAGAAGCCGATCCCACCAATGGAAACAGTCAAGCAGGTAAGAAAAATCCATGCTTAACTGGCAAAGATGTTGAAGTATAGATGACTTCAGGATGCCTTTCTCCAAGCTGAATTAAAATCTCACTGATGCAGGCATCTACATCCCTGCTTGTGCTTGGCATGCCATTTGATCTGCATTTATTTGAACAGCATGTCACTCTTGACGAGAGACAGCTGGGGAAGCCTGCTCACTTTTGCCCACATTTAGAAAGAGAATCCTGTCTTTGGTAGGAAGATGCTGGTCCTCCCCCATTTGTTCTTGGCTGAATGGGATTGGACAGGGCAAGAAGGCAACAAAGGTCTCTCTGTGGTTATCCGACCTATGGAAACTCAAGCTGAGGCATTGATGCTGGAAAACAGAAAGGAGGAAGAATGGGCACTGCTGAAGTGAGACAACCATAAAGTGGCTTTGACCATGAAGTCTGCCTAGGCCAGGAGGGGCTCACACCTGCAATTTCACAAAATTAAATTTAATTTTCTGTCTGCTTTACTGTATAATTTGGAAGAGATATGAACAGCAAGCAACATGTACAGACACCTGGCACAACTGTCTATAAACACAGCACTGCCAGATGGCAGGAGGGACAGATCTTGGCCCCCAGAGCCCTGTGTCTGGCATTGCTGCCCTTTGGATGGCAGGCAGCAAGAGGGGAGAGCTGGCAGGTACCCTACCTGACAGCAGCTGGGAACCAGCCAGGGCTTTACAGCTCTTCTTCTCTCATCAGCTGACAGACAGCCAGATGTGAAAAGACAAAGGAGTCCCAACACTGAGGCCCCAGGGGGACAAGATGGCATTGAGAGGTGGGTGATGCCACTTGGCCTTCTGCATTTTCAGACAACAGTTACTGTAAATAACCACTTGAAGATTTAGGCAGTGGTCCTACTGTACAGCAGTGCTTCATGTAAGGGGAGCACACACACATACGCAAACTAATCACAAAAGAACAGGTAGTTGCTGTTTGAGTTTTTAAAAATATATACAAGGCTGTATTTATCTTGAACTTCAGGACCTCTTTATAGCAGGCAGCTGAATTCAGGGAAATCCTGCTCCAAGGATTGAAGCTCTAGCCTATGGTGTGGAGGGGTGGCTGAGGGAGCATAGTAGGACAGCAGTGAGAGCATGCACAGGCTGCAGGAAAACATAACCAAATCCAAGCATGCAGCAGAACTACCTGTGAAAGCTGCTGCAGGAAAATGGAATGATGTGGGCAAAACAGTGAAAATATCTCTCCAGTGATCTTAGATATAAACATAAGAATGACTTAGAGATAACAACACATAAGACTTTACCCCTCAGGGTAACATCCAGAACTAACATCCAGAACACAATGAAATAACAAGCACTGAAACTAAAACCAGGCAACCATTGTAGTCTACTGTTAGTGACAGCACATTACTAGTATCTACTGTGCACAGAAAGAAGGATGATTACGTTGCAAAGAGTATTATATAGAAGGTAGAAAAATACAAGATTCATCCATACTGAATTTTAATTAAGGCTTTGTTGGTGTTGGTTGGTTGTTTTTTGGAAAACATCCACAAAACAGAGAAACCTACTGTAACTGCAGGTAGTTGAGCAGGAAAAAATCCTGATCCTTTCAAATTACTCTGAGATTTGGGTAGCAATAGAAACAAATGCACTGAACCCACTTCTTTTCTCGTGGGCAGCAAATACACTGATGCCAATAGTAAACATCTGTTAAATATACGTTATCTTTTATTAATTAAGAAAGCAAGCACTTGGAGGGAAAAACCCACTGGATTCCTGTGGGAGACTAACCATCATACAAAAATAGGTATTTATACAGATTTGACTATTAAGTTCAACAAGCTTTTTTTCATGGTCATAAGACTGTCATTCTGAGAGTTGCACTACAGTCAAGAAATCTGGACAACCAGCTTTTTAATTTTAGAAAGTAACTCATTCTTATAATATGCTACACTAGAAAGCATATTACATAACTTTTTTTTCAGAATATAGAAGAAAAATACTATCATGTTTGCCTTTTTTTTCCTCTTAAGTTTCTGGAAAAGTAGAATATGAACTTACTAATGTTTATTTTAGCATGACCTAATAGTCTGTAATTTAAAGGAAAAAAAAAATCACAATACCATCCAGAATCTCTTTGTGGGCTTTCCATGTTTCAGATTACTCAGGTCCACTTTAAATCTTCAGAGCTCAGTTTTGGTTACTAAATGTTCCAAAGAATTCCTGGTTATATACTAAATTAAAGGAAACAAGAGCTGCCTAGAGCTAACCCATCCGATGATTGTGGTTTTATGGGCTTTTTAAGAATCTCTATGGCACTGCATAGATGTTTTTCTAAAAACTTTGGAGAGGCTGTGATACAAGTAATGTTGTTAGTGTAAAACCTGTGAAAGTGTTCTCATGTGTTTTGGAATCACACCACCAACATCAACCCCCTCCTCAAGAATAATCTGCACCCATTTTTAAAGTGTGATGCTTCTGTGAAAACAAACTTTGGTTACTATTTAACGTGCATATAGGGCCATCCCATTTTTATAATAAAATGCATAAATAAATTCTGTAGATGTACATGTAAGCACAAACACACAACCTAAAGATGCATATCAGATTATACATTAATATGGTCAGGAATTAAATGATGTTTGTAAGGAACAATATTTTCCTTTGTCAAAGGACATCTTAAAATGAGCCTGGGTGTGCAGGTGAGATTAGGGGTACATCTAGGCCAGTATTCTGTCTTCAGTAATAGCCAAAAGTACAGAACAGGTCACAGACGTGTGATATTTCTCACTGATTCTCTTCTGATCACCCACTCCTTTGGTGTCAGGAGCTTCCTGAACCATATGTGGTTTCTGCTAGTTTAGCAACTTTCAGCACATCACTTTTCCAAGCAGATTTTTTCCACAATCCCCCTGGAAACTATATCAGTTTAGAATATCTACAGCATATGTTTGACAAGTCATCCCACAGGTCTCTCCACTACCGATTTAATGGAGAACCTCTTCTTTTTGAAGGCTCTGAATCTGCCTTCCCTCCTAACTATGTATGCTTTTGTTTTGAAAGGCAGTGGTTAGTCCTCATCTTCCTTTCTCTGCAGATCTCCACAACATTGCCCTCAATTCATTCCTTTCCCAGACCAAAGTCCCAGTTTACAGAAATGTTCTTTATATGGAAGGTACTCGAGTGTAGCTCGTCATCCTTACTGACTTTCTCTAAGCTTCTTCCAGTTCTAACAAACCTTTGAAGGCTCTGGAAGTACACACAGCACTCAGAAGGGAACCAGACCATACACTCTCATAATTACATTCTCAGAATTTACTCTGTATTTCTGTACTCTAATATTTGGGTAGTGTTTTGGTGGCCAGTGAGTTCGCGGTCTCACAGGACTGCCAACCACCATCCCCAAGTCTTCCTCCTCAATGGCAACACTCAGCTCAAACTCACAACCTAATGGGGATTGTTCTGCCCAGTTACCCTTCTCAACTATTCTCATTTATCTACACTGAATTTTATCACCCATTTTGTTGCACAGTCCTCAGCAATTTAGTGTCCTTCCATTGTTCTCCACAGCTGGCTCTCCACAGTGTAGCTGCTCACCCAACTGCTCATCCCCTTACAGATACCATTTACCAACATGTTCCACAGATCTCCGTGGAATGTAACTGGGACTCTCCTTTAACTGAGAATTGACCTTCTACCCTTTCATCCTACCTCTTAACCTGTCATTTACTTGTGCAAAGACCTCCCCTCTCACATTATGGCTTCTTAGTTTCCTTAAAAAGCCTTTTTGATAAAGTTCACTTTGATTTTTGAACGAGAACATCTTTATTTCTTGCTGATGCCTCCAAAGAACTCCAAATCCCCAAGACAGGACTTTATTACAAATGCTGTTTTGACTCTTCTCAAATAATCATTCCACCCAGATGGCCACCAATTTTATGCTTTATTATAGCATCTACCAACCAAGTAAAGATTTCAGATTTGCCTGGCACAGGCCTGCCTGGCCCAGACCACCCCAGAAAATATGATTTTACAAACTTACATTTCAGAAAATTTTTCTGAACCAGAATATTTTAATGACAGAATTAGGTTGCAGACCACAAACAGATAGGATAGAAAGCTATGAGTTTTGCATTTTGAGACAGTCACCTAATGAATCATAAATCAAGACATTTTTAACAGTTTCAGCTATCAGTCAAATAAAAGGGTTTCTGGTGCTCTAGTACTGCTAGGTAACACAAGCAGGGCAAGTTGGTGGTTGAAAAAAATCTCAGTACCTCATAGAAACTGCAAGGACTGTACTAGGATAAGGCCTTTCACAGCAGCTAGTTTCTCTCACGATGCTATGCTAGATGGTTGGGAAGACAATTTTTGGAACAAAAAGACAACACGGGAAGGACAGAGATAAAGTGGCTGAGTACAGTACATACTCAGCATCCCAGGTGCAGGTGGCAGCTACACAGTAGTGCAAAGCCTGTAACAGAAGCCCAGTCCTGCCCTGAGTCACGCTGCCTGAACAACACTGCCTGGGGGCAAAAGCTGTGACAGGGTTTAGCACTGCTTTTTCATAACCTTGGATTTTCATATTATTTATTGGAGATATTCCAGCTAAAACGCTGAATCCTGGTTGTCTCGTTTCCTCTGCCTCTTATCCCAGCTCTCAAAGAAAGGCAACAACTAAGGAGTGCCCAATTTCCAAGCAGTCACTAACTTCCAATACAGCCTACAGTCAAGGAACTGCTGTTCTATTTGACAAGAAGTTACTTCACAGAGTACTGTAGCTTTGCAGTAAATAAAAAGTGTCGCATTTAGCCATGATTGCTTTTGCTACTACTGCTACAGCTGTGATGCTGGATGATTGTATCAATGACCTTATGACCTAAAACACAAAAGCCTAAGGGAAGGATAACTGAAGATGTAGAATACTTAGGGTAATACCGAAGTAAATCCCTCTTCAAAGCTGCAATCAGCGAGCCTTTCTGAAGCTGCACAGCACAGACACCGAATGTATTTCTGACTCTGCTCAAGTACTGGCTTTGCCTATGCAATGCTGTTAGCACACACCTAAACAGCTTACTCTGACTAGAGTGACTTCTCAGTCCCCACAAGCCATGCTGCTACAAGAGCATCCCTGTGAACAAGGTAAGTACACATCCCCGTGAACGAGGTGAGCTCTGCGTTTGTTCCCATCTCCCATTCAGTGCATTGGGCCTTCTGATCCAGAGCACTGTGATGCTGTGCAATGCAATTTGGGATACACATCTGCATCTCTGAGAATTCTGAGATTTGATGACAGATTAGTAAACAACTAAAAGCAGTCATGCATAATTTAGAGCTACACAACTGAACACAGCAGAGGGAGATAAGCCAGGCAGTTAATATCCAGAATAGTCACTTGGATTACAATATTCGGATTCAGGTGACTGGCAGCAACTACTGGATCTGTTTCAGGAAGCAAAGCCAGAATCTGCTAGAAGTCCACACAGGTTCTCTCCTGGAGCTGCACCAACATAAAACCATTTTGTGAGCTCCTGAGAGCTTGATGAAATGCCATAACAATGTGGTCACTAATTTTACTATTAAATCACAAGGTAATCACCCTGTTATTGGCAGGACAAGCAAGTCAGGAAGGCTGACAGTAGCACAAGGAGGTTTCTCCATGCTGTGTCAAGGCACAGGGATAGGGTTCCCTGCTGGCAAAGGAGCAGGTTGTGAAACACATACGAGTTGCCCTACTCTGCCCCAGCTCCACCTCCCAAACACACAGGCTTAAGACTTTGTCAACAAAATGGCATATTCCTTCACAGTCTTGCTGGACACAGTTTACCACAGTAAGCATTCACCAGTGGGTGGTCTATGATGAAAGGCCCATGTCCTGAAAAGTAATTTTTATTCTCCACAGTCCAAGACACCAGGATATTGATGAGCTCTCCTCTTTCTTTAAAGTAACTCAGTAGACTCCACTTCCCTGATTTCAAGCCTACACTAACTGATGTGAGAAAAACACATGCAAGACTTTGCCTTGAACAGCTGCAGACTGCCAGCAGGGCAGGCTTCCTGAAAGGTGGAAGGAAGATGGTGACAAAAAAGATGGAACAAAAATAGTCTTATGACTGTATGGTATACATCAATGTTTCATGCACATTATGGGAAAAAATCCTGGAGGACAGATGGAAACATGAAGATGTTTTTGTGAATCCCAGAGAATGTCTTCCTCTAAAGTGCTCTCCAACAAGACACCTGAGTGCCTTTCACTCAGTGGGAAAGTGGATATAGCCTAGCAAAAAATTTGCAGTCAAAAAGATATGTTTAGTTTAATTTTATTTTACAAAGTTGTGAAGAGATCTGTTTTACAATACTCACGTGTTAAATAAATTTTTCAGGCGGGTGTTTAGAAAAATAGATTTATTTACTGATTTAGCTGATGGTGAATTTTTTCCAATGAAAAATGAAGACCTTAAAAACAAAGCAGGTCATGCACAAAGTGCTCCTCTAGATGATAAATACAAGTATCAGAATAGTCAGGAAACATTTCAGCTCAACTGATGTAGTGGTCTCAATATGAAACATCTATGTTTTACAGGGTGTGGGAGGTAAAACACTTGACCAGTGTTTAGTTACAACTGTTCACGTTTAGCACCTTTTTACTGCCTGTTTCTTGTCCTCTTCCAGAAATGCATAATCCATCACAATTTTCTGAGGGTTCTCCAGGAGACCCTCCTTTCACCACTCTGCCTTTGCTGAGCTGACAATTTTAAGGTTCAGATCCACCTTTCATTTATCTTCTGAAATCTGATGGCTATCTTTTAGCTACTAGTTCCCTCTTCATACGGGCTGCAGCTTTTTTTATGTGCTAAGAGAAATCAGAAAAAATGAAGATGTTACTAATCACCCCAGTCATTACAAACGCTATTTTAATACTGCTAACTAGTTTCTTCCCTCATTATCACATTTCAGTTCTTTTCTCCCAGTTTCTCTCTTCACCGTGTGCCCTTCAAAACTGCAAGATGCCTTCCAAATTACTTCCACATACTACACATGCTGTTGTAGGTTTTTCTGAGACATACATAATGGTGTAAGTTGGTTGCTATTGTTTCAAAACTTGAAATGGTCAGACACTGTTGGATAGGGAATGTGAGTATAAAGGGTTCTGCTTTTGGTTTGTTTTTTTGCTTTTAAAGAAAAAACTAATAGGCATTACATATTTAACTGCATACATGGGCAACTAGCTGTCCTAACCTAAACAACCCAACACCTCCTTTACCTGCTCTTTTTGTGTCAAACCTCCCTCTTACACACTATTTTCACTCTTTTTATGGCTCCTGAAAATTACTGCAAAATACACTGCAAGGCTAAGAAAATTCTGTAGCAGTCTTCAGATCTACACAAGCCCACTCTACTACATAGAAGTTTTAGAATAGCATCACAGTTCAAAATTCTTTGTGTACTTCACCCTGAGTGAAGATTGAACACACTAATAAAACTCCTCAACAGCACAGCTTTATATTTGAGACTGCATTAAGATGTATAAACACTCTGAGTATGACTAAGGTCTGGAGCAGGGGGGCAGCATAACCAAAGCTGGGGAAGGCTGGGATTTGCAAGGAGGAAATGAGAGGAGATCAAATCAGCTGAGAAAGGAGGCAGAAAAGTATGCTTCATGTCTGGGACTTGGCACAGCAAAGAAACATATCATTAAAGCTATAAAGCAAGACTGATGAGAAGATGACATTGCAGTGAGGGGAACAAGAGTGAAGGAAAACAAAAATGCAAAAGCATCCAAAAGTGTGATCAAGAACTCTTGTAATTGTGGAGTCAGGCATTGGAGAAACTACAAAGCATGAGCCAGCAGCACAGATGTGACAGCCACTGGCTGGGAGAGAGGCAAACCAACACCTGCTGACCTGAAGGACGTCGCACAAGCAGGCAGCAGCAGTGGGAGGAAACAGTCCCATACAACACCATCCATTCTCTATGTCTGTGCACATCCCTGAACACATGGCTCCCTCCAGCTTTCAAACTATCTGCTCTTGCACGTGAGGAGGGGAGCTCCAGGGAGCACGGAGGTGAGCCGTGTCATGGCTTCAGCTCAGCTGGCACAGGCAGCTCCTTGCTGAGTCTAGCTGGGCCGGGCCGCTTTGTGCCTTCCCCCCAGCACCAGGGCCCCCAAGACAGGGAGCAGGCAGTGGTTCCATGGTGGCATCAGCACCAAGAGCAGGGTCACCACTCTCATTCTGTGGATATCTTTGGGCTTTCCAAAAAGGGCAAGGTAGGTATGGGACAGAGTTGCACAGATTTGGACAGTGAGGATAACTGATTTGGGCAGCTAACATAACTTGATGCTATTCCTGATGAAATGGGTCTTTCACACAGAGAGTAAAGAGCACAGAGAACGAGGGGAAGGAGAAAAGATGGAGGTACCAGGGAGCTGATACAGTAAAGTTTCTGAGAAGTCCCTCAGTACAGTGGGACTGGTAAGTAGGCAAGGCTAGCTGAGCAAAGACCAGAGATAGGAGTAGGGGATACCAACAGGAAAAGTTGATACTCTGGGTGAGAGAAGAAGAGAAATGAAAAGATGAGGGACGGTAGCTGGAGTGCAGAAGGTTGGAGGTGGCCAGAGAGTGACAATGCACCTGTGTGGATGAGGAGCTCACAGAAAATAAATTAAACAGGAGTCTGATCTAAGCTTGAGAATGGCTAAGTTAAATGGCAAGGGACAAGCTGCTACCTGAGCAATGGAGTACTGCTCCAGAAAAAGTAGCTTAAACCCTCCTGTGCAGTTACTGTGCAATTGGGCATGCAATACTTACCAGGTCAGTTTCCTTGTCCAGCCTCCACAGGATCCTGGAGCCGTTTCTTGGGTATGGTTCACAGCTGATGAGACACAGTGCTTTGCAGCAGGCCCAGGCCCATGCAGACACTATGACATAGGTGAGGCTACTGACATTTTTTGCTGGGATTTTTTTTACCCAGTTACCTCAGGCCTCTGCTGTGGCACTGTGCACCATCCGAGAGAAAAAAATAATTCCCTCCTGGATTTGGTGGCAATGTCACGTGCAAAACCACAGCCCTGAGCACATATGAGGGCACTGATCAAGAATCCTGTTCTGTTTCTTTGTCTTCTGCTGTATCCTTTGTGGTCCCTCGTGCTGATTAATGCCTGAGGCCAGGTCCAGGTGTGCTTTCTGTCTTTCATTTATGTGGGCAGTGACCTGCACTTGTCCATCCCGTAACAACTCAGAACAGCTGAGTAGGGTCAGTCACGTATGAACTGCAGGCCACGAGAGCCTTGGCAGACTCTTCAAAACTAATCAGTTATTGCAATCAACTTTCTTACAACCTCCACCACAAAGAGCTGCACTCTTGCCTACCTGCCAACATATATGGAGCATCTACCTCTACTCAGGATGATCCTGGAGTAAAGAAGGACATGGGCAGTGAACCAGGTGGGAAGAAATAAAAACTCCAGCACATTATAAGCAATCAACCCAAAGTAACTGAGTGGAACCTAACTCACCACCACAAGCATTTACTACAGTAAGTAGTCCTTTGTGATGGAACACTGAGAATTCAGTTCATGGACACATGATGCTGTAAGAGGAACTGCAGTGTGTTCAGGGTAACATCCTAAGCCACAGTAAATTGGTTTTGTTAATTATTTCCCAGTAATCATCAGCCTAGACATTCTTTCTCACTTCATCCATTTTAAAGTTCACAAAAGGACAATTCTACCTATTGTCTGCTTGAGTGAATCCTATGTTTCCATACCGAGAAAAGCAAAATTGAAGTAAAGAATGGAAAATGCAGTAAATTTTGCATGCAGTTTCTGTTTGCTAGAGAAAACCTCTTTTTCAGCATATAGGAAGAATATAATGCAAAATGTAAAAAACCAAAGTAATATTCCCACAATAGGTTATTCCTCATCCTCTAAACGACTACTCTAATAAGTGGCACAAATGGATTTGTAGTAACTGTTTTCAAGCATCTTCTTTAAGCCACTAAGACACCAAAGGAATGGGTCAGATGGATATATACATTTCAGATCTGCTAAGTCCTGATCCCATCTCCCTTACATCCCCCTCAGCAATTTTGAGCAAAAGCAGCTCATACCTAAGGCATATCAGCTTACACGTTTTTATCAATTTCCAATCCTTGCTTAAAGAAAGACACAAAACTACTTAGCCAAAGCCAGCCTACCTCTCTGTCAAGTCTGCCCTCCTCTTGCAACCAGCCCGAACCACGCCCAGTTTCTAAAGTGCAACCCTAACCACTCTTTCAGAGCCTCCACTGCCCATGAGCAGTTCCAGAGCCCCACTCCTCCTTCTGCGGCTTCCCTGCTCTAGTGGCAAAACCCAAGCAATCACTTCAGCTCCCCACTGCAAAAGCCCATAGGTCACCGTGCACTGCAAACCAAGTCTTGGAGCTTTTTATTAGATGCACAGGCTGTTCTTTATTTACAAAGGCCTGGATACTAAGAAGATACCACTACAAACAGGAGGAGTATTTATTTACAGATATCATTAGCAATTTACAAGAAAATGTAATAAATAGGTCACATAGGAACAGTTGAAGCGCTGAGTGGCTAACTGGATGTTTCAGCTATCTTAAATTCAGTATTCCATCAAATGCTGTAAGAGAGTGACAGATCACAAATGCCAAGTTAGTCATTTTCAGTAACAGTTCTCATGAAATTTTTTCCTTCTAAATAATCAAAACAATTGGTCATTGGTCCTTATAAGGAAAAGTGCCATACCAAACAGAATTTCATAAAATACAGCTGTTTTAACTTCACAGTTCCCTCCAGCACATCTGCAGCACCTGAATTTTGGGACTGCATTTTATGTTTGTGTTTTTGTTGTTTTGTTTGTTTGTTTTTAATGAGATGACAAGATAAAACTATTAAAATTATTGGCAGTGGAGTAACTTGTTCCGATTCAGAGTAACAGGTTTCATCTGTTCTGATAATGGGCACACTCAGGAAAACCACAGCATAGGAAATTTAAATGAATAAACACCAAAACTTGATTTTTTAACAGTAAAGTATTAGCCTGCGAGATTAACTGCCAGAGGTAGCATACAGTTAGACAAGATTTACACAGATAACTGCATCATCCAGAATTAGAATATGATTTCCAGAGTGTTTCAGGAAAAAATAATACCAACCCTCTTTTTCTAGGACAGAATACAAACCAGCAGAGAGTTAAATAAGAGAGGATCTTCTCCTCCGTATCTTATGGTTATACCACCCCTTGAAATATCTGATAGCACCTAATATCAAGACAAAATACAGGACTCGACAAAACAGTAGTCAGAATTCCTGTGTTGTATCAGATCCAGAAAGGATAACACTTTTGTGAACTCCAAACAGCAGCCTCCGATCTCTCCAGAGCATCTTTTGAAACCTGCACTTGAGCTTGCCTTGAGTATAGCAAAGGATATGTTTTAAAACCTCGGGCACTGGGATACCTGCCAAGTCACAACAAATATGTATACATAATCTAATCTACTTAAATTTTGAGTGGAAACTCAGTGCCCTTCAGGTATATATCCCTCGAGGCTACGAATAGTATGCTTGTCAGACAGGATGAAGTTTCCCCGTGTAAGTAATAACCGAGCGCTTCTGGCATCTAACCACGCCTCCCAGCTTCATCCAGGCCCAAAGACCAGGGAGGGAGGAGTCATGAGTATGAAGGTGAGGAGCTTCGGAGACAGGGGCAAAATGAGATTAAGGAACAGGAAACAGAGGCAAATTATAGGTGGATTAGGAACAACAAGGCTCTCTTAATAGAAGAGTTGTAAGAAAGCCCTCTTTTCCCACTGCCCCTCCCTTTATGTGGCACATGACAAGTTCGTAAAAAAAATCCCCAAAACAGAGACTGCTGTGACAAGAAGGGAGCCTAAAAAGTAAAACAAAGACAAGCAGAGGCAAAGCAGCAGTGTTAACAAATTGCAAGGCAGTGCTGGGGAGAGGATTTTTCACATTGTCAGTATGGTCACCTTTTCTTAGGAAAAGGTGGCTAGAAAGAAAGCCAGTTAAATCATTGGGAGCCTATAAGGGCTTCTACAGCTAAACATAAAATTAACAAAACAAAAATCAAAACAGTTGAGAACACACAAACGTAAACACACGGGGCATATGTTGACAGCAAAAAGCAGTAACTGTGTTGTCTTCTGAAATGACAGAATATTACTATTTTTCCTTAAAAGCAGGTGACTACCGAGTATGAAATTTCATACTGCACTTGTTTCTATGACCTATGAACCCTCTGTTAAGAAAAGCTAAACAACTGGATAAATTTTAATACGAGATCTTTGCATTTGGACTCTAAAAGAATAATTTCACTGGTAGCCTTACTTCCTACCATTAACCAAACTCTTAAAATATAGTATCTACTAATCTTTTAAAACACTTGATCTAATTGCACACGATAATGGTCAGCTTTATCTGAAGCAGATCTAGTGTGTTCTACACTATTTATTTTAGCAGGGTTTTTTTTCTTTACCGCTAACAGATAATGCTACAATTGCAAATTTCAAAGCACAAATGCCTTGCTTACCCAAATCTGAGTACCAGGGAGAAAAAGGAGATGTGGAGACTCATGCCTATTCCATCAGTGTTTGTCACTGCACAAATGAGCAGTCTTTAAGAAAAAAGCAATACGTGTGAACACGAAGCACGGATTCACGACCAGCTAACGCTGGGTAATGCAGTCTGACAGCACAGCACCCACCCAAGCTTTCTATCATTGAGAACACATGAAAAAGTAACACACAGAAACTTGGCTGTAGAAATTACATTTCTTGCCTGCCTCCTATCATCTTGCAGAAATGTGCCAGAGTAAAGGAAGGTATGCATCCACTTCTGCAGGAAGAGCTGAAAGCTCATCTTACTAAACCACACTTGTTACATATTATCGACCGCACACGAGACCCTTAGTTATGACCTGGAGCGATGACAACCTTCCATGCCTCTCCCCAAACTCACCCAGTCCCACCACTTTGCACAAACTGCTACCATGACTAGTGCTGGGGGGAAACATCTGCTAAAGAAAAGGGTACAAAACAGTCAGAAAGAGCTAGTGTTATGCAAATGAATGGCTAAGAAAAAAGACATGCTACCAAAACAGGTACGATGGCCTGATGATTTCAACATGTTTCTTTCTGAAATCACTTGTTTCCTTATCAAAGCAGGGGCATGCTTTTGGAGGAGCCTGTATCCCAAATGAGAATGAAAGAATGTATAATTTACATTTTAATTTCTCATTGTTACTGTAGTTGTCACCAAAACTTTAAGATTTGTACCCATAAGGCTGTACTTGCCAAGGCGAGGGCTGATATTTCCCTTGAGTTACACACAAACCAGCACTGTAAGACATCAACTTTTCAAAACAAACCAAAACTCAACACAAACAAAACACTGAAAAAAATCACTCAGCACAGATATAACTATGGTACAGATAATTGCTGTTAGTTAACCTCAAGGCCTGATCCTTCATCAGATTTGGTAGTTGCCTTGGCAAGCAACTTCAGCAGTTACCTTCTCATCTCTGGATCCAATCCCAAAAGCAAAGCAGCTATCTCCAGAACTAGGTACCTCCACTCAAGGAAGCACATTGTTTACTGGGCCGGCCACAGGCAGAGGGAGCCTTGCCCAGCCAAGATGCCAAGCTGCCTGGACACAAGCCACCTCCTTGCTGGAGGCCAGGCCATGTGGCAAAAGCAGTGCTGGCACTGCTGCTCAAGAATCCATGGGCAGCTCAGAGGCAGGAGTAACAGCTCTGGCCCAGCATCCTGGCTAATGCTTTGGGATTGGAGATGGACACATCTGTCCAGCTGTCATGCTGAAGACAGCACAGGTCAGCATTCTGTCAGTCTGTCCAGAGCTTAGTTATTTTCAGCATGCCTCCACACTAAAACAGTTCAAGGTACAGTGCTTCTTCCTCCTTCTCCTTCCTTCTCACACCTATGCTTGTCTTGCCACACACTCTGTCAGGCCAGAGACCTAAAACATTCAAGTTAACCCTAGAGAGCTAAAACAGTCAAATTAACCCTACAGAAAAAATGCCAACCATTTCTGTGCAGTCTAAGTCTTTGGAGGGTCTTAGTGCCAGCATAAGAGGAGGTAGAGAAGAGCCACCTCAGGAACAGGGATGAGCCATTTGGGATACCCACATCTCTAGCCCCAAGTGCACTCCCAGATTTCCTGTAGTCTCTTGGTACTAACTGTATTAAGTAGCCATTCAGAGTCAGGAGCAGCAGAAATTCCAGCACCCTGCTAAACAAGGTGATTTGGTACCACCTCTGTCTTGCAGATCCAACATCCAAGAGGAACCAACCTGGCAGCACAGACTGAGCACAACAGACTAATGGAGTAACGTGGCACTGTGGGATGCTCTCACCTTAGCAGAGGTGAGGAAAGGTACTAAATGACAAAGTTCATATTTTTATTGGTGGTGCATTTATCTCCTTGAATAAACTTGGTGCAACTTAAGTCTGCCAAAGATCTACAGTCACAACAGAGAGAGCACTGGGCAACTGTTTGAACTCGCTATTCCTACTAGAGTGAAAATAATGTAAAAGTCTACAGTCCTCTATACCAGAGACAGCTGTGAACCACAGAGACCAGCACAGGGGCTTCTGAAAGGCAAATTTTAAAAAAAGTGTCTACTACACCTACATAATCCTACCTTACACATTGAAATACTAGCTTCTGATTTAACAGGAAGCAAACTGTGATGAGATGGAAGACCCTCAGAACAGCATCAAATCCAAGTACACATTTTTTGTCTCATTTCAGTATTGAGGAAAGGTGGAGAAAAGTTATCTGAACATACAACTCATGAAGATAGCATGGCCTCTTGCTGGCAGCACATTTTCAAAGAAAGAATGAGAACACGAAGGTAAAGTGAAAATCAACTAAAATGTTACATGATTTTTGAAAGTTGAACCATGTTACACACCCAACTTTTCTTCAACAATGCAAATAGTCTTTATGCAAAAGAAGCACAACAGGTCTAGTCTCACTCAGTAAGAAATCTGCTATACTACCACCTGAGCAGTAATTTGTTGAGCTGAGAGGAGTTAGTTCAAGAATAGCATGGCAGAAAAAGCAGCAGATCAAGAGATGACAACAGATTTCTTTCAGAAAAAGGGGCAAGGATGTTAGTTATGGACTTCTGCCAAGACTGGTCTTTAGTCTTTTTTGATTCAACATTTTTGCTTAGACTTTTTTTAATGCCTTTAAGTGAGCATTACAAAAATATGTAGAAAATACAAAACTAGGAGGTAGCAGAAGTACAGTGCAGACTGAAAACACAAGAAAAATGGTAACAAATCTTGAGGACAGAAACAGGATGAAAAGTAACAACAAAGAACAGAGTAATGCACTTAGAGACTAGTGGTTTCTGCTGAGAAGTGATGAACTGTTAGTTGGAAGCAGCAGAGAAGGAAAAAATTTGTGTATAACCCTCCTATAAGCAGCTAGTAAAAGTCAGTAAAGAGAGCTGGTTCAGAAGAAAGAAAATATAAAGATGCAAAAAAAGCAGCTGTATTTTCAGTGCAGGAAGGGACATACAGATATTACTATTATGAACTACCAAGATCTTGCTGGGAACACCATGTATAAATCTGGTAGTACATATTCACAAAAAAATTATCTGGGATAGCACAACAAAACATCTGACCAAAGGGGAAAAAAAAAGGCTAAAGTTCTTAATAAGCACACCAATGAGACAGCCAGTAGGGCTGGAACAAAGAATAAGTGCAAGCTTATCAAAAGTAAGTTTAGGCTGGAAATTAAAAGGCTTTCTAGACAACAAAACACTGCCTTTAAGTTTACATGGAAAAAACCTCACTAGTTTGAAGTGTTTCTATATAGGTTCACAGAGACAGACATGGTTTCTGTGACAGCGAGGCATCTGGCTCAGCCAGGGTGATTTGTTCCAGTTCTGGGTGATTTGTTCCAGTTCGGGGTCCCTGAATATTCATCGCAACACAACGATGGTCCCAACCAGAGCAAAAGCCCATCCAGCCCAGCAGCCTTGCTCCACCAGCAGCCAACAGCTTATGATGACGAAGACAAGTGTGTAGTATTTTGGGGACATACCACCATTTGTGATTTAGGGACTTACTGAACTAGACAGACTTAATACCCCCCTTTTCCACTATTTTGGCAGCCCTCTCTTGCGCCCGTGTAAGCTTTTGTAGTGACAACATCCCATGGCAAGGAGTTCCACAGCCTAATTTCACATTTTATTAACAACAGCTTTCTTTTAGCTTGTTCTGAATCCATTTCCCACTCTGTCTCTTTCCTCTTAGCTAATGATTTTGCCCCCCTTCATCCCACCAATGCTACTCATCATTCCTTTATGATTCTGTCTGTGATATGAAATGTCTATTTTCAGTACTCTCCCTTTTGTAGTCTTTTACCAAGCTGAAAAGTCTAAGCCAACTTAGGCCTTCCTTGCATGGACACTGTTTCATTACATTTTTCACATTCATCACCTTGTCCTGTACTTATGCCCTGATAGATATCTTTGGTACAGTATTGAGGAGACAGACACACCACAGATCCCTGCCTGTTTGATTTCTTTCCTAACAATTAATTCCCAATATCCGGTCATGTACTACAGTAAACTTGACAGGAAAGAAAGCATAAACTTCAACAACTGTGGTGTGGGTAGGAGGACACATGAACAAATGCAACATATCAGTGAAGACGTAACACAGCTTAGAAAAGCAGATCAAGCTCCATGAAGCAAGTGCAGTTCTCTGAAGGAATCCACAGACATGCAGGAAAGGGAGAGGCAAATAACCAGCATAGAGGTATACCTGAACTGGAGTGGCTGGAGAGGGACAAAGCTGAACAGACTGCCAGCTCTTCCAATTAAAGAGGTGGAGATGTGAAATTAAATGAAAGGACACAGGTTTGAGAAGGCAATGCACCGGCTTTTCACACATTTCTGCAGTGTAAGTCCTTGCAACAGGGTGTTTAGACACTTTAGAGTTTACAAAAGCTCATGAGGTCACAGAAAAACATTATGGAAAAGGTCTAGTAAAGGTTAGTAAATAAAAATGCATCATGTTTAGCTCAGGAAACCTTTGATAAGCGGATTATTGAAGATCAGGAGAATACTCTGGGAAAGCCATCCCGACTCTAACTTTTCATGACATCTTGTGTTTTGCCAGTGCCAGAAACAGAACACCAGGTTTTAATATGCTCACAAGTACAATTATTCTTACTGAATAAAATGCAACTATAGAATTTGATCAGCATGTATCAGGTTAAATAAAATACTGTCATTGAAGGCCTTGATGGGGTTGCAAAGGTCTGTAGTAGCAGTTCTCTAACAACTCTTAATTTCAAAGCAATTCCTCTCAATTTACACAAGAACCAACACTGCTGTCAATAGGTACAAATGCAAACTCAAATCCAGCATATCTGACTATTTGCAGAATGAGTAGCATCACATTTCACCATGCTGCCAAACACTTGCCATTATAAGATAAACTCCTCTATAAAAACAAACTACAACTTCGCCAAACTGCCATTGTTTGGGACGAAATTTTACAAATTAGTGTCTGTTTCCTGTTTTGTTTCTTCACTTTTTATTCATTCAAAACAGTGCAGCATTTCAAAAACAAAGGCTAATATAAAAAGAGTTTTATCTGGGTCAAAAGATTCTGGCAGACTTTTCCTCCTTTTCCTTCTCCTAGTGTTTTGAACACCTTCTTTTGAGATGGAGACTTGAAATTAGATAGGGATAGTGATACAGCTGTCATTCCTGTGAACTCTACCCAAATTTAGCCAATTTTTTGATTACTTATTCCACAAACCCATTAGTATGAGTAATTCAGAAATCAATGTTTTGAGTCAGATAATTGAATGCTGTCCTAGAGGACTCAGATTCTACTAGAGATCTCTGTGTCATTTAAACTAAATGCTACAGAGAAGGTCATTAATTTTCCCAGTCCCTGGCATGTGTCTACAAGGAGTGATTTGCAGAAATACTTAGTGCCTGAAGCTGCAGTGAAAGGCAGTGAAAGCTGCATTCTAAACAGATTATGAAGACAATGGTTTTGAAAAACTCCGCCTAGTAATCTCAGAACAGGTTCTTCCAAAAAATTCCACAGACATTTGACTCTTAAAAAAACAACTAAAGAAAAAAAACACCACAAGAGTAATTTAATTTATTCTCACTCTGCATTTTATCCTGCACTGCAGGATCTCCTCCTTTGGTAATAAGGTGCTTACAGTACAAGTATCATGATGCAGCTTGGGCAAGAGGTGTCTCTCCATCACAAGAGTCAGAAACAACACACAAGCAGCACGGTATTTATTTCACTAGGGCATGGACTGTGGCTGTGGGGCAGGTTTTCTCAAAGTATCCAGAGCCTGAAGCAAAACATCAGACTTGCTAGAAAGCATACCAGAACTCTGTATAACTATGTTTCATTGTCAAGATCCATGTATAAGTTTCCAGCCAGAAAACTGGCTTGTGAACTCCCATCTGTGGGATACATACAGCTCTGAGAACTAGCATCCCACTGGGTATTTGCCTTCAGTGATCCACGGCCTGAAAAACAGGATAGCACAGGAGTGCCCATGGTGATGACTGAGAGGAACATAATTTGGCTTTGTCAGCCACTGTTGTGCCATGTTGTTAAATTAACACACAAAATTAAACGGGGTGCACACATGCAACTGTAAGTACTCTAACTGCTTTTTTCCCTTTCCTTTCCACATGTCTCAGTTCTCCTCTTTCAAGTAACACTGTTAGCTTGTTAGGGGAAGGACAGATGCCTGCTGTGTTTTCCTTTCAGCCTCTAGTACACTGAATCCTAAAAATGGATGCTATTTTTTCTTTAAGACATGAACAAAGCAACACAACTCCTAAAGCCTCCGTTAGTTCTATTTATTCTTCTCTGGTCATCGGTGCTTAGAAACAACCATTCTTCCTGTCCACTGCTCTCCTGTGAAAGACCACAGTATCTATAGTTACTGGAGAAGAGTGTTTCAGTTATCTAGGCTCCAATCCTTCCCATGCTTTACTTTTCAGCTTGCCCCAGAGCGCTTGCATTCTCAGAGGATACCAGAACCAAGATTTATCTCTTTCCAAAAGCGGCTACTAAAATCCTCTCTCCTCACCGGGAAGCTCGTCAACTCTAAAGAGAATCAAATACCAAGATCACATCTCAAACTGAAGAGCTGAAGAGTCACTTCTGATCAACTTACAACTTCCAGACAACTTGCCAGGCCCTCCCCAGTGCAAGGAAAGAGGTGAGACTGCAACTCTAGCCATAAGAAATGCTGTCAGAAAGCACAGGTGGAGCTTTATTTTTTTTTAAAGAAAGAGCTACCAACTTCCCCAAAACCATTTTTTTCTTATTATTTGTAGGCCTTCCTGCCAAAGGAAAGCATATTGGGCAGGTGGTGCACACCACCACAAATTGACACTGCGAAACTCTCACCGGAAGGATACAAATAGCATCAGAAACAGCATCTCAACTTCCTTCAAAATATCCATGATTTTCTAACAGCCTTAAGAAGCAAACATCAGGATAATTCCTGATCCTAAGAATGGAAAGGCATGAGAGAGCAAGGGGAGGAGGACTATATCAAGAAAGAATCTTTCCTATTCCTTTCTTAAAGCATGACTGCTTACAAAAGGCAATCTCACACAAATATGAGATATTTTTGTGTGATCTTGTTTGGCTGTTTCTCCTTGGACATTTGAATAGCAAATTTATTAGAGATAATAGTGTAGTTTTGGTTAGAGGTAGATTAAGAATTTTCCTCCTTAGAATCCATGAGAAGATACTTCCCTCTTCAGTTCAACAGAGCAGCCCAAACTTGTGGCTAAGAAATTTTGGGTGTCATTCTGAAAGCTGCAAACAAACAAGCCGAAGCCCAAGTTCACACAAAAATCCTCTCAGGGCAGCTGTTTATTTTACATCATTCTTTCAGCTGTGCAAAGGTGCTCTAAAAAAACCAAAGCACATTGCAGAAGAAAGGGTAGCAGCTCAACAAAACCTGTAGTATGGCAGAGTTCTTCCCTGGGGAGGGGCGGCGGGGGGGACAAGAAGTCCAAGCCTGAGAAGCTACTGCAGCACACAACACAGGGCAGCAAGGCCCAGGACCCGAAACCCTGCTGGCAGATGGGTATTTCAGATGGTTCATCTCAAGGAATGTAGTAAGAACAGCACTCAGGAATCCACTGAAGCGCTGAAGTAGTCAGAGGATCGACATATTTTGCAGGTATGTATATCCTTGGTCACAATCTGCGACTGCTTTAGCTATAAACTACTTGTCAATACACAAATATTCTTCTGCTTCCCCGTGATCCTATGTCAGAGAGCACTATCGGACTAAGTGGTACAGAAATAACAAACAATTTTCTTTTGCAACTGATGAGTAATATGGGACTGAAAAATGAAAGCAGAATAGAAAAGAAATCTGGTATAGAGAAATGGTACTTTAAAAAAAGTAGTAATGAAGCATTTAGAAAAAATGAATCAAAACAAAACCCAAACTGAACTTTTCCTATAAATCAAACATTTCAAAATACAAAACAAGAAGAGACTTGATTATGAAGAAATCTAAATGTGCAAAAATAAAAAGGTCAGATCAACAAAGTGTTTTGAAGTATTATTAAAATGATGGTCCCCCTGGAGAAAGTAGTTTTTAGATGCACTGACTACTCTAGACGAGTGAAAACCACTGTTGAGGAAAGCTGCAAAAACTTGGAATAAACAGGAAAGGGTAACGAGATGAGAAACAAATCATTGCTAGACACAAAAATAGAGAAAGCAGAAATCTAAAAAACCTGAAGCAAAATAACAAACAAACAGTTTAACCTTGTTGAGGACAGTGGGATGCACTGATGATAAATGCAAACACACACTCTTCCGGTCCTCTTTTACTATAAGGCATTTATTGTGGGCTTGACCTCTTGTCTGCCTCAGCTTTTCAAATAGAAAACCTCCTCTTGGTAAATACATTCTCCTCTTTAAAACACAATTATGGTCTGAAAGTTGACACTAAAAATAGCACTAAGGAGCTTCATATTCACAACTTCTTGATTTCTGTATCAATTTACTCGATTGCAACAGTCAAGTGTACGTCCTCTGGTCCTCAGGACTCAAAGGATTTCTTCTGAGGGTTAGTCCTGAAATTTGACAGGGTGACACTTTTCAGTTTATATCCATAAATAATAGTTGAAATTCAATGTGTAACTGTAAACACATTATGTATAAAGAACAAAGCATTCACAAACATTTAGCAATTTTCTTAAGAAAAGCAAGTATCTGAGCAAAAAAGCCCAAAATTAGATTAGGGAAACATAAGAAAAAACAAAAATAATACGTATTCCACTAACCCATACTGGCATGCCAGGAAAACTTAAAGACAATTTGGAACAAACTTCACAAATTCTTACAATTAGGAAATACATGAGGAATAACATCATGAATAAGTCTTCAAATTAGCAAGTGACCAAGAAGTATACACTTTGCCAATTTCAGTTCAAATCAAAATACTTCATGATATGAGCATATTTTTAGTACTTTTACAAATAAATGAGTTCTCTGGAATAAGATTCTTCACTCACTAACATTCACATTTTTTTCCCTGCAGTGTCAGAAACAGCCATTTCAAGATGACTTTTGCAAATCCCTAAACTGAAAGGGACACTGAACATGTAATCTCATATGAAGTTAAAGTCTGAAAAAAGGACAAACATCTTTCAAAGATGAATCTTGGAAAAGCAGTGTTTGGGGTTTTTTTTTCCTTCCTTTAACAACTGTCTGAATTAACTACTGCACTAACCTGATGACACACTTATTTATTATATTTTCTTATGCCTTTTATTCACTTGTTGGCAGTAATACAACTTCATTTAGCAATAGTTTGGACCCCTCAGTATGGGAATGTGTACGTAGTAGCTCTCTAATCTTGCTGCTCAGCTGCTAAGACAGTCACATGAGTCACTTGCTGCCTTTAGAGCAACACACACCACTTGCTGAATTTAGAGACATTCTCTGTTTCTGCACTGGCCATACATGTAAATTAAGTAATACCCTATCCCAACCACATACAAAACTCTCTAGGTGTCTGTTGTTGGTTTTTTTACATTTAAATTGGTGACTCAAAGAACATATTTTTTACTAATGAAGCAACCCAGCTTCACAAAGTGATTTATGTACCAGTTTTCAGCATTATCGTTCTCATGCCAGTTGGGCTAACTTAAGGAATCAGTTCAAATGTAGGTAACTTCATCTAATTGTTCAGTGAAAATCCAGACCTGGAAGAATGAAGAACTCTGTCTGCCAGGACGATTCAGTATACAGCTTTGGAACAAAACACTTTACAACAATTCCTTCCTTATCAGGATTTTAAACAGTGACTGTGTGGAACACCACCTTATTCAACAGTCTATTTAAAAACAATTTACATAAAGACTGGCATAGTTGCCTCCACACAGCACTTCAGTCTACTAGTATGTAAAACTCCTTGTGGAAAATAGTTTATTTACTAACATAATGTATAGCTGTTATGTTACAAAGTACTCTCACATACTGTTTGGCACAGTGCTTTACAGCAAAACATATTAGGAGACAGTTCTTTGGGTTATTGCTGCATCCTCAGTGTAGGCCTGATGATGTTTCATTTTACTCTGGATCACATAATACCTTCTGTGCCATATTGTCCCTGTGTGTCATTATGGCACTGTTCTTTGCAGATGGTTACATAGGGACATGATCAGTGCCACAAGGTATTGTGCTCTGGCCATACATGTTTACTGAGTACCAGAGTAACAAAACCCCCACAGAATCACACTTCGAGGTACAGGGCTAATGCCACCAAACCTGAGGAGTCTTACATTATATGAAACACACTTCTACATTCTGCAGTCATTCTACATACATTGCACATTCTACACTCCAAAAATACACTGACACAAATTCCAAAAGATGCTTCAGTGGGCCTAAAGAAGCAAGCAGCATATCAAACCTCACTAACTCTGTTGGTTTCAAGTATGGCCAAGCTTGCCTTAAAACAGCCTTTACAGACTTCTTGCCAGTAGGAACTCACAGTAGGCAATGTCCCAACTTGCCAGTCAAGCAGCAGCACATTTTCAAGTTAAATATTCTAATCTGTCAGCTAACATTAAATAGAGCTCCATAACTACCCAGAATAGAGTGTCAAGTAATAAAAACCAACAAAACTTTTCACTCCTGTTGTACCATTCTGAATTGGCATTAAAAATATATATATGAAAATGCTTATTTCTGTGCTGTTTCAGCAAACTTTGCACTGTGATTCAACTAAATAAAAGCAGATCCCTTGTATTGCTATTACTTAAACAATTCTGTCACTGAGGTACACAGTCAATCTATAGTCAAATTTCAGATTACCACAGATATATCTACTGTTTTTAGAAACAACATCTAAGATTTCTGAAGTCAAAAGACAGAACTATATTTTTCTGTTGCATTTTTTGCACTTTACAGAGCTTTCTGCCAAGTCAGAACTGCTGTTTCCCACGTCTGTGTGACTCTTTACTCAGCAACAGTATACAATTACAAACATTGAACAGACAACTTTGAAAACAAAGTGGCAGAGGAACATGGGGCAAGATTAGCAATTGAAACAACTAATCCAGATGAATCTCAGAGTGTCCAATCCAGCTGGCATCAATTCTCATACCCCTTTATCTTCCCCCTAATCAGTATAGCATTCTATTCAGGTATTTGGCTATCACAACATAATGTTCTACATCAAAATTAGGAATTACTACCCCCTCCCACTGTGAAAAAGTTTTGGCATATGCCAGTTTTAATCACCAATTTATCTCCAACAGCCAAAATGCCTTAAAGCAGGCCAAACCATGCTGACATATAAAACAATGCTTAGAAAAAAAGTCTGCAATTTGATAATGAAGGTATTATGCATTCTATTAAAGAAGTTTCTCTGCTTAAGAATTCAACTTCATGGGTGTATTTCTGTGATATCCTGAAGCCTTTCAGATGGGCTCTTGTAAGAGGTAGCTGCTTAGAATAAAAACATTGCCTACAGAGTGATGTATGATGGCTTAGCGGATTAGCATGTTAAAAGCACAATCTCTTTTGACATAGCTATTTTTAAGTGTTCTTTTAAAAAAGTATAAAATGTTAATTCTGTTTTCCAGTAAACATAACTTCTGATCTGCTGAGTCAGAGGTGTTATGCAGAATAATCACAGCAGGAATACAATGCTATTTGTATTTTTTTTTTTGAGGAAAAAGCATGAGCACAATTCCATTCAAATAACAAGAAAAAAAAAATCACAGAGCAGAATTCAATTAAAGGCAAATACACCAGATGGAAACTGTAGTTCTGACAAAACAAAACACTTATTTTCCTAGGTAAAATCCACATTTCTAGAAAGACAACTCCAGAGCCATGTAGCACTCACATATAGGTTTTATTATATGTACTTTCAACACTGGACTAAAACACTGTGTGCCACTAAGTCAGTGCAGTATCACTTTTCTATGTATCACTTTTAATTCTGAATTCAAACCCACAAAACCAACAAACTCACTAACGTTAGAAAGCACTTTATCATGCACTGTCTGAATGTAGCAGAAGAGCTTTGTGTTTGTACAGCTTCCAGAAATCATCATGGCAGGTTCTGAATATCTATGCACATCTAGGTATCTAACCTTATCTCAAAAAAAAAAAAGTTATGGATGTATACGGACACAATCCTTTTTTTCTTTGATCAAGTTTTGATGGTTTTGTTATCAAAAACTACATTCTCCTAAATGATGCACATTATGTATTAAATTAATAAATATATTAATATAGCACACAACCCCTTATTGAGGGATCCAAGCTATCGCTAAATGACTCTCTTACGACAAAGTATAATTTACTTCATGGAAAAATATCACCAGCTTAATACAGTAGTTACTTTTCTTTGCTTTCAAGACAGTTTAATATTTTTCATACGCTCTAACTTCATATGTAGTTACATTAATTGTCCTTTCAAGCTGATAGGCTTATAAAATCATCCTGAAGTGTCCATTTCTGATACTGCAGGAAAACATTTAAATGCCAGGAAGTAAAGGAAGCATCTTATTCCAAATAATTAATTTATTTGTAAAAGCCAGAGTAAAGCAATTCTCTGTTCACACTTTAGAAAGCAACCAATCCTTCACTGCTGGTCTGCTCCTTCCACGTTCAGGACACTGCAGTTCCATCATTAAGCAGCATCCCCTGCCGAGAAGCACATGAATCTACTGTTCCATGATGTACCCTCAATGACCACCAGCTTCTGAATGAAGCTACAAAAATACTGGTTTTAACCTATTTTAAAAACCCCTGAACAGCTTGCCTCTTGACAACCTGAAAGACCACCCCCTTTCATGAGTGCCACCTGAAACAATCTCAAATGCATGTTACAATATTTAAAAATAAAAAGTCATGGGGAAATACCACTTGTTCCCTGAGAAGCACTTCAGCTTTATCATCGATCTCTCACTCTGAGACAGGTTCAGTATGTGAGCATTACAGACCATACAGTTAACTACTGTACATTTATTAATGACCTACCTAGAATCTGATAGATAGAAATGGTGACATTTCAAAAGCATGATATAGAGGCTTCATATCTTGAAGATCACAATGAAAAGATCTGTTAGCATCCAACTAAATTTTAACAAGCTTTGCCAGACAAACCTGGGCCATGCATTTTTATTGACTGTTTGTTCAATTTAATTTGTTATTGTTTATAGCAAAGCACTGTTGAAAAGGCAAAGGAAACTTTCAAATGATCTGGTCAAGATCAGATGGGAAAAACATCTCCCTCTTCCACCTACAAATTCTATAGTTCAGATCATTCAGTAACTTTGCCAGCCACTGCAACATACTAAAAAAAACTATCAAGAAACAAACTTCCTAAACAACTGACAAATGCAAAAACTAGAGGTTAGAAAAAAAAGGATTAATTTTTTTACTCCCATATGACCAGTCTAAAAATGCCCAAAGCAAGAAGACAGAACGCTTGCTCTTCATGCCAGAACTCTACCATGCACAGGGTATGAAGTTTAAATAATTTTGACTACATCCTGTCTCTGATGTATCCCCAAACACAAAATCACATTACAAAATTACAAAGTTTCTAAGTAACAGTTTATTCCTAAGTTAACTCAAAAATGCAATATTATCTTTGTTCAGGAGACCTCATAACCTTCCTACAAAGGCCTAAGTTATAAAATTTTGGATATATTATAGAATTGTAGAAGGGTCTGGGTTGGAAGGGACCTTCAAGATCATCTTGTTCCAACCTGCCTGCCATGGGCAGGGACACCACCCACTAGACCAGGTTGCTCAAAGCCCCACTCAACCTGGCCCAGAACACTTCCAGGGATGGGGCATCCAGAGCTTCTCTGGGCAACCTGTTTCAGTGCCTCACCACCACCACAGTAAAGAATTTCTTCCTAATAGCAAATCCAAACCTACCTTCTGTCAGTTTTACTCCTTGTCTTATCACTACACACCCTTATAAAAAGTCCCTCTCCAGAGGCTGTTGTCAGAAAAAGTGGTCACAAATTTTACGTATATTTGGGAAGGAAAAATTAACAAATCAGTTATGCTCTTTCTTCTTCAAACTATGAGCACTACTATCCCAAAGTAAGAAACAGGATTTAACTAGTACTTCACATAACAGTTACAGAGCACTAGCAACCTGACAGCAAATTTCTGCCTGCCTTTTAGCTTTTTTGTTAATCTATCTACATAAACCTTTCATGCTAAAACTACCTCCAAATTACCAAACTACCTCTTTTATGATGAAATTCAGATGCTTAGCAGAAAGGATTATTTGACCTCCAACCACAGTTTAACACCTAAAACTATGACAAGAATAGGGGATATTTAGAGCATCCATTAAGTCTTCAAGGCTTTGCTCAGAGTTGAGAGACTTTCTATTGCTTGATTCCCGAGGAAAAGCAGAACAAGCAGCACAACACACAAGTACTTATTCAGACAAAACCTTTAGGAAATTTAATCTGCCTAATGAAGAACTATGGAGTTCATTTCAAGATAACTGAATATATTATCAGTTTCAAGGTTGCAGCATTACTGTGTGACTCATATCAGAAACTCATATGACTTAAATATTTTGAGAGGACTGAGGGGCAGTGATTTAAGTTACTAGAGCACCTTCTTGACCACACCTCTCTTCTCATTCAAGGCTTGAAGAAAGATCCAGTCTCCTTTTATGTTCAGTACCTGCATTAGTCAAACTACAGAAAAATTGAAAATAATAACACGTATTCAACCTCCCCAAACTAAAGTACTTTACTACTCCAACCAAATGGAGGAGCAAGCAGTGCAGTTACAAACTGCTTAAATGCACTTTCCTTTCAGTACAAATATTTAAGTATAATGAAGAGCAAGAAGTTTGCTTTACATGATGCATAGATAAAACTGTACTAGAAACTGAAATGTATTTCTCAAGATGGACTTAACTTGCTTGTTCTCACATATTCTTAAGTGGCAAAATTTTCAAAGGTGAAATAATATACTACAGGGAAGACCTCTAAAACCATTTTTTTCCCCAAGAAACTTATTTCATAGTTTAACATTTCTGAAAGTATAATCTGGATTTCTGTTTGCCTTCTATAGCAATTGGTACTAGGAGTGTGAGTATTTCTTATGAGAAACAGTGATAGCACGCATTTGACTAATTCTACAAGACCTGACATCTTTTCCTCACAGATTAGTTTAACATTCATCCTGCCAGGGACTATTCCCATCATCCAAGCACCATTATGACTAAGTTGCCTGTGTTACTCTGTACCCAATTTTTCTACTTGTAGCATCACCAGCTCAAGTTAATTCCACAGTATTCCTCGGCACAATTTTTGTAGTACAAAGATTATCAATGCCAAAACTTAATGGGACACAAATTGATTCTGAGAGAACAAAAGAGTTTTAAGCAAGTTAAAGAACTGCTGGATTCAGAAAACAGGGTATCCAAAAGAAAAGGCAGCTAAGACAAAACCCCTTTAAAATTATAACTGGGAAAACATTACATTTTACAAGTAATGAGAAATTAAACAAGTTTGATATAAATATTTCACATATATTTTTTAAAGCAATTTCAACACATATTAAAATCAGCCTGAATAATTAGGATAATTAACATATTAGGATTCTTGGTTAACTTTTTAAGTAAAAAATAATATAACTTTGTTGTTTAGGAATAGAGCTGATTTCATTGTACTGGTATGCTTATAACTATACTTAAGCACCATTTAAAATAGCATGTAGCAACACCATCCTTTGACAGATGCAATAATATTTTTATTACTTTTTCTGAAACTGATTAAAATATAGCCATAAGCAATATGTTTGTGCTGGGGCATAATTAGGAGTGGTTTAGTCTAAGCACAATCCTAGTATTCAAAGAATAATCGAAAACTTCAAATCACAGACAAAAAAAAATCTGAAGATTTAAATTAACTGGCATTTATGTCCAAGCTCTTCTCTAAGCTACGTGGTTCAATGTTTTCTAGTGTCCTAGATGAAACAAATTATGCAAGTATTGCCCACAGTAACTTCCAGTGAACAAAATAAGCTTGAACAATATTGTGTTTAGCTTTTAAACAGAACACAAAACCCTGACATTCTTTTATATTTGTTTTATTTTAGTTTTAATATTCTTCTTAAAGTACTTGTGAGGAGAAGACCACAAGAAGAGCACTGATAGCAGGTAGCTAGCACCATAAATTTACACCTTTGTAGTGTATCATCTTAAGAAAACATAAGAACAGCTGCAGGCAATTTTTACTTTTACATATTTATATTGTATCTATGCTTGCATGTGATAAATGCAGTATTACTAAGCCTTGCATGTAGGCAGCTGCTGTAAATGCAAAATAGTATAAATGAAAACTCCACACGTGACAGTAAGAGTTTGAAGAAACTTAACATTTACAAACTTGTAAATGTTTTATTACTAACTATACTGGCTTGATTGAAATTTAATAGCAAGCTGCCAGAATCTCTCGTTCTGCCTTTCCTTCAAAAAGCTGTCTTTTAAAAAACCTATTATCACAACTGATTCAGAAGACACAATATTCTCCCTAAACAGCCAGATGCTTCCTTAAAAATATGTGCATGTGTGTATCTATACTGCATATAAATGTAACAATAATGATAAATACATATACCACACAGTAAACAGTTTTATTAGAAGTGACAAGCACTTGAGACAGTAAAATCTGATTTGCATACACAGGGTCTTTCTGCTGTTCAAACACGTAGTGCAGTGAGATCTCATTAATTCAGAATCAGATGATTTGCAGGGCTTTTTAGAAAACTCGTGCACTAGCAAATCTGATACCCTGTAGTATACAAATACATACTCAATACATGAAGAGGGATTGTAAGTTTTCTGACATTCTCCTTCCTTTTTGATTATTTAGCAATTCACACTGAATGTGCATAAGGCAAAATCAGCCATCTACATCTTATTTCATAAGAAATGCTTTGCACTTTGCAGACTGCCAAATCTGATGTGACTCACAACCATAAGGGAAAGCTTTCAGGGTTAGTGATACACAATGTCAGGCTACAATGTAAATTACCTGCACAATACATAAGTAAGTCTATGTGCAATCTGTATGGTCAAACGATATAAAATAAAGTATTATTACAGCAATATGGAAGAGATTATTATTAGTTATCCTAACTTCAGTGAAAAAACAACTTTGACAAATAATTCCCTTTAAACACTTTCTAATCTGATTTCTAGGGATATTCTCCTTGAGAGAGGAATTTAGCACATTAAGTGCAAAAGAAGATTATAGCAATTCAGTTTACTGTAACAGACACTTTTTGCATTTTTCCAAGTTTCTTTACAGAGTTATTTCTTAATTGCATCTGATGGCAATTCTTAGGTTTTCCTTTCCTGATTCCCACTTGACTTTCTCAAATTTGACTTGAGCTATTTTGCTTCAGACTTTTGAGTTACTGTTGTATGCATTATAGCCACACTTGTCTACATTTGTGTTTTCTATCACACTTTTTGGTTTTACACTAGTTCAGACCTGTGGGGTTTTTTTTTTTCTCTTTCCTTTCCTCTAAACAAATACACATTGGGCCATACTCTATTTTCTTTATGCCCCCTTGTAAGTCTACAAAAACCACCAGGCTTGGTCATGAATAAAACAGCCGATCGTTCTGACCATGTATTTTAATGTATTTGTCAAGGTATCTCTACACTCTGAACAGACCATGAACTAGGAAGGGGACAGAAGTTATTACAGAGGAATCTATCACAGAAACTGATTTATTCCTTTGACATGAGAATAACTATATATCCTTTCCCACTCTTCACTGTCAAGTATGTACATATGCAGTCATTTCAAACCCTGACGTGTACAGTGGTTAATTTTAATGCCATGATCCTCCAGTAACTGTTTACTAGACATGCAGAGTCCATTTAAATATTAACCATTTTAATATATCCTATGAGAAGGCCCCATCCTTTTAAATGGTTAGCACACAAGTACTCTTATAAGCATGCTGTATCTTTTCAAAAGTGAAAAAACTCCCTCTAGTTCTATTCATTTCTGCTATTTGTCCTAAGACAAGACAATAACAGGTGAACACTGATACTGAAGGAGACAGAAAACACTTTAAGAAGCCAATCTAAATAAAAGCAAAACTGAATCTGCAGTAATAGTGACCAGTTCTGCTCAATATTAGATTTTCTGAACTTGCATGCAAATAGGATTTTTTGCATTTGATATTTGGTGGACAACTGTTCTTTCAAAATGCATTAGTAATTGCAATTGATGCAATTTCAGATAAATGGTCACTATATTCCTTAAAAATTAAAAAAAAAAAAGGCATCTGTATAAGTGATTCTACTGAGAGTTAATCAATGTTTTACATTCAAGTTACAAGATCACACAATTTAAAAATCAATATAAATGAAATTAAATTCTGGACGTGGTTTTTTTGATTAGCAGGAAAAATACATAATTGTCTATTATCAAAATGCTCAAATAAATGAAAAAAATCCTCTATGCTTCAGAAATTTAAACATTTTAAATTTGATCAATACAAATGTTACTTTGTTCTAATATTTGAATTATTTTAAAATAGTTTTTTAAGGCTACCTAAACATTTGGTAATTGGTTAAAGATGCTTAGCAGTTCAGTGGATAAATATTGCACATTTCTTTCAAAAGCTTTGCAAGCTAAATCCTTACTAGTAGCAGATATTTGGAGAATATCTCCTTGAAAGCAAGTGTTCTATCACTTCAATGGTGGTCACTGCTATCTCCTTTTAACTCTATGCTGATTTGAGAATGGTCTAAGTGCTCTAACAGATTTCATGCTTTTCAGAATATTTCCCCTTGGTAAACATATAAACTTGTTCAAGAACCCTCCCCAAAAGAATTTGTTCACAAAAACTGGTTTTAACAACATAACAGGTTATAGATACAAAATTTTAAAAACTTATGGTTTAGACTCTGAAATAAAAACCTCTATTTTAACAAAATAACCTTGCACAGTTACAAACAGTGGTTTATTTAGAACATGAGCAGTGCCCTCTTTAACCCATTAATTTTAAAACATATGCATTACCCTGAAAGGAGGAGACTTAAGGGCACCATTTTGACTAACCAGCTGCAGAGATGGAGAACCATTAGAAGTGGCTGCACTTTGTATGCAGTGTCTTTTGAAATTACACAAACTTTTTAAAGGTTTCTTAATTTAAATCTCGAAGGTTCTATACTGGAAACTAATTTTTCAGGACAATTACTAAATTAAAAATACACACCAAGAGACACATTTGAACTAAGCATTCAAGGAAAGCTGAATGCATGTCAGTTTAGATTCCTGTATTTGCTTGCACTGTTGTAGTGTAGAATTCTGTAGTTACTAATTTTTATACATTATTGAATAAGATTGATAAGTCTCTAAGAAGGATTTTAATACATTTACACCTCTCCAGTTTACCTAGGAAAAGTAGGATAACTTTACCAACAACAACCCATAGTATTTGTTTCCTCAGGTGTTTTAATTTTAGAAAATCTTGAAAAAATCAAACTGTATCATGTATGGAATCAGACCAACACATAATACATCAGATTATCTTAACTCTTAGAACTAAGGGAGCATTGAAAGTTACTTTTTAATTTTTGTTAAAAAAACCACTTCATCACTGTGGGAAGAATTCTGTTTTCTACAAGAAAAGTTTGTAAAAAAATAATCCTAAACAACATTTTTTTTCCTGCTATTATTATCACCATCTGGATTATACCTTAAAATTAAATCCAGTTTAGAAGAGTATCAAATTCTATGAGAACAGCCCTTCCTCTTTCTCCACCCTAAATCCTGAATTTGGTACTATGGTTGGATACACCGAATTTACTTTGTAATACATAGCTGTAAGTCAAGAAAGATACACCACAACACGTGCTTCTTTCATGTTGTTACCAGTGCCTATACCTATTTTCAGCATGAAAATCTTAATAATTAAGAAGCTCTTAATTAGGTCAAAATGTAGCAACATACTGATGGTCACAGACAGAGCATTTGAAGAGTTCTCAATACCATTAGTTAGTTTATTTAAGTTGGTTCTGCACATCTACTACTATCTGTCTATCTACCCTGGTACATTAAAACTACCAACATATGGTGTACTGCTATTAATTTATCAAATTTCTACGCATTCCAGGGTAATGTTTCTTCAGTCAATAAAAATAATAGATCAGTTTAAGAAATATTCAGAAAAGAACTTTTAAGTCTGAATTCTTACTAACTATAAAAGAGATCTCTAAACCATAAAAGGTAGTTTTGGAAAAACTTTCACTATCATTCTTTCATACAAACTGATTAATCTTTCTTCCTTAATGATCCTTTTTTCTGGTCTAAGAGTAGTTAATATGATTTAATTTTCACAACTCTGAGTCACTGGAAAACTCTGAGATTTCTTCCCAAATCTTTAACCACAAGACTATCCTAGTCAACAAGCTTCTTTGGTCACACTTTCAGAAAGGGTACAGATCATTTGCAAGCACATGCTATTCAACACAGAGGGCTATCACAACTCATAGTCAACTTCCACAAATTCAAAGAAAACATTTGCTGAAACAGCCTCCCTCCAAGTTCAGTACCCCATATTCCCTCTTGAGAACCTCACACCTGCATTCAATTTTCAATCTAGAACTAAATACAATGACAGAAACAAAGCAAGTGTAAAAGAAACATCGTAGCTCCTCACAAAGATATCAAATTGCCCTGTTGAGGCGATGCTAATTTTTTTTTAATAGGATATTTTAAAATAAAATTAAAATACATAAGAGATAATAGGGACAAGCAGAGCATTTTGCATCATTACAGTTAAACATTTACAAGTTAAAAATTAAGAAAAAAACAGTATCAGCCAGAACCCATGCTAAAAACATGCATGCACACACACATGCACATATATACATGAAACTAGAATGCAGTTGGGATGATTATTCTTTCTTTAAACAAAGCCAGAGGCAATTCTTCCAAGTGATGTTACAACTGCACAGATAAGGTGTACTTGTGAAGAGTCCCAACTTTGGCCAATTAAAACCTACAGTTATTTTCACTATTTTCAAAACCTTTGGGGACTGTTTAGGAGATTTAAGTGTAGAACAAAGTTTTCAACAAACTCAGGTGTTCCCAACAAAACTGAATGTATCCAGAGTAAAAATAATACACTTCACAACTCTTACAAAATGTCTATGAATCTACCCTGCACACACAGGGAATTCATTTCCTTCCAGGGAATTCACAACTAGCAGAACAGCACTAGACCTTAATATTAAACAACCTGAGACTATTTCATTTCTGCAACACACCTTCCAAAAAACACTTTCCAAAACACAGCATTTGAATTAACACACCAAGAAAACTCCCCTGAAGACCTGCTACACACAAAAGACTTGCTTTGATCCCAACAAATCTGCACGTTTTCCTCTCTTATCCTTCCTTAATTTATCAGACTAGGGCCGATTTGANGCAGAACAGCACTAGACCTTAATATTAAACAACCTGAGACTTTTTCATTTCTGCAACACACCTTCCAAAAAACACTTTCCAAAACACAGCATTTGAATTAACACACCAAGAAAACTCCCCTGAAGACCTGCTACACACAAAAGACTTGCTTTGATCCCAACAAATCTGCACGTTTTCCTCTCTTATCCTTCCTTAATTTATCAGACTAGGGCCGATTTGACACCTTTTCATTAAAAAAAAACCAAAACAATGAACCCCCTCTCTGCTAGAGGCAGAGGTGCTGCAGAGGTGATGATAACACCAGGAAAAGAGAAGCTGTCTCTTTAAAATGCCCTGCTATGTCCCTGATCCCACGTGGAACCAACATCAGCAGCACTTTCGCATTAACTTCAATGTGAGGCAAGATGAGGCATCATTATTTTATATAAATAAAACGAGGAGACTGCAGAATACATTCTTTGTAGGAGACAAACAGGTGAACTGAACGTGCCAGGGAAATCAGCAACCACCCGCAGAAGAGGTGCCCTGCCCCAGAGCCCTCTCTGCTCTCCCTATGGAGCATTAGCTCAACCCCATACTACCCTGAAGAACCCAGTTTAAATAGAGGAGGGAGCCACCAAGAAAACTTGAAATTCAAAGGCAACGAAAATGCACTTTATAAACCGGAAAGGTTTACTCTTTGCCTCACACATCCTAATTAGATCAGGAAAGTGACACTACAAAGGCATTACATTCCGGTCCGAAAAAAAAAAAGGGGGGGGAAAGAAAAAGACAGAGGCAAAGAAGGGAGCCCCCATCTCCCCAAATCCCCCAAACACACCAAAAAAAAAAAAAAAGG
>VZRZ01005124.1:53050-161317 GCA_013398175.1 Climacteris rufus | reverse complement strand
GGGGAAGGGCAGGGCCCGGGCGGGGGTCGCCGGCGTCGCCTCCGCACCTGGACGGCTCCTGGCCCTTCCCGGGAAGCTGAGTCGGGCAAGGCGGCAGCCCCGCGTTGTTGAGCGCCCCGGCCCGCCGGCTGCCGCCTCCGCCGCCGTAATAGCGATAAGAGCCGTAGGATTTTTAACACGGCCTTGGCTCCAGTGTTCACGGTTTTAATACGCTGGTCCGTATTGCAGCATAATTAGCGAATTTGTATCTATGTGTGTGCATTTAAAGCAGACCAAACGCTTTTCAATGGGAGGGAGCCAATAGAAAAGTGCCCTGATGGTTTATGAACTGAAAAAGCCCTAGGGTTAAAGAGTGCCAGCAACAGCCCTGGTTCTCTGTGGTACAGTTTACAACTGTTAATGTGTTGAAGCGTAATTAAGAACTGTGGAATGGCCAGGCCTTTGGTTGTGGTTGGGCTCTGACCTGTAATCTGAAAGTAGGAAGGGAGGCCCGTGTATGTGCAAAACCTGGGAGGAGGAGGAAGCTCGCTTCCTGCGCCACTGCTCATTCAGTCGTACAGCAGCGTTTCGGCGTGACCCGCCTGCCCTTCTAGCTGATAATGTTTCAAGTCCTGAAGTACTTCAGAGAGAGAAAGAGAGGAACACGCGCAGGAGCTATCAGACCTTTTGGGTGGTACTAAGAATGTTTAACCATTTGCCTGCTCTGACCTACACAGCTTCATTAGAACCTGAACTGCTTGTTCGTTAAGTGGGTGTTTAATGGATTGTGTGTATTGTTCCTTAGACCGGGCACGGTTGCAGGCTCTGGTAGTGTAATCAAACTGAAAGTGTCAAGTGCGGTTTGTATAGTGAACACCGATTATGACGAGGGCCGTCCTATGACTCACAAGTACTCTTTGAAAGAGTAAGTCTGAAGTCAAACTAATACTCTACAACCTTGAGGCATGTTTGCTTAGGTGGTGATATCAATGAAATGCAGACCTATAACAGACACAAATAAACATCTAAAGATCTTCTATCTGTTGTGCTGACTTAGGTGAGGCATTGTGGTGTGCTTCTTTTGCTTCCTACTTTTCCTCTCCCTCTTCCTTAAAGCCTGGGATGATGCTAGTATATCTGCTTATGTTTCCATTTGAGTTGGAAGTGCCAATCAAAAATGCACTTCCACCCAGCAAAAAAGCGAACATTTGCCTAGCTTGTAAAATTAGCTTAAGCACTGGATAGTTCTCAAAGGAAAGTGGAAGCATTTCCTGATGCTGTTCATTAAAAGGCCTGTTTGCAGGAGATAATAATGTGGAATGCAAGGAATACTCGAAACACCAGGGAAGTATACATGCACAGGTTGTAAAATCTAGGGCTTGTTTGCTGGGAATAGCTTACCCAAAGAAGAAACCCCATCTAAAACATGAGCTACAAGGAACAGTATTTGATTTTTTGTTTGGTGGTATTGAGCAAACCTGTTTTTTTACTCCAGACTTGAAGTTATAATTCTCTAATGTGAACAGAAACTAGTTTTAGTTTAGAATTGGCATCAGTGTTTTTAGGGAAAATAAAAACCAGCACAACTAAGCTCAGTTTTCTTCATCAGCACTACTTTAATTTGCTCCCTCTGCCCTGTGTTTCTGATTGCATTGACTAAAACAGTCATCTGGTCAACATTAATTTATTTTTGGTTGGATTTAGTATTTGTTTGGAACAAATACCTGCATTGCCATATGTGTGCCGGAGGCAATATATAGGAATCTGTAAAGGGAAAGAGGGTCTGCTGTTCATCTTGATGTCATCATCTTGGATCAGTGTAGATTCTTGGCACTGAACTCTGTCTCTCAAGCTTACAGTTTCTAGTGTCAGTGTCCAACTACTAAAGTGGTAAAAAACGTGATTCAAGCTGTCATACACAGCGTAAGTGGGTCTGGTCCCACCATGTGGTGAAACCATTTCTTTTTCTATTAAATATTTGATACAGCAACACAGGAGATAAATGGGCACTTGTTGTACCTGGGAAAGTTCAGCAAAGATAAAGATGTGATCCAGCTAAGGAGTAAGCACAGATCTGGAAAAGTTCACTTGTACATTCCTCCCACACGCTGTTAATTGAAGTGTCTACAGTGTGTTGGCTGTGAACAGCTTCTATGAAGCTGCTTCTCCTAGACACAGTCACTTCCTCTATGTTACACAGGCTGATGTGAGAGCTGCTGCAGTGACTCCATTCTCTGCAGGAATTCATCAGGCAGTAAGCAGTCTTGGTGATGGGCTGAACTTGTCTGAGTTGTCTTGCTGTTACTGCTTTTGAAAGAATGCTTTGCAAAAGAAGTTTGATTTTTGTTTGGTTTTTTAAGGACAACAAAACTGTGTGTGTTACTAGAAGGCCTTTGTTACATCCTGGAGTTCAGACTTAATCCTGAGTTACTGTTAAAAGTAGATACTTAATCTGTTTCTTTTCCCTTTCTAGCCAAGGTACGAGTATCTGTCTAGAATGTCCAGGCATGTAAAAAAGCTTAGAGATCACGATATAAATCCATGTCTAGCGGTAAGATGATCAAATTGAGATTTCTGTTTCTACATTTCTATGTTAATGCAATTTGTAGGGGACTGTTTCATGGATAGCTCTCTTGCATTACAGCATGTTGCATAAAAAGTTTCTCAAAAGTATGAAGATGGGAAGGGCTGAAAATCAGCCATTATAATAAGCATGAAATAATAAATAATGCCCCATAAATAGAAGTAATACAGGTGATAGCAATCTCTTAAATTTTCTGTCCCTAAAACCAGAGCCTGAAATCCTGGTTAGACAAGCTTGGTTATTTTTTAAAAGTCTTTTGTGAGTTACACCAAGCATCATTGTAAACAGCTGTTCTGTGGACTCTATCCTTGCTGTCTAAAGAGCACTATTGTCTCTTATCTCCAGAAGAAATCAACGCTTGGAAGTACTGATTATCCTTTGCTCTCTGTGATAGTACTCTTTCATTTGAAGAGCTGTCTCCTATCTTCATAGATATTCTGGGAGTTGTTAAAATATTTAAACACTGAGTACAGTAACTTCCCTGAGCTCTGAAGTGTATTTTCCCCTATTAAAGGAAACAGATGCCACTACAAAATGTATGAATGACAACAACTATAAGAAGGATATGTGTACTGATTATTTTCAGAAGTACAAAAACTGCAGAACGTTCTGGGTAAGCACAGTTGACTTTCTAAATTTTACTCCCTGCTTTGCTTTATGTATGTTACTTCTGACACACACTGCTTTCTGAGCCCTTCAAACTTGGCTAATGCTGAGTGCTGCTGTTTTTATGGTAACTTACCAGCCCAGGTAGTCTCAGTATGTGTTGCTGGAAGACTTAAACAGATACTTCACTTGATTGATCAAAGTTTGATCAAAGATTGATCAAAATACTTCACTTGATTGATCTAAGTTTACCCTTTTAGATTGTGAGTCAGTGTTCTTGCAGTACCTGATGTTTTCCTCCGAATGTGAGTTGGATATTTCTAGTAAAAAGTTTTCTTTTAAATGGATGCAATGGGGTAAGGTAAGGTTGTCTGGTTTTCCACTGGCTTTCATCAGGTTTACTTTAATCTAAGATAAAGCTGAGGAAGAATTCAGTCTTACTTGGTGGTAGAGAAGTATCATGAGGAAATATGTGCAGTTAAACAATTTGTACTGTTTTCTTTCCTTATGCCATAGTAGTATAGAGGCTTTAGCTTAGCCTTTAAATACTTGTTCAAACTATGGAAAAAAAAAACTTTTTACAGACAATTGTGTGTTACTCTGACACTGTAATGGGAATACTGATTTCACTATCTTGTGAAGCAGCAAGGTAAACTATCAGATATCTTCAATTAAGTATTAGTGCATTTAGTTATCAGCTAATCAGACTTAGAGTACCTGGACCTTGATACATCAAGCACTTTTCTACTCAAGAATCTTGTTCATTCAGAGCTCAGGAGCAGAGATTCTGAGAAATCTGGTCTCATAGTCACTTTGTTCTATTTTCAGCATGGCATTATGATGCAAAGGAAAAGAAATGGTGTGAAACCAGAGATGCCTGCAGCAGAAGAGAGAAAGAAAATCTTGGAATCAATGGGGAAACCCTACTGACTAGAAACTTGAATTGATTGACTGATTTCACTGTACATGTGAAGACAACAGCAGCAAGTTACCATTTTATGAACTGGATTTTACAGTTGCCATATCTTGGATTAAAATAAGAGCTTAAATTTTGAAATGTGTTGGCTTTCTAGGATAGAACTTCCTGGGTTTATTCATACTTCCTGTCATGGGAACTTGGCCTCTTACTGGAAGACACAGGTATCAATGCAGCTTACGTCTAGAAACTTGTGGCAGTAGAAACTAACTTGCTGTGAAATGCTAAATATAAAGTTATTGGGACATGCAGAAAGTCCGTTTGAAAAGGGCACTGATGAGCATGGCAGTGTGGTTCTAAGACTGGAGCAGGCTGAGAAGCTGGTACATGCAACATGTTTCTTGCACTCAACTATTCTTCTCAATAGTATGGATTTACCGTGTATGATTTTATTGCTATCTTCACATGTTGTAATCTGTGCCCCAAATTTGTATAAGGCTATTTGTGAATTAAAATCCTAAATCCAACAAGCTTGTCATTAGGTCTGCCACTGCACTGGTGAGTGACAACAGAGGCTTGCAATAAATCAGATCTGCAAGCTGTGCTTGTTAGAAGGTTAGAGGGGTTGGTGAAGATAAAACCAAACTCCTCAGGTCTGAGCTGAGTAGTAATTTCTGTGGATGGTAAATAGATACTTTGCTGGCTGGGGGGACTGGCAGACATGTAAACATATACTCTGAGTGACATGGCAGGTTTAACTATAGTACATCTATCTAAGACTGGACAGCTGAAACCCTGGGTTTGGAAATGCTTACTCATACAAGGCTACAAAGCTCACTTTAAACAGGTACTTGAATCTTAAGTAAGATTGATTCCTTAGGTAAACTGAACAACCAGTAAGTGTAAATGGGTTGCTGTCTAGTGGAAACAGTGGTTTTTTACATTTTACCTTCTGGTCTCCTGGCTTTAAAACTTGCATCCTGTGATAAAACAGAAAAACTACTGTCAAGAGCTCAGGTTCCATGTGGAATCCTTTAGTACTTACTGGGATCAAGTTGGCAGAACTCTGGCTGACCTCATGAAGGATGGTGTAAAAGTGTTGTCTCTCTATTTAGACTGTTTTGGAAAGACTTCACGGCTCTCTGTTTCTCCTGTCTGGCTTGTCTTGTTTCTTTCCACTGTAGGCCTGTTCCTGTGCTTGCTGTGATTTTTTTTTTTTTTAATGCTGTTTCCACCTTCTCCCTTGTTATTTGATCTGACTAGTAACTGCACAAAATCTGCTTTTGCGCCTCCTTTCTGTTCTGTATCTGAGTTTTGAAATGGATTGATCCTACCCTTTTTGTTGTTGGAATGAGTGTGTAACTCTATGCCTTTTGAGTATGCAATTCTCTGAGCATAGCTGTGCAGCCTCCAAGCATGTCACAAGTTCTCTTGTCAGTTCCTGGCAAGGAGAATGTACTTTCTTCGATCAAGATCATCAGATTCTTTATTTCAAATTACTTAAAGGGAAAACTTTGTTTTCCTTTTTTTTTCCTTTTTGTTTGTGTGTGTGTAGCAGAAGAAATTTTTATTCTAGATTTAAGGGCTTGCTCCTGTCCATCATCTCTTTGCCACCTTCTTCCAATGCCCAGCTAAATACCAGTCTTTCCCCTTCTTTTGCCCATTTGGTAGCAATTCTTTTTTGACTGATTTGAGCATTTTGGTCTGTTCTCATTGCAATTTTTTTGTAGTACCTTTTTTCTGTCTGATGTAATGAGGTAGTCTTGCAATGACTTTTTAATACAGTTCCTTTTGAAAGTCTTGTGTTCTCTGTTCTGCCATAGCGTGAGAATTCCTTGCTTTCATTAGTTAAACTTAGCCATAATACTTCCTCATTGGCCATGCCTCTCTTTGATCTTCTTGTTCATCTGCAGATTTTGGGGAGCTATTGTCCTCTTTTCCTTAGGGCTGTGTATCTTCAGATTCTTATGGCTTTGCTGCCTTGCTTTTCTAAGGACACCTTCTCTCCTACTTGGCACAGGTTTGTCATTTGGCACCTCTGCTGTATCTTTGGGCATGTTCTTTGCTCCTATGGCTTTGGCTAGTGCTTGCTGTTTTTCTGTTGCTGTGCTCTTAAATTCTGGTCTTAGGTTAAAATCTACTATGTGTTTTAATTATATGCAAGAAAAACTTCATCTCTTTTTGATGTGATTATGCTGATTCCTATGTACTTAACTTCAAGTTCCTTAGTCATCTCATTTATTCTAAGTTTTCCTTTCAGGTTTTCTTTGCACATAGAAGTGCTCTTTCTCCTGGATTAATTGTTGCCTTTACAGTTTTCTTTTAGCTGCCAATATTTACTTGGAACGTTTCCACTAGTGTTGTTTTCTCTCAAAGGATGACTAGCCGATCTTTAGACTTTAATAGGTATCCTGTGCTGCTTTGTAAAGTGTTTGTAAAGAACTCATACTGGTCTTCAGACAGTCAGAAATGGAGGTGCATTACTGCTTTCAGGTGTCAGTGCAAGAATGTGGGGTCACAGGATGGGCTAAGGCACGTGTCATGCAAGAGCAGTAGTCTGACATTAGACTTCCTGATCATCACTGAATGCCCACAGTAAGCTCCATGTGGATATTACAACAAAAATGAGTTTAATGCAAAACTGAAGGCAATTGAAGCAGTTACCTTGTAGATTTAGTTCAGTAATCAGTCATCTGTTGTAGGGAATGCCATTTATTTTCATTGTTATATGCCTAATAGTTACTGTTAAGTAACACAAGTTTATGAAAAATCTCAGCAAAGTTTTCTGCCTCCTGTCATAATGTCTCTCAAGAGTGATCTGTTAGGTGAGTATCAGTTTATCATTTTTCTCCCTCACTGGAGGTTGCTGTTCCTGCTTTCACTGCTGAAACTCAAGAATGGTAAATTGTGATAGCTAAAACATAGGCTCTTATGTATGAAATGGTTGAATTTTTTTCATTAATTTTTGTAGTGTGATTAACTGTCTTTGGTTGTGAGCCAAAGATCTTTTCCTCATACCTGCGAGCTTATATTCCACACTTCACTGAAACATTGAGGTAAGCTGTAGCCTGCCACTCTTGCTGGACAGAAAAAACTGGGTTGAATTCTTAGTTTGCCTAAAGCACAATCTTGTATACTAACCCAGAAAGCATAACACAGTGGATCAATGGAATTTAGTGGGGAAGGGACCTGTGGGTTGGGGTTTTGGTTTTGTTTTTTTTAATAGGTGTAATTATTCATTTTGCTTGTGGTACAAGGATGAAATCTCGATAGAGGCATTCATGTTTGATAATTTTTTGTTTGACAGCTGGATGGTGCTGTTGTACAACAGACTGCAAACAGAAGCACTCCACCCACTACTGGCTCTTTTGAGCTTTTTTGGCCTCTTTGCACAGAGGTAGCAAAATTAATGCGGGGGGGGGGAGAGATTGGTGCTGTCTCTACTCTATAAATAGGAGGACAAGAGCCTAAATAATTTCTGGAAAATAGGGATTTCTGTGCAGCCTGAGAAGTTTTGGAATATGGTCCTTGAAAGAATTTTTCAGTGTGGTGATTTGATCTCAACTAGGCACTGAGCAGCAGCTATGGGCTCTGTCCCAGGCATAGGTGAATATCCAGACTCCCATTTGTATATTTTTAACATCTCATTTTTCCTGTTACCCTACAGTTCAAGGCCTTTGTCTGGCTCAGTTTTTTGCTGCCAAGGTTGGGATGAGTCTGTGCTTTTGAAGATGTTAGATGTAAGCTCACACAATGGCAGAATATGCTGAGTTGGAAGGGACCCATGAGGATCATTGAGTCCAAGTTGTGTAGCTCTGGAGTCCTGCAATTGTCTTTAGCTGAAAGGCAGGGAGTTGAATTTGCTGCAGCTCTGAGTCTTTTTCATGGTCTTCTAATAAAATTTTTGCACTTGTGATCAGATCAGCTTTTGCTAAAACCTCTGCAGAACAGGTAGGATGAATTTACAGTATAAAATGTTATTTTGCTATAATGCATTTGGAGATAATCCTTAACTTATGTTAAAAGTATCTGCATCTTTAAAGTTGGTCTTCCAAAATAGCCATGAAGGAATAATCATAGTGTGAAAAAAGTTTGGAAAAACAGTATACTATTGCAGGCTTTTTTTCTTTTGGAAGAATCTGAGGCAACTGGAAGAAATACTTGCATAAGTATTAAAGTATTAAAAAGTAAAACAAGTAGACTACTTTTGAATTTTTAAAATTTTTATTGCAGCCTCTTTGATATGAAGAAAAAGAGAGGAGTACTGTGTTTATAATAACTAAATGCAGTGGGGTCATTAAAATAAAATTACAGTGTTTTACTACATCCATGATACCATATGTAGTAACTCAAACCATCAGATTGTGAATAAGTAGTTTTTCTCCATCCTTTAGGTTTCTACCTTGATGACTCCTATCTCAAAATCCTTTTTTTGAGGATTTTCAGAACTATTCTTCCAGTCTTAACAGTCCTACTACCCTTGAGCTACTTCTTTACCTATTTTATTGCAATAAACAGCTATGCACTGCAAGCACTTCCTGATATCAGTGACTTTGGCAGAACACAACCAAATTCTGCACAGAACAAAATTGAGCTCGTGTCTGTCAGAATGGAAGTATATTGTAACATAAGGTGATGTGTAATGACAAAAAAAAAGATTATGCTCAAGATCGAAATGAGGTACTGACTGAATATACCAAAAGCAATTCACAGGTGTAAGACAGTTACACTAATAGAAAGAGGGTCCATCAGTTCAAGTTTACAAGCACTCAAAAGCCTTTGAAGAATCTAAACATTTGTAATTGATGATAAAAGATTGCAATTGTTTTGTCAATTTTTTTTTGCAGTGTTCTCACAGAAATTGCCTGCTGGTAATGTTTTGTTAATGTGCCACATGTGAGTATTTGAAACTTTTCTTGCCCTGAAACATGTGGGTGCCTCAGCAGTCCTTGGCTGTGGAGTTGCAAGCAGCTGTTGAAGTGATTGGTGAATGTGGCTGCATAGTATAAGTAGAGTGGCATTTTCTCCTATTTTTGTTTAATAAGTAAATTGAATGAAGCTGCTGCATTGGATTATGTTGATCATACAGTGCTTGCTTCAATCCCCAAGTAACAAAAGGATGGAACAAAGGTAACACTTCCTTGGGCAGCCTGTTCCAATGGCTGACAACCCTGTGGGTGAAGAAAATTTTCTGATTGTCCTAAGCAGCCCAAAGTCTGCCCACTGGATGTCCAAGGTGACAGCTCTGCTGACATGCATTCTCCCTTCCCCTCTGCCTGCTCCCTTACTTGTCTGAGAATTGAAAGCTCATTTCATGATTGCATGCCCCAGATGGTTTCCACCAGACCTTTTCTGTTCATAACATCTAGAGTGCCTTCCCTAGTTGGCTCCCTCACCAGCTGTGTCAGAAAGTTTTCTTCCAGGCAGCTGGAATGTTCTGGACTGTTTTCTCTCTGCTGTGCTATATGAGTGGCAGGCAGCTAGAAGCAGATAGGACCTAGAAGGAACTTTGATTTCCTAGCACCTTCAGCTAGGCAGTGTAAAGAGTCTTAGCAGTCTGCCTGTCTTTTTCATCCTGGATGTGATCACACTGCACTTGGTTGCTGCAAGCATACATGTATGAGGAGCAGAAAACCACCGAAAAGGCTCACTGGTAGGTTTTTACCTACCTCTGCATTAAAAGCAGTCTTCAGGTTTCTGCCTTTTAAATTAATGTTCAAAACCTTGAGAATCAATTATATTCATAAATATTTTAACACCTCAGCTCGTTAGGGTCACTGCGGGACAAGAAGATGTCACAAAAGGCTTTGGTCTTCTGTGGTGTAGAAAAATTGCCAGCCAGGAGTTGGCAGAAAGCATCAATATCTCTTGGTCTCCTCCAGTTTGGCAGCTGCAGGAGGCGGGCCGGCCGGAAAAGCTGCTGTAAAGCTGGAGGTTTGCAAACAGGCAGCTGCTCCTTGAGTCAGGGAAATCTTGTTCTCTGGCCCAAATGGGTACAGCCCAATTTTTTACAGGTTTGGAAATGCAGGCTGGTCGTTTTTGATTGTGCTGGTGAGGTGGTTTGTTGCTGATTATTGCTACCAATTGGCATCTGTAAAACCACACAAAGCTGACACTTTCTAAAATCAGAGCACTTTGCTAATTTAAAATGTTGATTGATTAATTTGTTTTTGTTCACTTCCTCTATTTGGTCTAGAATTGCTGTTCACTTGTAGAGGATTATTTTTTTGTGCAACTTTTTCCTCGAGGTTAATTTCCAGTTTGGCTTTCATGTTGCTAGATTCTGCACCAACCCAAGAGAAATAACATTTGCTGTTGGGTAAGGGATTAATACAGTTGATGAGATGTTTCTGACACAGGAGGTTCACAGATGTTCTTGCATGAGCCTTTAGAAGGACATTTGATATGTGGCATTGCAGCAAAATATTCAGCAAATTTGAGGTAAGGAAATTAACTGAATAAACCACTTTTCATCGAACTAGATGGAGCCAAATCAGGTATTTTGCCAAGGAATTTATGTTTATTAATGCAGTATAATTTGGTGCTTTCAAAGCTCTCTGGTTCAAGCAGTGTTTGTGAGGGGAAGGCGTGGTAGTGTTTGGAGGCTTCCTGCTGGAAGAGGGCGGCTTTGCTAGGAGCGCAGCGGCGCTTACTGCAGAGGTGCTACTCCTCTGGGTCCTTAAGGAAGGGATCAACACTGTGCTACACAACCCATTCCTGATGCTCGAAAAAAATCATGATTTGGCATGAAAACCAAATAAAGGTGAGCTATTTGGTAGCCTATTTGCTGCTTTTAATTTCATCACCTGAGAGGGGATGTAGGAAGTTGCCTGTAGAATGTGGAAGTAGGAAATTGCCACAACACCAGAAGGCATCCTAGGACTCTGCTTCCAGTCTCACAGTCATTTCTGGGGTTTCTGACAAGGGGAACCATTCACTGTGTTAAATTCACATGCATAAACCCTTTGATGTGTAGTGCAGAGCTCTTTTAAAAGCCTGTATTCAATGCAAATTTCAGCATCTCTGGACCACAAGTCATCTTTCTATATTCCCAAAGACTAAGAACACAGAAATTGGGCATGTTTTATACTTGTAATTTTTCCAAAGAGAGATGACGATTGCAGGAAAATGAAATTTTTCTTTGCCAGAAATTGCCTCCCTGTATCTCTTTCTCTACTGGAAGATGTGTGTGGTGTTTGGGGTATGCTTTTCTTCACAATGGATCTTGGATGAGACGTTAGGGATCATGTGCTGTGGATTTTCCCCAACAAGTAGCCTGTCAGCTCACAGATAGTGTTGACTCCCACAGTATTTATCTAAATGACCTTAAAATGACTTAGTCAAAGAAACAAAATAAAGGTCATAGCCTTTCCTACCTCAGCCCCCTGAAGGTTGCATAAATATCACATTTCTTTTAGAGATGTATAGGAAGAAGGCTTTGTTTGTATTATCCTTATTTGTAGTACAAGAACTCTTTATTATGCCCTGCTTTTTCTGGGTAGGTAGCAGTCTCTCAGTGTCAGCTTCCTGGACTGCCAGAATGATAATTTCAAAGGCAGGTCCTTAACATGGCTTTTCTCAGAGTAAGGTATCCAAAAGCCCTTTATTTCACCACCCATGATCCCACTTTATTACTTCTACACTTACTACATTACCCAGCAAATGCTGACTGCTCTATTTTGTTAGGTAGGGTCTTTCATGATGTTATGTGAAATAATCTGCAAACCAATATTAGGTGTCACTACTTCAGCTACTGGAATAAGAGGGTGGTTTTTTGCTAAAAAGGAATCTTGCTTTGGTTCTCTTAAAATTAGAAGCATATTTGGATTCAATTTTATCATTCTTAAATTTTAACAACTGCAACAACAGAAGATGCTTCTTAAAGCAAGTTCTTAAAAACATCCAAACACTTCAAAATAAATGAAACAATTGTCCTTCAATAGCCTCATTGTATTTTAATCTCTTTCTAAATGGTATTTTCCACTTTTTTTAAGCAGTATTATCAATATAGCTCAGTAAATACATTTCAGTCATTGCATCCATAAGCTAATCTTGATTTACTGAGAGACATCTATGTAAAAGGTCTGAGCCAGCAACTTACTTGCATGTAATTTCACTGATGGCTTTGAGAGAAGCTGTGAGCAAACTCTAAGGACTGAGCTGCAGTGTTGGACCCTTCTGGGTACCTGCTGAGAAGTAAGTTTTCTTCTCTAAGATGGGTGTCAAACACTTAGCTTATCAAATATTAGTTACATGTAAAACAAGACATTGCTTGGCTCAGGGAGTTTAAACACTCTCCTTCTTCCAGATGAACCTCACAAGTTGCTCTAAATGAGGGTAGCATTTTGAAGTGCTCCTCTCTGCTCAACAGAATCAAAGCTGTTGGAGATGGACCTCAAACATGACATCGTGCTTATTAGAAAGGGTGTCCCCTGCTCCTAAAAATTTGCCTGGAGGTGTAGCTAACATCATATCTGAAGATTACTTGCACCTATAAACACTGAAAGAAAGCATCCACAGCCTCTAGCTCCTAAAACTGTTAAAGAGTATTTTGATTCAGTTAAGACAGCTGTAGGAAACCAAAGTAATTTTGTATTCTCAAGCACCCAGGTCATGTGCCTGGTACTACAAAAACCTAACTCTTGAGAGAAAAAAAAAAAGATACCTGGCAGTAGCTCTGTACTGCCTATGTATCTGCCCTGAATTTTGCCCTGCTGTCAAGGACAGCTAAGATTTAATTAACCACGGGCATAAAAACAACTTCTAAATTCCTCACAAAGACCATCTTCTACCAGCTGTGCTTAAAAAAAAAGGGGGGCAAGTAATTGGCAGCTAACAGCATTTCCAAATAGGTCATCTCTGACCCTTTTATGAAGACAGGTAGTTTCCCAGGTAAACCTATACCAATGGCTCAATTGTTCAAACTTCTAGGCCTTCATTTTGATAAAAACCAACCAAAAAAAAGCTCAAGAAAAGCAAGAAAAAAACCAAATCAGAGGCAACCACCACACATCTACGTAGGCATTTACACATCAGTGTTCACTGCATGTCTATGATCATCTGCATGTTTTTTCCCTTTGGTGAAGCAACCACATTTTAGTGCTTAAAACTACAAATGTAATTTTCCTCCTCTCTTTAAGACCTGTTTAAATTATTTGGATGTTACTAAGCTAAATATAATTTGTGAGGATAATTCAAGCAAACAGAGAGAGAATGGGAAAAAAATATTTGAGAGTATTTGCAGGCTTGTTTTAGTATTTAGTAAGACAAATATGTTTTTATCTAAAAAAAATGCTCCAAAGAGGGATTTTATTACCAATGTAAAATCTGGATTTTTTTAAAAAAATCGAGACCTAGGCCATAGATATGTCACTCTTTTGAATAACTCCTAGATGTTATGACTCCCAAGTCAGCAAATGGCAAAGTCTGGAACCTCAGTTACTGATGGTATGTTCCATTAGTGCACATGGATGGGGAATACTGCAGCCTGTGCCCCCTTTCTTGTAGGGCTGTGGCATCCCCACAGGACACCTGTGGTCATAGACCTATTGCAGATATTATGAATTTCAGACAAGCTTTTTCAGAATGGAAATGTGTGATTTTTAGGCAGTGTTTCTTCCCTGTTTCTGTTGGCCCTCTAGGTATGTCTCGGGCTATACTCATAGTATGGAAATGCCCAACCACTTGATACATTTAAAATCCTGACCTTTAACTGTTCATATCAATACTCCTCATGTTCTTACACCTTCATCCAAGTTTCTCAAGAACCTGAACCACATAGTAATTTCCACCTCTTCCTCCTCCTGTCTGGAGAAGTTGGTGCAAGAGAAGAAGGTATGGAAATATTTTGCCTCTACTCATGGTCCCTTACAGGAACTGAGGTATTTTTGGAAACCTGGAGTCTAGTTCTAGTCCAGTTTCTTGTCCTGAGGTAAACCCAAAGTTTGCCTTTGAGAAGACCAGTGTCTCCATTCACTTCCACCCTTGATGGCAGAAACTGTTTTCAATCCAGGCTGTGTGGTCAGAGTGGAAGTGCAGTGGATGCTCCTGCTCTGTGGAAACTACAGATCAAAGTGATTATTAAGAGATTTTGGCTGTAGCTGAGTGTTCTAAAGCATTCCACAGTCTGTGAATTTGTTTGTCCTGCACGGTGGGTTAATGAATAAACAACTGTGTACCTTTATCTTGCAAAGTTTGGTGTTTTAATTGTGCATTGCAAAACATCAAAGCAACTAATTATTACTAGTTATCTTTTTTTTTTAAGTGGTACCTGTGATTAATAAACAAAACATTGTAAGGTGAGAGAAACTGAAGGGCTGAGCTATCTAACAGCTCACCGTTGTCAGATGGGGAGACCCTGCTCCCTGTACCCTGTCCCATTGCCTAGGGAGGGTTCATCTTCAGCCTTCCACGAGTTCTCACACTTGCTGGATCCTTCACTGACTGATTACATTTGCTAACCAAGCAGCTTAAAGGGAAGACCTTGTGTGTGGTTGATGACTGGTCTTACATAATTTCACACTTAGTGATTGTGCAAGCACACTAGGACATGTGAGCCTCAGGCACCCAGCAGCATCTGCTTATGGATAAGCATTTGTGATTGCTGCCCTTCTGTTCAGTTATGGACATTTAAGCCAAGTGACCTCCCAGGAAAGCCTGGGTTACTACCAACCAAAGTGATGAATCAAGACTGCAACAGCTCACATCCTCTGTGGCTCACCAGAGAGACCTCTAACACCAAAAGACTCCAGTTTCATGACAGTGGGTTTGATTCCAATTTCCCCATCTAATTGTTTAACAACAAAAGCCTGCAAAAAAAAAAGTCTGACTTACTAATCATGAGTATTGCTTCCTGTTTTCTAAAGCTAAACCCAGAACAACAGTTTGTGTAATGATGATGAACTGTTAAATAAAATTAAGTCTCTTTCCCTATGGACTTGGTAATAAAAATCGTAAACAGTATTTTGCAAACAAAGCTGCAGGCCTACGGGCTGTCACTCCCAGATGGCATGAATTAGTGGAGGAAGGTTTGTTGTGCTTCACTTCCCCAGCCATCCACCCCTCCCTGGGTTTTGCATGTGCTAGCCTTGGACAGGGATGACTCAGCTGCTGGTGAATCACCTGCTGAAGTGCTAAAAGTGCTGGCTTGGCTGCATTTCCTCAAGCAAGGCAGACTAGCAGGCAAATTGTCTTCTGCAGCTGAAAGAATTTTTGTGCTTGCATATCTTGATTTGCTGCTGTTAGAGGTTGGACAGATATTACTGTGATTTCAAAAATGCTTGTTGAGATCTTTTTTGCTAAAAGCTTCCTTGCGCAACTGCTCATTCATGACAGGGCTTTTCACAGGCATTGCTCTAAAGCTTTCTTTAAGAGACAACCAATTGGTGAATAGATCATGTACAGTGTAACTGGAGAAATGCTGGTCAGGGATGTTTCACTGTTTTCCTGTTGGTGACATGAAAAGTGATGGAATATTCCAACTAGGGAGTTTATTCCAGAAAATAAATGAGAACTAGAAAAGCCTTCTGAAATCTTGCTATTTCATATTACTCTTTTCTAGATTGATGATGGTGGAGAAAGACAGAAGGAAAACTAAAAATCACGTGGAATACTTTGCAAGGGTCTACATCCCCATAAGACTGCACATGTGCAACCAGCTGCTAGGGAGCAAATAATGGAGCACCAATTGTCACTATGTGGCAAGTCTAAATGTCTTTTACAAACAGAGACTGTTTGAGAGATACAAACCGATGCTAGTTTACTACAATAATTTTTAACAAATGTGATCAATGGGCCTTTTTGACTATTTTTTTCAGTGTTGGTATCTTCTTCACCTTAATATGTCACTATAGAGCGGTTGCTGAAGGAAGACACGCAGCCAGTCCAGTTAAAGCAGCGGCAGCGGCCGCGTTTATTATTATATCCCCTTTATATATGGTAAGAACCCATCAGGTGTTCAACCACCCCCCGAGATGACAGGCTGGAGCCTCACAACACCCAGTTCCAAAACACTTGGTCTGAATCAAAATATCTCAGGACAAACACCAGATGCGTTATCTGCTTGTTTTGCATAGTTCATATGGGAAAGGAGAATTTCTCAAAGACTCTGTCAGCTGATACAGGCCAGGATGCCACTGGCCACCTGGGCGCACACTGGCTCATGCTCAGCAGCTGTAGACCAGCACCCTCACATCGTTTTCCACTGAACTGTTTTCCAGCCACTCTGCTCCCAGCCTGTACAGGCAATAGTAGTGTACAGTAGATAGCAGTAGTGTATATGCCAGCTGCCTGTTCTCAGCGACAGTAGCACCAGCTGCCCCTGCTGAGCAGACATTGTGAGGAGATCATCCCCAAGCCCTAAGCAAGAGTCAGCATGTGGAGAGCAGCAGCGTCACGGCCCCTGTTTAGCTGGTTAGCCAGGTCACCCTTTCCCAACAGGTATTTCCTATCATCATCTTTGTCAGCATCTTCTGAGCCAAAAACCTTCCTGCAAACCAGTGGTTGCACAATGATGGTTAAATTCTCAGTCATGTAAGGTGGAGAAAACAGAGCCAAAAAAGATTATTCAAAGTTACATGTCTGTGTAACTTCTTATTGTGACAGAGGGTCCATCACCTGGCAGGACCAAGGTAAACAAACAAGTCTATTTCTATCAATTCTTGTNTTGTTTTGCATAGTTCATATGGGAAAGGAGAATTTCTCAAAGACTCTGTCAGCCACATTAATAGTCAAAGAATCACAGAACCTTTTAGGTTGTGATTGTTTGACCTCTGAGGTCATCAGGTCCAACCTATGACCAAACACCATGATGTCCATTAGCCCATGGCACTGTCACGTTCAATCTTTCACTGCCAAGGATGGTGATTCCACCATCTCCCTGGGCATTGCAATTCCATTACAAGGCTTAACAACTCTTTCTATGAAAAAATTCCTCCTGATGTTCAGCCTGAACCTTCCCGGGCACAGCTTAAGACTATGTCCTCTCATCCTGTCATTTGTTACATGGGAGAAGAGGCTGAACCCCTGCCTTGCTACAACCTCCTTTCAGGTGATTGCAGAGAGTGATAAGGTTCCCCCTGAGGCTCCTTTGCTCCAGGCTAAACACCCCCAGCTCCCTTAGCNGTTTATTATTATATCCCCTTTATATATGGTAAGAACCCATCAGGTGTTCAACCACCCCCCGAGATGACAGGCTGGAGCCTCACAACACCCAGTTCCAAAACACTTGGTCTGAATCAAAATATCTCAGGACAAACACCAGATGCGTTATCTGCTTGTTTTGCATAGTTCATATGGGAAAGGAGAATTTCTCAAAGACTCTGTCAGCTGATACAGGCCAGGATGCCACTGGCCACCTGGGCGCACACTGGCTCATGCTCAGCAGCTGTAGACCAGCACCCTCACATCGTTTTCCACTGAACTGTTTTCCAGCCACTCTGCTCCCAGCCTGTACAGGCAATAGTAGTGTACAGTAGATAGCAGTAGTGTATATGCCAGCTGCCTGTTCTCAGCGACAGTAGCACCAGCTGCCCCTGCTGAGCAGACATTGTGAGGAGATCATCCCCAAGCCCTAAGCAAGAGTCAGCATGTGGAGAGCAGCAGCGTCACGGCCCCTGTTTAGCTGGTTAGCCAGGTCACCCTTTCCCAACAGGTATTTCCTATCATCATCTTTGTCAGCATCTTCTGAGCCAAAAACCTTCCTGCAAACCAGTGGTTGCACAATGATGGTTAAATTCTCAGTCATGTAAGGTGGAGAAAACAGAGCCAAAAAAGATTATTCAAAGTTACATGTCTGTGTAACTTCTTATTGTGACAGAGGGTCCATCACCTGGCAGGACCAAGGTAAACAAACAAGTCTATTTCTATCAATTCTTGTTTTTTGGAACCAGTCTGATATTATTAACATTTTTGTAGGCGAAGAGCCCCAATATGATGTGGCAGAATCCCAATATGAGCCCCAGGTTTGCTCATATAATCTCTTAATAAACCTTCAAATTTGTCTTATGATAAGCATATTGTTTGAAAAACAGGAGATTTACTTAAAGGCATTCCTTCACATATGGCTCCATGAGCATTCCACATTAGTAATATTAAAAAAGACTCCATTTTCTGGAATAGCAGACATTGGACTCGGTGCTATTTGATGTTCTTAAATGCAGTGGTAGTTTTCCAAAACATCACCTCATGCAGAATGCAAATATCCAAATACCTGCAGAAAAGCAAATGTAAGGGTGCACACACCTCTCCAAGTGCTGCCTACTCTAATCCCATTCCAGCCCCAGTGGAAAGCCACTGCTAAGATGTGTATGCTTAGTTGCATGACAGCATGCAAAAATTTTAGATACAAGCAATTGCTATCAGCATTGTACTGCCTTTTTTTTCTTTCGTTCTACCTCAGTTTATTTTCAAACCATCAGCTACTTTAGTGCTGGAAGTCTCCATACCACTGAAGCTAACTATTTACCATTATGTTAATTGTAATCTAAAGTTAAGCATAATGTATGTGTAATTTTATGGGTATTATATTTTTCTCATAAGACAACTACTTTTGTTAAGAGAGATCTTCTTAAGGGAATATAGTCTATTTACAATCAATCCATTCTGCTAATCTTTAAAAATATCTACGGTAACAGTAGTCAGTTTATTGCAGTCCTTTCTCTATGCAGACAAAATACAAAGGTTCCTAATATTTTCCATCCAAGTCTCCTTACAGTCCAACTAGGGAGTGGCAATAGGATGAGAGCCAAGGAATTTCCAGAAATCTTGAAGTGCTACTAAGTCATTACTGACACAGTGCCATGAATATTTCCTCGATGAAAGTTAGATGCAGGACCATTCTGTCCCTAATTAATAGATATTATCAATGCATCCCAACAAAAGTAAAAAATTACTTCTTGCTTACAGTGTGAGGAAAGAAAAAGCATAGTTCCTTCCCCATTTAGGAACAAACACAACCTTTCAGCACTTTCTGACTTCAGTCTCTGGAAGAGACCATTTTAGCTACCACCTTTTCTGCATCTCTTCCTCTCCTCAAGTCATTCTTCATTTAGGATTATATTTGGTTTACAGTTGAAAAGATTAATAGGTCTCTTGTGAAAGTAACCTTTAAAAATACTTCTAGGTGTATAAAATCTGGAGACCAGTCCTGTGGCAGAATGTCTTCCAAAACAGATTTAATGGAATACACAGGCGTGGAGCCCTAATGAATGCTGAAACTCATTAGTTACCACAGGAGCTCTAATGGTTTACATTTAGAAATGTAAGAATGGACAGTGAAGATTTCCTCAGGGTGTTTTCCTGGATTTCAAAGTGGCAAGATCAAATGCTTCAAAATAGTTAAGAGAATTTGTGTTTGGTTGTAAAGGCATAATTTACTGCTCTATTATACCTTCTCCAAAATCCTTAGCCAAGGAATTGGTGTGAACCCCAAATTTCTCCCTTAGCTTGTTCTCTTGATCTACGTGGACTTTTAGTGCTTCTTTCTGAATATTAAAAGAACACTAATAAAAAAGAAAACAAACAAATATACAAACAAACAAATCAGTCTATAACTCAGGTTAAGAACATGGATAGATATTCATGGTATATGTTTGTGGCTTTGTCTGCCAGATATATATATATATATACATACAAGGGAACACAGGACAGGCCTTCACAATGGAAAGACTGCAACAGCTCTTCCTGTGGGTGTGAAAAATCCATTGTTTCTGTGCCATTTTCTGAAAAATGATGTTAAAAAGACTAGGTTTGTGGCTGGATGAATAAAAATAAAAGCTGTGAACATGCCACTGTCTCCTTAGTCCAGGTTCTTAGCAGTCAGGGTACGCCATAAAATGCCTGCTATTTTGAAAGAGGTTCTTTAATCTCACATGGAAAGCATTGCATAGGCAAGTCACTACCTGGCTTCAGATGTAAATCTCAAACCTGCTACAGCATCCCAAATTGCAAAACTCGTTGAAAAGGGAATAGACTTGGAAACCTTCCTGTCTGCTTCAGAAAGGGGCCATGTTGCTCCTTCACTCACACCACCTCTGATCCACCTCTTTATACCTCTGTACATGCAGAGTCCAAACAAAATCTAAACATTATACTTCATATATATAATTGAAGTGTATGTATATACATATGTTTATATATGTCTTATATTCCTTTTTTGCAAAGTGCTTATCCTCTTCACAAAATACCTTGTTTGTAAGACACAATGCTAACCTACCCCCATTTTAGGTCAGGAAACTCTCTAGAACTGTAGGAACAGGTCCAGGCTTCAAGAATCCTGTGGACCAAAAGGAAGTGTAATAGTACTTTGCACAAGGAGACCACGTACCAAGTAATTACTCATCAACAATGTCACCAATATCACCCTTCCCTCTAGTCCTGCACTCTCCACATGTTTCATGGACTCCCATTTGAACTAGTGAATTAAAATTCCTCACTACTTTTTTAATCTGTCCCCCAGTCTTCTTCTCTAAGGGGGTTTTCCACCTTGGATACTGTAGTTCGTTTCCAACAAATGTAGCTGCCTCTCTCCAAATCTAGGAAAAAGCAGATGTCAGAACATTATTTCTTGAATGTGAAGGGATTGTTTAAGTGCTCTTTCCTCTTAGAATGGAAGTTGAAAACCAGACCCGTTTGAGATGGGCAGAATTACAACCACACACAAATTAAAAGCAAAGATACTTTGTTTTTTAATTATCTGAATGCTAAGGACCAATCCAGAATCTTTAAAATGTTATTATAAATATCATTACAGATAAAATTATCTGTATCTAAAAGCATGAAGGAGGGCAGTCAGACATTTCATTGTCTATGTGGAAAAAAATATGTTGAATAAACTAGTTTCATAGCTGTCTTCCAAGTCCTTGGCTCAGAAGCACGGTTGGAAACAGATTTCTGCCTCTTGCTGCTGGTGGAGGTAATTTCCACAAGCAGGCTCTAACTGCTTCAAGTATTTTTATTTTATTTTCAGTGAAATTAATTTGGTATTCCTTTTTTTAGGGAATTTTAACACAGAAATTTCAACTAGACACCTTATCAATTATTCCCATCCTCTGTGTTAAAGACTGACACCATACCAGAGGGTGGAAACTACATACTTCCTGAAGAAAACATTTCAAACAAGCACCTCACCTGGCTATTCTGGTGATATTTGCTCTTTCTGGATACAACACCCTTTACAGATGTGATTACTTGGAACTGACAGCTCTCTCTTAATTTGTTAGAAGTTCCCCAAAACACAACTATGACATTCTGAAATAACTGCAGCATAATTCAAATCAGTTTTGTTATTTTATTAGCTGTACATGGTGCGTTGTGTGAGTATGCTTCAGGGCTAACCACTGTCATGCCAGAAATATGCAGACAGACCAATAAATAATGCAAAGTTTATTTTCTAAAATTAATATAGAGAAGACCTTCCATGTCAACCTTCCAACAAGAACTCCCATTTCTCGGGAACAATCATTAAAGACCATGTGCTCAACAGACTCCTCAGTTATCACATATCACCCTGCATTAATGTCTGAGCAAGCTGCCTTTACAGCAATGCAGTTAATACAGGTGATGCAGATACCTCCCCATGGGGACTGCACCACCACCCAGGTTCCATAGCCCTGGTCATGGCATCTTCTAGGCATGAAGTTTATGGTGCCAACAGGCCAAACTTGTTCAGCAGGAACCTCTGTTTTTTTACTGTTGGCTGCATCTGCTGACAGTGTTGCTGCTGCTGCTGCTCATGTTCTGGCTCTGTTGATTCTTCTGCCAGGGATGCTGCCTCTGGACCCCAAGACAAGGAGAGGAGGAAGTGTCTTCAGAATATGTCTTCAGGTTCTGCCTCGCTTGAGTCTTTTCTGGTGTTCTTTGCTCCTGTGTAGGAATTCTGGAAGACTACTCCAATACAAGTCCTGCAGAACCACCTTTCCTTAGATGTAGCTATTCATCACCTTGGAAAAGGCTGCAATCTTTCAACACAGCTATACCAATAACAAAGGTTTATTTTAATTGAGCAGTAATTACCCAGCAGACCCAATGCCGCAAGGCACCTTGGCATAGAACCTCTGCCTTTGTCATACCCTTGTCTTGCACATCTGTGTCCCAGTCAGGAGGATGGTCAGATCCCTAGTGTGAATATTGCCAAGGGCAAGGGAGTAAGGAGTGTTGTTTTTTTTTTTTCCACCTCCCTTCCCTAGACAAAGTTATGTTTTCCTCAGGAACAGGATATCTGCAGAACACCAGGCTGTGAGCTTGGTGGCTTTGGCAAGCGGAGAAAACATCTGTCAAGCTGGAGACACAAAGAACTACAGACAAAGTGTGTCATATGCTGAAGGGACAGAAGTCCCTGCTTTGTAGTGCTCCCCCACCTACTGAAGCATTAGTAACACTTTGAAATGTCATCTGGGAGAAAGTACTTCTGCATTCTCCTAGAATATCTGATAAGTGTGGATCCAAACCCATTGTCAGTGCAAAGAAAAAGTCTGTGAGAGAAGCTAAGTTATTATGTTAAAATGTTTATATTGCAGAGCCTATGGTTTTGAACAGCTGCCTGGCAAAGTATGCAGGCCACACAGGTGTCTTCAGCAGATCAGCTGCTCCTAGGAAAGTTACCAGAGATGAGGTACCTGCTTGGCTCCTTCCTGAAATGAAACCAGGCCACTATGAACACCAGCTTGCAAGCAGGTGCATAAAGCTCCTGGGGATTATTTCCAAACTCAGAAAATAAGTAATAATGGAGCCTGCATCTCAGCTGCTGTTTTTTTTTGTTTGTTGTTTTCCTCCTGGATCTTGTTTCAAGGATCAAGTGAATTTTTCTTGGCAATATTTTCTTCATGTTTTGAAGCATTACAGGATGCAAGAATTCTGCTACCATAGGAATATGAACTGACATGGAAAAGAAATACAACAGGCAACAAAATACCATGAATCACCAAAATACCATGATTCACGCCTTTGAATCACCGTATCAGTGATTGCTAGGCCAATGCAGCCATCCCAGTCAAATTTGGGAACCACTCATTTTTGTTAAGAGACTATTTAAAATTTCAAGCAATGGCCATGATGCCAACAATTCTTTTGTGGGAGCTGCCTGATATACCATCCAGCAGTCTGGGGCTGTCACAGCTAAGATGCTCTTCCTGTTCATGTTCTATCTCCTTGTTTGGGTGTCACAGCAATCCTACCATGAGTTTTCTTACTGAACAGAAGGAAGGAGTCTTTCTTGGCCTCAGGAAAGTAATCAGTCAAGATCACTGTTGTGCTGGAAGTAAGCCATCTTTTATCTCAAGAGGTTCATATATCAGCTGAGGATTCAAACATTCACTCCATGTAACCTCCTGAACACAGGGGAAGGATGGGTGCTGTTTGACCTCCAGGATACAACTCCACCTATCTGTCATGCCACCTCAGGAGATATGGAAGATTAAAAACCACCAAAGGATAGGCTATTATCCTCTAGGCACACGATGTAATTTGATAGTGACCACGCTATTCAAAGTGGTAGCAACACACATATAAAAGCAGTATTTGTATACTCCTACTAGGACAGGTAGCAAGCAGAGATTTTCTAATGAAGCTCTGTATGACATATGCATGCTCAATCTAGTACAGAACTTGGTCTCTGAAAGATGTGAATATACTGCAGTGAGTCCAGGGAAGGGCTGCAAGGATAATTAAGATACTGCAGCACCTGTCATATAAGAAGAGGTCAAGATTGCTGGGACTGCTCGGTCTAGAGCAAAGACTCAGGCCCAATGTGTAGAAGTACCTAAAAGGAAGGTCTAAAATACAGAACCAGACTCGTAGTGGTACCCTCTGAAAGGACATGAAGAAAAGTACATTTGATTTAACCATAATTTTCATGTATTTGTTTTTAAACAAAGTGTGGACAAACAGTAGAACAGGTTACCCAGAGAGACTGTAGAATTTCCAGCCGTAGAGATATTCAAAACCTAACTGAACACGGGTCCTTTCCAAGCTCAATGACTCTGTGAAGTAGTAAAATCCCTAGGAGATATATTTCTCTGGCACAGATTATCAGGTAAAATCCTCCTAGTGGTATGACAAACATACCACTGAGAATCCCCAAATCCCTCTGTCAGACTCACTGCTTCTAATTACCCTCAGCAGACTGTGTTCACAAAGACACTAAAATGAAAAGCTACTTGCCCCAGAGCTGGAGCTTGACACTCATACTGTTCATATGCACAGCCTATTTTTCTCCTCCTTTGCTCCAGAATTCTGCATATCCAGTATTTCATAGCCAGGAGGGAAAAGTATGCTCTGTTAGTATAAAAAGGTGAGGAGTCTGAGGACACAAATACACTGCACAGTTATTAGTGGTAGCCTTTGTCTAAATGTGCAGTCTATATATACATTGCAATGTTCACAATCTTTTTTAATTGGTGACTTTTTTTTCCTCAGGTATACTGTAATATGAGTAGAAATTTTGAGGTAGAAAAGCTGCAGATCTGAAAGGAGAGTAAGACAAATCTCTCAATCAGTCTGAATTCTAGCTCTCATCAATCCACTGTAAAGGTAAGGCTATTTTTCACACACTTGTTTTACTCAGTGTTTCTTGCTCAATAGTAGTAAAGCAGTTCTATGTAAACCTTTCTCTGCTAGTAAACCTCACTAATTGTATAGACAAGGGAAATGAAGGCAGTTTCTAGGCCATCATGGAAAGAAAAAAAGACCCACCATTAAAAAAATCACCCTTTTCTCTGTAATCTTTCAACTGCTGCACCAATTGCTAGCAGAGTACTGTAACATGACACAAGGCAACCTGCCACCCCTCCTCAGAGAAGCAAAACATTATGCTGTTATTCAAATGATGACTGTAATTATACCATTCACTCCAGTTCTATCAGCATCATTCCTTTCTGAAATAATCCCAGGAGAAACCCCAATTATACAACACATAATTATATATACAATTTGCTTTTATTAGCTCATTGTCTTACTTGATAAGACATTGAATAATCCACCTAGACTGGCAGTCTTATGCTTCATAAATACAAGTTTATTCTTCTTAGGAGAGGACAATTTAAAATAGTTCTTAAAATACTGCACTTAGAAGATACAAAGACTTCTGTTACAAAGCTGCAGTCATGGTATCAGCTTTTAAAATAAATTAGGCACAAAGCAGATTAGCAGCACAAATAGATAATTGACACTTCCTTCCCCATCCCTGCCCCAACATCCACAGTCATCTGTGAGCTGAGAGATCACCACCTCCCAAAATTAATAAATGTCATTGGTTTTTTCACAAACACAGCATATATTTTTATCTCACAAAACTTTCATTTGTATGAGTTAGAATCTGTTGTTTGAGGAAGTTCCTCAGTTTACCAGGGAATGGTGATGACACCAGCAGTACAGCCCATCCTCATGGTTCATTGAATGCGGCAAGATAGCCAGGTCCACTAGAGGCTTTTCTGACTCCCTGCTAAATACATGTGGCTTCTGTGTCCCTTCTCCCTTGAACTTGCCAATTATTAGTGATGCCAAAAATTAGTTTGTGATGCAGAATCTTGTTTAAGGCATTACATGTGATACAAGATCATATTTAAGGCATAAACAGATACAACCAAAGCAACTAAGTTCAATTAATGTATTTCCATAATGAAGTGAAAACAGTTCACTATGTATTTCCATAATGAAGTGAAAAGAAAACAGTTCACTGGATTTTAAAAAAATTGTTCAGATGAAAGCTGTTGATTAAGAGCCAATTAAAAAGTAACTTTTAAAAATCTTGTTAATGTGAAATGAGGCACCGAAAGTTCACAGCTGCTAGAGAAGCAAACCTTTCCCACCACTACCTTTAGCAATGTCCACTTTATAGAGTTGCTGTTCTCTGAATTTTGTGCTTTTTTCACTCCTTCTTTTGTCGACCTTTGAAGGTTTCCATGATATCGAGGTTGCCAAAGTAGTCCATAAAGAGAGCAGTTGCTTTCACTGGTAGGAAACTGTAAGGTAGGGACGTTGAGGAAGAAGATAAACAGGAACACACATCAGAAGAGTTGTACAGTTTAATCACAGAATTAGCTTTACCTGGCTAACACTGGCAAACATAGCATACTCCCTAGAATACAGACCCAGTGGTCCTCTCAAAAGATCCTTTACACTCATTTGGCAGCCTGAGTAATTAGATAGATTGGTATTCCAACCTGACTTGCAACAGACTCAAAACTGCCCTAATGCTGGAGCAAGACACCAGGTAAGTGCTGGGTTTACAGCTGGACTCAGTGATCTTAGAGGTCTTTTCCAACCAACAATTCTCTGACATGCAGTTCCTGAGAAGCAGGCCCAGTCTCTACAGCCCACAGTACAACTGCACCCCAATGGACTTTCTGTCATTGTTCTGTGACCCAAGGGTAGACTGAACCCATCAAAACAAACAAAAAATCCTTCCAAAAATGTGCAGAACTTAATGAAACTTCACACCAATAAGTAGAAGCCTCATTAGTACTTTTAGTCGAACACAAAGCTGAAACATCCCTGGACAGAATAGAGAGAGGGAAAAGAAGGAAAGACAAAATTTACCTGTTCAAAACTAACAAAAAATAAGTAATGCGTGGCATCACCAATATTTCTTGGTCCTGCCGAATAGCAGTGATTATCTTCTCAGCCACATACTCTGGATCCAGGATGGGGAACAGACGTGGCCACCTGAAAAAGAAAATATTCATTGCTATAATACAAATTGCTTTGAATTCACATTTTATTCAAAAAAAGTCTCAATTTTACAGTTAATCAACTAAAAAAAGAAATGAATACCGCAAGCCTTATGAACAACAGAATCTACATTATGTTAGAGTGAGTGGACATGGTTATTTTCCCCCTGTATGACCTCTTATAAGACAAAGCAGAGTCCTCATATAAAGACACACCAGGCTTTTATTTGGCTCCCAAATTTTGTCATTATACATGCACAGAGAGTAAAACTATGCCACCAATCTCAGGAGGTGAACGGGGGTCTAGAAATGAGAGAGGACAACTGGAGCTTCTGCAGAGGAAAGGACACTAATTATGTTTCAGTTTTCAATTTAGATGAATAGTAAAGTCCCTAGGCCTTTTGGGTTGCCCAGTCACTGCATAGCACTGTTAACACCCATCTGAAGTCCTAAAAAAAATACAAGCTTATGATTTTCATAAAGGAAATACGAGTTTGTAATATGCTAAATGTGCAACTTGCGTGAAGACCCCACAAGAGTTTACTCACTTGGTTTTAACACCATCAAACATTCCTGTGTTTATGAAGTAAGGACACACTATTGTGGTTTTAACACCAGTCTTTCTCCGAACTCTCATCTCCATATCAATTGACTCTGCAAAACCAACTGCTGCAAATTTACTTGCACAGTAATCTGTAAAATAAAACATTAATTGCAGTTAAATATCTAAATTTACAAATTAAACTTTACTGTCCAGTAATAAAACACTTCACAACAGAATAGGAATGGTTTTCAGAATTAGGGTAAAATCTGCCTTTGTTGTGATTCATTCCTTTACTTTCCTCTTCTGAATCAACTGCTGTTCTAGACTGGCAGATAGAAAGTTTCTCATCATATCCCTGCTATCGCTTTTCTACTCTCTACAGAACAATGATACATGAAATTATCTTTTCATACCAGACTTATCTTTAAATCCACGCACTCACTCCTTATGCATCAAACTCACATTTTCAAGACTCTCTAATATGGTTTCACCTTGAAACTCAATTTGTCCTCATTATCACTCCCATGAAGCTAGATTTCTTTTACTGCTATGTCACCTTAATTCATTTTCCTCCCCCTTTGTATACATTTTCCAGAAATGCTTTCTGAGTTTTCTCTAAACGTAAAGTAGCCTCTTCCCTACCAGAAACCTGCAAGTAAACTTTTAACAACACTGAGGTTCTCAGTTTCCAAAGTTCTATATGGCTTCTAGGTCCTCTAACTGCCTTGGCAGAAAAACCTGTTTCACAGCACTGCTGAGCTTCTGGAAAACTCTTTGTAAAGAAATGGTCTATTTGAGGTCAGCTGCTTTGAAAGTGTGACTATTTGCTTTACCTATACAGAAAGATCCAGAAACTCAAAATCAGTTTGGTTTTTCTTCCCCCTATGGGTATTGATTGAAGAGTTTAAATTAAACTAATTATCTAAATTAACATTAGCTTTAATACACTACCTGCAAGATGACTGACTCCAACCAGTCCTGCAGAGCTTGCTATGCTAACCAAATGTCCATGGTTAGAGGCAATCATTGCTGGGAGGAAGGCTTTGTAAGTCTGCAATGTAAGGCAGAGTTGTAATTTTACTTTTTCAGTAACATTTTACTAAGCTACATGCTATAATACTTTGAAGATTTCTTTTGTTTTAGAGAAATTCTCCCTGCTGTTTAAATAAGCTTTCCCCTTCCCATTACGGACAGGATGTGTGTATGCATGTGAAGCTTGTTGTTTGAACTCTAACCTTCCACTATTTAAATGAGGAGTTTCCCAGCCCTAGCAGTACTACCAAAGACAGAAGGTAACTTGATGAAAGCTAAATATATAGCTAGTCATGCTATAACTAGCTCCAGCTAGTCATGAAGTTTCTTTCAAATGATAATTAAGTGTTCACTGCAAATTTTGTAAAATGGCAAGAATTTGAATTTCATGTTTTCCTTCTACTAAATTCACTAAATCTTTGTGGTTAAATTTATTTTATTTATAAACTGAAACATGTTTGAATATGTTCTTTACAATTCTTAATGTTAGAAACACCATATAGGTGACCTGCCTTCCCTGGAAGGAAGAAAAAGCACATGAGGCTACTCATTTTGAGCAAAAGCTCCACTTATTAAGAGCATTATCTGAACATGTGGTATTTCTTAGAGAAACTATCATAACCACAGAACAACTAGAACACTAACATAACAGAAGAACTGAAGCAGAATTGAACACTTCTCTGTTATTTGGGCAGCAACTATTAGAGTGGGCCTGCTTCATGTCAATTAATAATGAGATTATAACATATGACTAGCCTCAGAATTTAGCAGATGGTAAACTTTAGTCCTTAAGAGCATTTAGATGTGAAGTGCTTCCACCTGCCTACACTAGAGCTTCCCAAAGAATCCATTCTTCCACCCTTTATTTTTATTTTACAGACTCCTGGGCAAAGTAATTTCTTGTATCATTTCTGACTGCACTTCCAAAGACCTTTATATCCTTGCATGCTTTCCTCAATCGCAAAAGGCAAAATTAACACTGAAAACATGTTAAAAGTATGTTTTAGTATGGGTATGCAAAATACAGGTATTACCCAGAAGTGTGCCATTGTGTTCACTTCCATGGTTTTTTCTACAAGTGGATCTGGAGAATCCATAAATCTCTTTCCAATTACAATACCAGCATTGTTGACTAGGATGCTAACATCACCAACTTCTTTTTTAACCTAAAACAAAAAGCATCAAGATAGTGTGCAATAAATACAAAACATGCTCTCCAAGTATTACATGTGCAAACTTAGCAAACAGAAGCATTACACATTTCAAGTAAGTTGAACTTATGTTTGTTATGGATCCAAATACCTCAGGTTCTTGCACATTCTCACCTGACACCTTTTCAAAGCTGAGCTTTCAAGTAGATTTTCTTCAGAGATGTGGAGCCCAAAAGCTCCACACAGGCTTCTGCTTTCAGCACCTCTGTTTCTGGGGACAGCTGTTCCAGGTAAGTCTCTACTTCAGAGAGCTTAACTGATGCAAGAAGTATTTTACTACAGTAAATCCATCTTAAAACCAAAGAGCAATTCTGGACTAGAATCTGGTAAATTCTATCCCAGAAAATAAGTTGGCTAAAAAATAATACCTGTACATTTAATTCAGTAAGAGTAAGTATAGTTCTCATTTTAGCTGCAAACTGAAAATGTTCATGAATGGATGTTGCCCTGACTTTTGCAGTTCTGGATGTTATAATTCTTTTGTAACTAGTTCTCAGACATTCTCTGTAAACATAGCCATGTTATTGTAATGGTATCTTTTTATTTACATTCCTTTCTCCTGGGCACAGAAGTTTGATGGACATTTCCTTTGAGCAGTGTGATTGAGGGGAGGCCCTTTGTCTCCTCCAATCCATAGTGAATTATAAGGCACATCTATAATACAGATGGGTGGGGAAGCCCAAAACTTGTTCCTTCACTCTCCAGAGGTTTCTGTCTCCTCCTTTCGTGTCGTTACTGCGACAAATGGACTTGCTTGAGAGAACAACTATAGGACAGCTGATACGAAAGTATTGTGCCAGCTCTCCAAAGGAGAATGAAAATATTTAATAAAGTATTTGAACTACAGTTCATTGATCTGAGCTATCTGAGAAAAATGAAATGGGTATAACAGAAAAGAATCAGTCATAAATTAATTTATCACCTATCCTTTATTCTAACTTCCTCATCTTCCTTAAACTTGTTCCAATCTTGTCTATGTTTGTTAACTAAGTAAGGGTTCAAAAAAACCACCAGAAATCAGTTGATAGGATTACACAGAATAGCTTATGTAACATAAAATCATCAGCCAGAGCCCCTCTCCACCCCAATCTCTGCTCAAACATTCTTCTCTGTCTACTCACCTCTCAAAAAGTTGTAGTATTTAAATATTCTGAGGCAGTTACACATGATCTCCATAGGCAGCCTTAGACAAGTTGTCCTAGTCACTAACTTGAGTATGTACCCCCTCATCACAAGTTAAAAATAGTATAGTTTCACAAATATAATTGTTAGTAAGTGATGCTTTGATACTGCCTCAAGTCAGATGATCTAGCAGTTCTGGAAGCCTGCACCAATATCTCAAATCTACTCTTTGGGGCAAATAAATACCTAAATAAGTGGTCATGCTTCTTTTGTGCAAACAAGAAATTAAACAGAGATGGGGAATATGATACACACAGTTTATAACTTGGTGACTGGGGCATTCAGGCTAAATGAGCAGAGAGAACGATGAGCAGAATCTTTATCACCCCATGTCTAACTGGTGGTGAAATCTGAACAACCTCTTCCTTTACCACCTGGCTCTACAGTCTTCCAAAGTATATACACATTTTGCATGGAATTCAAAGCAGATTCAAGTGCCTTCTTGCAACCCAGACAAATAATTCCAGCTTTGTAACACCTCTGTTCGCGTTGCTTCCCTACTAACTAGATGCGGCAGCTTTCTTCAGCAAATTGGCTGTATTAATTCACTTTTCTCAGCTTTGCCTTGTTCATGACAGCGCCAAGACACCCAGCCCAAAAACCAGAGTTACTTCCATCTTTCAAAGTCCTAGATTCTTAGAGTTTAGCTGAATTTGAGGGAGGAGTAGATCAGATAAGGTCACATGGCTTTAGGACTTGGGTATTTCTGGAACAGGGACATTAGAAATAAATTTTAAGGTATAGCTCTTGATAGCCAAAAGGCTGTCCTTCATCCTGTTGGTACAGGAAAGGAACAAGGACCTCACATGTGTAGGGCCTTTTGGTTTTCTTCCTACTGAAATGACTTTCTCCTGGTGTCTGTGTGGCTGATGAAGCAAATATTAAAGATTCACATACATTTCATTTTGGCTTTGATACTGTTTTACTGGGAGCAAAGTTTTCAACCATATTGTGCCCTGCCAGCATGAATTTAGTTCACCATAGTCTTGCAAAACTCCCAAATCATTGCATAAAGCTGACTCAGCAGAAGGGGAAAAAACGGGACCTTGAACCATGCTGTCTTATCTTGGAGAGGCTGAAGCTGGACACCACGAGCCGAAGTCTACTACACTGCATTAAGTAAACAGTGGCACCAAGCACTGACTAATACTAAAGCCTTTTTGTAACTGATAAGATTGGATAATTCTACATCATCAGCAGGACATTAAATTTCTGAAATAATAGTAGTAAGGCATTTTCTTCTATGCTGATCAGCATGAGGATTATGAGTGAATCTGACAGTTGCTTAACTGCTGACAGAAGGTTATGAGTCAGGGATCAAGCACCAAACCCTACGACAACTTCTCTGCTCCTGAGTAGCTGTTTGCACCATCCTGAACCCATGTCACACAGATCTACACCCTCTTTTCTTTTTCAAATTTGACCAGAGTGACTCAGCCACTGGTTTTCTCCATGGGCCCAAAGTGCTAGCCCTCAACTCAGGTCCTCAAAACTGAAGGTTAGTTTTCATCTTCTTCATTCAAGTGTCCTTTACACTACAGTACTCCTCCTCCAGTTCTCCCAGTTCAGCAGGAGGCACAGGTACAGGCCTGTGGAGAGACATGTGCAACTTCTCTGCAAGGACAGCAGGTGTCCAGCTCAGCTGATGTAACAGAGCTGCGAGGGGGACCAAGGTTAATCAGCATCACCAGAATACAAAACCAATAGCACCAGCCTCTAACAAACTGCAAGTCATACACAGGTTTCACTTATCAAAAAGCTTGTAGTCATTTTTGCACAGACAGAAAGAGGCTAGAGCTTCTTAAAGAGCACCAAAACATTATTTCAGTCAACAGATGTTCCTGAAGACAGCTGAAATGAAAAAAGAAATTTGTCCCCAGCAAACACTGTGGAAACTTTTTAGTCCAGCTGTTAAGTTCACCAAATTTTAAGCGAATGAGAGCAGGTTGTTATACTGGAAACTGTTAAGCAATTTTAGCTTCTGGCAATTCTCCTAGTCTGCCCAAAATATCTAACCACATGCTATGTTTACAAAGCTCTTCAGAAATGAAAGAAAGAAATATTTAAGACATCAAGATACATTTATTAATTCAGATAAGGTAAGTCTGCAAAAATCTCTTCACAGCAATGAATTATTTGAAAATTGCCTAAGCAGTTAATCCTTTTTACAATGTATGGTCTTTAGGGCTTACTTTTGGTAAAAGGCTGCCAGAACTTGAAATACTGCTTTAGCTTCAATAAATTGATTTTCCGCACTTCACAATGAAGTGCCTGCTTGGTAATTGAATGAATGAATGAGAAGGTACCCAGTTGAAATGAGCTACTGAAAAAGAGAACCATCTCTTTTTATATTTTAAGGAATAGAGATACACAAGTCATCTCTAAAACCCCAAATTCTTGAAATAGATGGGAAGCTCAATACATTCCAAATGAATTAACGTTAATCTCTTGCATTGAAGCCACTAGAAAACGGAATCATTCACCTTACACACAGGCATGCACTCTAATAGTGTCAAAGCCACAAATAAGATACTTTACCTGGTCAGCTACTCTGTAGATATCCTGTCTTTTGCTACAATCGCAGATATAAGATTGTACTCTTCCTGCTCCATTTTCTCTGGCCAGCCTAACTGTGGTGTTGAGCCCCTCTTCATTAATATCCCAGAGGACCAAGGTGGCTCCAAGTCTGGCAAACTTTAATGCTAAGAGTCTTCCGATGCCACTTCCTGCTCCTGTTATTAATACTATTTCACCACTAACATTCTTCTTTGGTTTAGGCACAACCAAGAACACTAGTGACTCCAGTAAGTAATAAATTAGAAGTCCAAAGCATTTTAATGTTTCCAGGAAGAAGTTCATCTTGAGGCTATTTCTTCAGATACCTGAAAAAAAACCCAAAACAATTACCAGACAGGGTAAACCACAGAGAAAATGCAAACATCAATGAAACATCAAATGTTTCAAAAATATTTTCCAATCCATTCTAAATAGTTTTTCTAGCTTGCTTTTGAGTGTCGTTTCAAAAAATATCTAACATATCTAATATCTGCATATCTAACCCATTTGTCCTGTTTCTATCTCATCTTCAAGTTGCTCCTACTCTCCTCCAGAATTCAGTACACAATTCATTTACCACTCAGCAGCAGTAGGAAACACCGACCCTCATCTGCTTTAGAAATTCCCCATCCCTCATGTCATGGGTTTCATTCTCTGCTCTGACAGAACAGAATGTGGACACAAAATCTAAAAAAAACCAAAGACAAACCAACAAACAAACCCAGAAAAACCCATCCAACCAAAAAAAACAACCCTCCCCCCCCAGAAAAAAAAACCCCAAACCCCTTATGGCTTGATCAAACAACTTTGGTGCTTACATGCTATACTCTAGGTCAGGAAAAATTCCGCTTTTAGGACCACAACTTTTTTTGCTTTGTAGGCACTCTTTGTCACCATGAAATCATATGCAGAACAAGTCACAGTCTCAACTGTGCTGAAAAACCATGAGCATAAGCAGCTTCAGAAGACAACCTGCTTACCAATTTCACACCACACTAGGTAAATAACTGGCTATCACTACCAACTTTCCAGCTACTTTTAGTACGATTATTGAGGAGAGCCTGCTTTTGCAGTTGAACACAGCGCTTTAAGAATGCACTGCAAAGCTGCTGAGTTTCTTCTCTTCATCTCCCTAAATTAAGCAAATGTCATAGGCTTGAATCAAACCATCTCAGGTATGGGTGGGTTTAACCTCACAGTCTGTATGCATCCCAGTAATACACCAAGCAGGCATTTAAATCCTTGGAGGATTGTTATTTTATTTCCCAGTATACAAAACTGTGCAAGAAATACATCCTTGGTCAAAACAGGTTTTAATCTTTGCCTAGCAACATTATGAAGCAATAACTTCCTTCTCAGCTAAAAGTAGAGTATGCTGGCACTACACTTCAACCTTTAGCACTACATGCCCAGTCTGATTACATCTCTTAGTTAACTTTGCTATCTATGTGTATAGGTAATCGTGTTTGACAAATGCCAGGAGATAAGTTACTGAGGTCTCTGCTACTCTGAGCAAAGTTCATGAAATTTAGCATGTGAACATACACGTCTTGTGATCAGGTTTTCTGCATGGGAAACTGGGCTGGTCCTGAAAAGAAACAGGCCACTGCAGAACTAAGTACTTCAGAAAGTTTTCTGGCAAAAACATTAGAACATCTTAAAACTGTTCTGATAACAGAAAAACATTTGTCAAAAACATAGTGGGTAGGAAAACAAATTCTTTCTGGTGAAGTCATAGGGTGAATGATTTCTATCAAATACTTTCTATTCTTCATTCCCATTAAAATGTGACAAAATGTGCAGAGAGGCAGTAACACCAGTAAGAAATGAAAGAAGTATCACAACAGCACTAAAAAAATTTTTTGAGTGCCAGTATTGACATTTCCTGTAGTAGGCTCTCAGCTATAGAGCTATTACTGTTACAGGCAAAAAAAAAGTTATAGAGTGTTACTAAATTTCACATACATTAAAAAAAATTAAAACCCAGCAAGTTTCTGGAAGCACAAGTTCTTTGTTGAGTCTAAAACAGAAGCAACAAGTCTTTAAAATAAATCCAGTTGCTGAATTTAACTTGACTGCACTAATTTAATGCACTTAACATAAAATCCTCCATGTGCACGAAAGGGGAGTGGTATCTGGCATAGATAAGGATGTTAATCCCTATGGAAAACTAAGTGAGGCAATTGCTTTCAGAAACAATACACAACTTGAACTAAAACCAGTTTAAAATTTATGACAGTGATTCTGTAAGTAAAATAATAATATATTAGGCTTGTATAGGACAGACGTGCATTAGATCTTCCAGAAAAGCACGATTTTCACTTAATGAATGAGAGTTGTTTAGGCACACAGACCACAGGAGACTTCCTGTTAGAAGGCCAACTCTGTATCCTTCAATGAGATGCTTCATTTCCATGGACATCTCTCCCCTAACCCAGCTTTGTTTGGGCCAGGAGCCCTCACTCGCCCACTGCATTAGTACTGCTAATGACACCAGCTACTGCAACCAAGCATATCCATACAGACAATTCAATTTGCCACTCACTTGGCCGATTTTTGGTCCTCAACTAAAGCGAGCAGGGATATATTTACAGGTGAATTAACCAAGGGGGCTTTTCGCATGTATAAGATCTCAGACCACTTCTGATGCCAGGTACTGTTTTTTAATATGCCTATGTTCACACAGACGTAAGTGTGGAGGGCTTTTATGTGGTAGTGAAGGATCAGAGGTTTTATAATGTCTTATCAGACAGATTTTACGTGCAGATAACTTTGCCAGCAAAGGCCTGTTGGTACCTGTGCCAATGTTCACAGCCAACAGGCTCTAGCAGACCTGGCAGGCTCTTAAAGACTATCACTGCTCACGAATCACAAGGGCAGGATGGAAGCTGAACCGCACACCACCCCTGCTAGTCGAAGGACTAAGGGCTGATCACACAATCACCCGAACAGGGTTTGCAAGCATGATTTTTTCTCACTATATCTAGAGAGTCGCGATCCCACAAAAGTACAGCAGTCCTGTAGCCAAGGCTGTCCAAGGGCTGAGATGTAGCAATACCTCCCTCACCGCCCGGAGGATGCGGGATAACCTGACGCTTGCTTGGTACACGGCGCCTGCCAACCCCATCGGCACCACAGGAAAGCCCGCGGGCAGCGCTCAGCTGCGGTGCCCGGCTCACCGCCCCTCCGAGCCGCCTCCCTTCAGCGCCCGGCTGCCCACGGCCCCGACCCTCCTGCCCCGTCCCCCAGCACCGAGAGTACCTTCGCCTGCCGGGCTGAAGGACAGGCAGGCACCTCTGCCTGCCCGGCGTGGCGCAGCGGCTCTGGGGCGGCCGGGCGGCAGCGGAGCGGAGCGGAGGAGCAGCGAGCGCGGCAGGCCGTGGCGCAGCAGCCCTGCCTTTTATCGGGCAGCCCGCCCCGGCGCGGGGCTGACCGGATGCCCGGGGGCGGGACGGGACAGCACGGGCCGGGCCGGGCAGGAATGCCCCTCTCCGCTCCGCTGGACGCTGTGCCTGCCGCGGTGCTGCCCTTGCTCTGCCCGGGACTGCCGGGCTGGGATTCAGCCGGGCAGGGGGAAGGGGCCCTGCCCGCCGCGCCCGACACGGAGCTGCGGGGTCGCTCCCGGCGAGGAGAGCTGCGGCCCCGGGCCCTCGGCGCCCTGGGCTCCTCGCTAAGGCCGGGTGGGGCCAAAGGCTCAGAGGACGGAGCAGTTTATGGAGCAGAGGCCCTCGGGACAATTCCACCATACTTCCCCTTGGTTACTTTTTTCCCTTATTTTTTAAGCAGTATTTATAATGTCCTTTTGATTTTTATGCAGGAAGAAGTTACTTTTCTTAGAGAAATGATCGACTGGGAGAAGGTGGATTTTGTGCAGCTGGTCTAGAACGAGTGTGGATGCTAGAAGGGTGGTGGTACTGAGGAGGGGAGGGCGCCGATTATGGCTTCAAAGGAAGTCTGAAGAAAACTGTGGGCACTGTTGGGCTTTTGGACATTTAGGATTTGGGATGCCTGTGTGAACAAGTTACTACACATGGGGTGGTTGTCATTCCCTGTTGAGTTGCACCTAAAGGCATGGCTGATGTAAAGAGGTCACCTGGCCTGTAGGGCCAAACCCTTTGGGCAGCCATGCTGCATGGAAGGGCTTTCATTGGGGTGAGCGTGACCCTTTCAGGGTGCTGTCCTCTGAAAGAATGAATGACACTTCAGCTTAAAAAAGGTGTTCTGGCTGTCGTCAGGATAGAGTCTTGAGTTGGTTTATTCAGTGAAATGCTCTGCATTTACTGCTGTATATACATAAGTCCCTTAGGGCAGCATTGTTTTGGACGGTTTTTTAATCATTTGCTCATCCCTAGGCAGCAGAACTCTGAAACTGTAACACGCTGAATATTCATAAGTTCAATAAAAGTTTCTATGAGGAGAGAATGCTTAGTACCACCAGAAAAAATATGACTGAAGGCATTTGCTTGGCAAATCATTATCATTATCATCATGATCATCATCATGATCATTAATATGTCTCCTTTCCAGACTGGCATGGTTGTCCTATTTTTATACTTCTGTAGAACTATAATAATACAGCTTTCGCAATGTTATTTTCAACTGATGAATTAAACAAATGCTCACAAAACACTAGAAATAATATACTGCATAATAATGGCTATGAAACAGCAATTCATAATGTAACCTGCTTTAGGCAGCTTTGAAAATCTGTTGTTTGATCCAGTAACCTCCAAAGAAAATTTGAAAACTTCCTGTGCACAACCACTTTGAAGGAAAAAGGATGGAGAGCACACTTGGCAATACGCACTGGTGAGGGAGCAGATTGCTTTAATTGCTTGCTTGCCTTGCAACAAATGGGTCCGCTTAATCAAAAAGAGCAGGGACTTGAAAGGTGCTGTACTGATTAAATAGAAACATTTCTTGCTTTCTCTGCATGTTCTATTTAAAGTATTGTGAAACAGGTCAAAAGGTCTTTTAGTTCAGGTACGCAGTTTTGGACCAGAGTCTAGGCTCTTGACTACAGACTCTGCTGCACCCTTAAGAACTATTCACAGAAGAGAAATAAACTGCTGGATTAGAATATTTTAGTGGGAATTAATGTATTATTGTATTTATATAGTACATTCAGGAGGCTAATGGTAGTCAAACAGTGATGCTGTTGGCTGCTGCTTTCTTTTTGTGGATTGTATTGTTTACAGTGGCTCACTTAAAACAAGAAAGTGTAAAAAAACACCCAATTCATTTAATTTTTAAAATGTTTAAATATGTGCTTGGTACTAATACTTGGAAATTAATAGCATTTAACATCCAGACTGACCTTATGATTAGAGTTTGAGGCTAGAAGGTAGGAGACATGTCCCCTTTCCCCAGCTTGTATGAAGATTTCCTGCATGTAATAAACTCACTGAATAAAACCTGCTGAAACAAAACTCACCAGATAGCCTGACTTTACTAGTCTACATTGTGAAAGACTAAAATTAGCCTGCAGAGAAACCATTTTGAAGACTGTCAAATTAGCATCTTTCACAGTCTTAGATCAGAGGAGACACAAGTGGAATCATTACTCTTGATTTTAGTCTAGAAATGGAACTACTCTAATTTGTATCAGATGAGGATGCCTCCTTCTTGCCACGTGTTACTTCTGGACTGATTTATGAGTGCTGTCAGAATTCCAGGAGTGTAGAACTGGGACTGGTGTTGTTTGTTTGTTTTGTGTTACATCCTGCTGGATGTTTTCAAAGGAACCCAAGGTCATTGAAGTCATAAGAATATGTTTGAGGAACTTCGTAAGTGCTGCCACTTTTGCTTGTCTGTAGTACTTGTGCTGTGTAAGTGTGCTGTCAGTCTGTAGCCTTTTTTTACTGAGGGCTGTATTGTGTTTTGGCCTACCTTAACTTCAAGAGAACACTTGGCATTTATTGTCAGGTAGATAGTGGCATCTCTGCTGGAACAGTGTAACCAGTAGCACACTAGAGTGCTATTCATGCTTCATGTGAATCTGTGGCAGATGTTTTATTACATTCACCTGACTTCACTGCCATTTAATCTTGATTATGGATGTGTCACAACAAGCATGGGTAAAGCAAATAGAGAGTAAAGATTGGTCTAAGATGGATAAAGGCAACTGCATGGTGATTAGGATAGTAATCCTCACTTTAGAGTAAAAAAACCAAACAACAATATCCTATCATGCTGTTGGAACCATATTCTTTAAAAGCTCTCATATTATTTCTTTTTTTTTTTTCTATCAGAACACTCAGAATGCAATAAATATTTTGAAATTAAGGCATCAGTTATCCCCCATGTACCCCAGCTGTTAAAGTGAAATAGTGTAATATACTTGTAAACAGTCTGATCTTTCTGCTTTCTTTGAATGCTTACTGTGGTATCCTAAAATGACCTCACTGCGCTCTTCAATGTCCTCATGAGGTGAAGGGGAGGGGCAGGTACTCATCTCTTCACCCTCATGAGGATTCAAGGAAACAGCATGAAGCTGAATCAGGAGAGTTTTAGATTGGATCCCAGCAAAAGGTTTTTCACCCAGAGGGTGGTTGAACACTGGAACAGGTTCCCCAGAAGAGTGGTTACAGCACCAAGTCTGACAGAGTTCAAGAAGTGTTTTTACAATGCTCTCAGGCACAGGGTGTGACTCTTGGGGTGTCCTGTGCAGAGCCAGGAGTTGGACTCAATGATCCTCCAATAATCTCCTCCAATTCAGCATATTCTATGATTCTATGATAAGTTTTCATTGGCAGTGTCAGCTGCTTTAGCAATTGCAAGTCTGTGACTGCAATTGCAGCCTATACAAACTCATCCTTAGTCACACATTCTAACTGCTCAGAGAGGAGTGGGTCTTCATTGAAAAGTTAGTGCCTTGCTAATAGAAGCCAAATGTCTCCTGTGTTGCCTCTGAAGGAAACAGGGCAAACACCACTTAGCCAGAGTTCTTCAAAATTGACTTTTCCTTCTTATTCCAGCAGAAGAAAAACAGCTGGGGCAAAAGAGATTCCTGTCGAGAGGAAGTATCATCTTCCTGAACACAGAAGACTGAGTTGCATTCTGAATTTTTATTTACTATGTGCCTTTCTTTTGAGTCATATTTACCATCTAATAGAGGTTGATTAAATTCTACTTCCCCCTATTAGCAGATTGAAAATACAGGAATTGTAGAAGTGATAAACTATTACCCACTGGTGCCCCATTCACCTCGTCTGGGAAAAGTGCCACGTCTTGTGTAGTGAGGGTGAGGGGGTGAGATGTGCTGCACTAACATCTGTTCAAAGTATTTACTAACTACACAGCAAATATAACCAGCAGCTTGGTGCACTCATTCACATCTCTTGCAAATCACATTGAGAGGGACAAATTCTCATTGGAAGAGGAACATGCCAGCACCAAGGATCACCATGACTTAGGCATTGGATACTCAGGTGCCATAGTTCACTGCCTGTTAAGCTACTTTTACAGTGTCAGGACCTGACAGATTGTTTTTCATTCCCCAAGCATTTTACGTCAGTGTAGTGAACCTCATCAGAATGGATAAGTAAAGACCTGCAAGATGTGGGCCAGCTCTACAATCAAAGTTATCATCTGTTCACACAGTGCAGAGGATTGTGTGGCAAGAGGAGTGAAAGGTTGCAAAACAAGACTAACTTAATTGGAGCTCCCATGGGATGAGAAAGTGTGGTATGGGTGCTCTTGCCTCTAACCTTGGCAACAGGTAGCGTTATACACAGGGGTGTGTGTGACATTATGTTCTTTACCCATACAGGAATGCCTGTTAAGTCACTCTGGTAAGCATTGGCTGAGCTCCCATCTGCCTCCAGAGCTAACCCACTTTATTCGGAACAGCCAGATGAATTAAAAAATTTTACGAAAAGGGTGCCTTTCAGTGTGATACAGAAATGTTACAGAATATGCTCAAATAGTAAGTATGTGTCCAAGTGCTGTTATAAATCAGGGCTTTGTCCAGCAGTGTGTGTTCTCTGATTGCCCACTAGGATTTTATTTGCAAAGGCACAAGCTGTAACTTCGATGCACGATGAACACAGATAATCAGGAGCATGCCACAGTCAGCTGCAAAGAGTCTGCTGCTACGTAGCTCTTTGCTCACAGTTTTTGCATGCTCCTCTATGTGCCCACAGCATGTTCCTCATAGTATCCTTTCTTATAAGAGAACCTGCCTGTACTGCAGAAGGAAGTGTCCCATAAGAGATTTTTCTCCTTTCTTCAAGAAAATGAAAATATTTGTGAATGGTTACTGGGGGAGTTTGGGGTAAAACATCATTTACAATACAGATGTGTTCAGGCTGTCTGGATGGATTTAAAGGGAGAGGCTGAAAAAAAAAAAAGGTAATTTGTAATGCTTGCTGAATAGTAAACAGAGTGAGGCGGTTTCCTACCATTTGAGACTTAGAAAAAATTATTCCTAATAAAGAGTAATGCACGGTTTCTGACTTGGAAAAATTAGAGTCACGGCAGGGAAGCAAAACTAGCAAAAAATGCTGGAGGTCTGGGAAATGAGGCAGCAAGGCCAACATCCAGTTAGTACAAAGCAAAGTTAGCAATGTTTTAATTAACTGAATATATATGAAATCAGTGGGTTGGAGAGTGTTTTCTAGTCTAGGAATAATCAGGGACTGGAGGAGAACATGGGATGGAAACAGCAGGGTATAACCAAAGAACAAATTTAACCCTCCATATGCTGGAGGGAAGACTCCAGGTGTGGCGGTCATGAGTACCTCATCTGGGCCTGCAGATCTGTGCCCTGATGGGAAGCCAGGGCAGCCTTGCAGCTAGGGGCTACAAGGAAAATAAATGATAGGAGAAGAAAGAAACAAAGAAATAATGATTCTGTGCTAGACCTAATCTTAATTTCTCTGTTTTTCCTTCTTTTCAAATCCTGTTGCTTTTTGTCTTGTTTGTGGATGTTAAACAGCCAAGTGAGATGCAGACTTTTTAGTGCATTGTAATGTACTCTGTAACATGCGGCCACTAATTCTCCAAGTGTTCAGCCTCATTCCATACTTGTAATCTACCATTAAAAAAAAAATGTCCTTTGCTCCTCTGTCCTTTCATTACTTTGTTTTTAATAAGCCTAAAGGAGATGGGAGTTTCTAGCTCTGCACTATACTTTCTAGGGGATCAGCTGATGTGATTATTAAGCATCAGGATATTTGCCTATTCTCATGTAAGTGCCTCTCAATAAGACAAAAAGTACCCTCTGTCCCTCAGTGAAACTTTGTGAATGCCAGAACATACTTGCATTTCTTATGATGGTTGATTTTGGCTTGCTGTGTATTTCTCAGAAGATGAGATAATGCTGCTAATGTCTGTGAGGAAAGCAAAGGCCGATACATTCCTCTGCATCGTTGGCCTGCAAATTGGAGAAAAATGCTATGAAGGGGGAAATTGCCGATATTTTAATGCTAACTTTTATGTCCATAATATCATAGGTAGTTGCCAGATGCAGTCACATTAACCCTTGAGTCTCAGCTATATGCAAAATCATAGCATTGCTGCTTTTGGATTTTAACTTGCCTTTTTCTCTACAATTTCTAAGTTATTAGAGTCTTCAGCTGCAGAGGAAATCCACACATAAACATTTTCGTGAAACTATTTTCTCAGAGAACATGTAAAATCATGAATATTGAATATGAAGTATTTACAGTACTGGCTTGGACAGGGTTTCACTGCAGTGCCCTAGTTATTTCAGGAGAGCTGCAAACCTGGTACTTTCTGAGTGATTGAGCTGGTAGCTGAGGGACCAGAGATTAAATCACCTCTGCTTTGCCAGGGTTGATTCAAACTTAAATGTCATTCTCCCTCATCTGCACATTTGGATTTCTGTTGTCCATTTAATAGTTTATTTAAGTTGAACAACTCCCCAAAAGAAGCTAAGAGTGCAGAGGCCTGGTTTCCACATGGTGGTTCTATATGTGCCTCAGTGCTACACGCTTGTGGTGCATGGTACGCGACATGACGTGCAGTGCAAACTGCTGTTTTCATGATGTAAAATTCTCATCTAGGGAGGTGATTTGTTCAGGACTTTGAGGTCTTGAGTACTAATGAGGCTATTGACCTATGCAGTGCTTTGTGGGTTAGAAAGTTAGAGAGCATATGGAAAAAGACATTCCAAATCTAAAAGCAGGTGGAAAAATCCTGTGCAGCTCTTTTAGTCACGCTTCCCAACCCTCTTCTAAGTTGTCCTACATTTTGTTGTATATTTATTACTATACTTACACTTTGATGATTTTGTTACATCCATTTGCCTACATGTGTTTGAAATGCATCCAATGCATTTGTTCATATATTTTTCCTACAATAAACCATTGTATCTTTGAGTATTATATATAAGATTCTTATTTTAAAATTCACTGTTGTCCCGTTTCAGCTCTGATTGTAATACCTATAGCTGCCTGTTGAAGGATGTTTGGTGGCAAAGGGTTGATGCATGTGATGCCACAGCAGCACAAAGTGGTATGATGAAAAAATCTCAAGGAAGTTTGTGAAGAAGGGAGACCTGTCCAGGAGATCTTTACTCTCAGCTAACTCTAAGGAAAAAGCTTGTCACTGCTTTTGTAGTCCTTTACCTTTCACAGTATTTTAAACTAGAAACTTAGAAATTAAAACTTTTTTCCACAGCTGACTTCAAATAGTCACAGGAGATTTTGATTTTGTGTCTTCTTTTTATTTTCCAGAAATCACTTGCTAAGTGTGAAACCTCACCCAAAGAAATCCTATGAAATCATCTCAATATTACAGAGACAGAACTTTTCCCCCCATTTTTGTTCCATTTGAATGCAGGATATTATCTTAGCACTCACAATGTCACTTCTTATCTATCTGAATATAAAGTAAGTCCCTTATATTTTCTGAAAGGTCTGTATTTCTCACTATTGCTCACCTAATTTCTGAAATATTTTTCTGTACTAGATTTGAAATCTATAATGTGTTAATTCCACAGCTCAAAGCCAAACAAAGCCATTTTTAAAATGCTTCACTGTTGCCCATTTAACTTCCTGTAGTTGAAGGGTAGTTCCACCAACCTTATCTTCCTCAGCCTCTTTCCTGTTCCCTGAAAATGATAGCTGGAGAAAACAAAACCACTGGTTTTAGACTGGATTTTGTTTCAAAATCTGTCAGGCTGAGAGTTGCTTGCTTTTTAAACCCAAATCAATGGTCTCTCAAGTAGGGAAAGAGCTTGGAAGACATTGGGAAGTATATCAGAATAACATGCAAAGTGGAATAATTTTTTCAGGGAAGAAAGGATGAGAAAATAGGAAGCAATAATCACACCACAGTGAACCTGTCATGTACCCACATCTTCCATGCTGAGTGAGGACTAATTCCTCTGCATTCTACTCCCATGTCAGAAAGGATCTAGAAGAACTTGGAAGGTATGCAGAAGAGTGAACAGGCTGTCACACTATGCAATAGGTTTTGCTTAAAAGACATAACAGCTTGGAAGAATTGAGAGGGGAGAGGTGTGATGGAGGAATATAACATCTCAAATGGTGTGGACGAAGTGAATGATTATGCAGTTTCTCACAATAAACACGGAGGTGATAATGACTGACTGTCATCCTCAAGGTATAAATGAAAGAAGAGAAATTGCCCTTTCCCTCCATACTCCTAATCCTGGAAATCAGACTGATTTGTAACTGAAAATTGTAATCTTTTATGCAGGTTGTTTATGAAATGAATACATACACAAGGAAAAGTATATTAAAACCCAGTGTTTTTAGTAATTGTGTACTAGAAGTCCCATTTCAGAGATTCAACAGTCTGTTATGTATGTGATAAGTACTGGACACTTTGCAAAGTGATTGTGGAGAATGTTCTTATTGCTCAGAGCAGCAGTTTAAAGAAATAAGTGTTTCATTTCAGAAAGCTAAATTGCACAGCTGATCTGACACAATCCTTGTACCTATACAGCACTGGAAGTGGCACTGTTTGTTGCAGAAGAACAGGCATACTGTGTTAGTCAAAACATCTATTTAACCTTGTATGTTACTCCTCACATAGGCAGCAGCACATACTTCGGCAAACAGTGTAAGAACAAGGAAAACATGGGAGTGCTCCTTCCCCAGTGCATATGGACACATTCAGTCAGGGACTTCCTAAGCCACAGAAAACAGTTGTGTGTCTAATGGTCCCGATGGATAAATGGAGAAAATATAATTGATGTGCACATTACAGCAGCTTCTGAATAACTACGGAAATGTTGCTTTTCTGCCTTTTGACCTCTGGATAATCAGTGTGAACTTTCCCTTATGAAAAAGACCTTTGGTATGTAAGGTGCGTGTATTTGGTTTGTCCACGCTATGGTGTCACATATCTACAATTAAAGTCTTAGGGTTTTATCTCACCTGCCTGCCTTTGTACGCATTAGAGTATAGGCACATAATATTTATATTGTGCAATTGAGGGTACCACTGAATTGGAAAACAAAGTACATCTGCTTATCTTTTGCATTTTAAACTCTGATCCGTGGACTGTTTCATCTGTGGATCATGCCAAACATATGACTACAGTAACTAAAAAAATCAACCCGTTCTCACTGGGCTTAAATTTGCCATATGGGGACATGTAGCTCCATTTGAAAACTTACAGACATCTGAAGACTGCGATGGAAAAAATATATTAAGAAGGCAAGGTCAGTAGGGAAGGTGGGGAAAAGCTTTCCATCATGTTCAATAGAGACACCCATTGTTTGTTTGTTTGTTTTTTTTAATTCACTGGTCACCCATAGTTCTTGAAGAAAAACAGTGAACTACTAACTTTCTGACCAAAGAAAATGCATGGGCCAGCTTGTGCACCAAGGGTTTTCAGTTAGAAGCAAACAAAACCTTGAGCTTTGTAGTTTCTGTTCTTATTTTCATGTTGTATTTGTTTGTTTGCCCTGCCAGATACTGGTGGGTACAGTTTTCATTTGTGTGTTTACGTAACTTCATAGACTGCCTTTTTGTGTCTGGTGTAACATCGGGAAACAAAACATTGGTCAGGAAGGTATGGGCAAAGAGATGGTCCAGATGCCAACCTCACATTCCTGGTCTTTCCTAGAAAGGTGTTACAGTGGTGTACAGCCACAGCTTCACAGGGTCTGACTTTTTATTTGGAACAAAAGCCCACAAACAGTCCCAGCCCGCAGGCACTGCGATCCTCCAACAGCTGTTCCTCTCCAGGATGTCTGCAAAGTCATTATAGCAACCATAAATTAAATAAATTATTTTTAAACCCAACCTCTGAAGTGCCACAGCTCTCTAGAGGAAGGAGCCGCTTCCCCCGTGGAACCACCTGGGAACGAGCTGGACCGGCCCCCCCCCGCCACTGACTGGCGCTGCCGTTACTGCTCCCCCGGGAGCTGAGGAAGCGGTCACGCCTTTAGGCTGCGGTGATGCATCAGCGGGGCTTTCCCCTTTCGCTTTGCACCTACACTAGAAAAGCCCCAAACCACTCTTTCCTTTCTGACGCTCCGGAAAGCCGGCAGGCGCGGCAGCGGCTGTCCCAGCAGCCCCGGCCGGGTCCGGCCGGTCCCCGCCCCGCGCTGCCGGGAAATGTAGTGCGGGCGGGGGCGGCGGGGGAGTGCGCGGTGCCCGCCTTGCTCCTCGCTCGCAGCCCCCTCGGGCGGGGGACGGCGCCGGGGGACCCCGAGGGGCCGCGGGAGCGGTTCGGGCCCGCGGTGCCACAAAATGGCACCTGCTGAGTCGGGCGCGCCGCGCCGTCCCGGCCCTCAGGGCCGCGGGCCCCGTTGCGGCAATGGTGGCACTTGAGCAACGGGGGCTGATAGAGCAATAGCACCGGATACAACAACGTGGGGTCCGAAATGCCTTCTCTGGGCCTCGAGCTTAGGTGTGCCCCTGTGATGAGGTTTCCATGGGTGGGAAATGCACCTGTGAGCGGGTTTCCACCCTGCACTCAGGTTTCAGGTGTGCCAGGTTTCAGTGTTACAGACCATGTTACAGCCAGGCCTGCTTCTCCACGGCACCAGGGCTGGAATCTCTGTTTTGCATGTCTGTGATGCTTAAAGCTCAAGTCACCCACAATTCCTGCCTTGCCTTGTCTTCCCCACAGCCTTTCCTTGGTGGTGCTGTGCTTTCCTTGGCTCTTTTGGGATCAGAAACAGATCACAGTCCCTCTTCCTTTAGGAGAATCCTATCTATTTCCACTGAGGAGAACCTTAGCCAACCTGTATTTATGACATGTTGTAATCCTGTCAGTCTCCCAAGCATCACCTCTTTGACATTTGGATGTATCTCATATATGCACCTTTAAAAGTCAGATTGTCAGCACTTCTCACCACTCCCTTTTTGTTCATTGCTAACTTCAACACTCCCAAAACTCTACAGTCTTTCCTACTCAGCAAGCTGACCACTGTTTTATTCTTTCTATCCTTAACTGTTCTCTTAAAATCTGTTTCTATTTCGTTGCTTTAAGTTTTAAAAATAAATCCTATACTTACCAGTTACATCATTAAAATAGTATCTATGTCTCAGTCATTCCCCTTTGACCTTGGAAATCTAAGGAAAGACTTTCCAAAGAGGAGGTTTCTCAGACACTTGCCTTCATCAGGACACAGAAACGTGTAGAAGATTATGAGAGGTGGCTGGCAGATCAGTTCCCAGTACAGCAAAGCCAGAGAACCTCTTAAGCATCAGAGATTTAAGAATGGAGAATGCATTGTTAATGACCCATAGGATTTGTTTATTTCTTCGTTCCTTGTTAGGTGTGAAAAGGAGGAGGACCTCTGATGTCCACACTAGCTGCTCCCTCACAGAATGAAGCAACAGTAGTCACAAGCTGGGGTAGTGAAACCCATGGGAACGTGCTTTGCCAGCCAGATGTACACAGGTCAGGACTGCAGCATCAGAACTTTCTGCTGCATGGGCCAGAAAAGAAGCTAGTGGGGAGCAGCAGTGTTGTGCTGGCACCTGTGCTCCTTGACTGCTTTTCCTTGCACTGGGAAGGTGCTGGCCTGAATGATGCCAGCCATGAAGTAAGTTACCCACTGTAACTTACGACAAGGTTCCTGTAAAGTGCAGAGCTTCTCTCACAAGAAATTACAGGAATAGCTTGACCGTGGTAGAACTCTTTCCAAACCCATACAAATAATGTCTGACTTAACTACTTTCTACATCTTGCTGAATGTTCAAATATTTAGGTCTGTCTCCACAATTTGCTAATGTTTGTTGTACACCTCTTCGTCAGTTCTGTTTCTGTTGTATCTAACTTCCATATGACTGTTACGGCATGTAATAAATTGTGAATTAAATTTGGATAGGAGGCAAAGTGCTGAAAAACAGTTCACTCAGTGGCTTGCTTGCTTTGTTTGGGTGTTTGGTTGGTTGGTTTTGTTTCTTTTACAGAAAGAGACCTGTGTTTCTTTGTCTGACAGATATTTATTCTGCCATCACAGTGTTCAGATGTGATAGAAGATGCTCCATAGAAAATTTGTAATGCTGAACATTATTTCCTGATGGCTCTAGAATAAAAAGAATTTGAAAGCTTCCTGAGTGTCGTAATTCAGACATAGTGGCTGTTTGAGAAGGTGATGGCCGTTAGGTGTTGTTGGAAATTGTTGGACTATTGAATGTACAAAGGTTGGTGCAGTACAGAGGTTTCAGGTTTAACAGGTTAATATGATTCACGGAAAGGTCTCGTTGTAACGTAGATATATTTATGCTAATGCAGAGAAATTTTGCCTGTGTGTAATTTTAATATTACAGCTAAATCTCTATGACCATGAAATCTTAAATGAAAAACCTGTGCAGTGAAGGGCATGTGACTCCTTGAGCAGTTGAGCCAACAGTTGTCTGTCCTGAACAGCTGGGTTCAAACCAGTGCTGCCTGGTTTTAGATCTAATGCCCACAGCAATCAGTGGGGCCATTTTTTCTCTATATGCTCTCATCTTCTTTTCTCTGGTGTCCCTTTGTAGGAAGTCCTTGAAGCAAATTTCCACCTTCATTCAGTGTCTCCTGTTTCTTTATCACTGTATCCTGTGAACTTCTTCTTGTGTGTCCTGCCAGCTCCTGCAAAGATGTAATGATGCATTCCTTTTTTTGTTTAGGGCCTGTAGCAACCACAGTAAAAGGTACACACCAAGATATTTGATACATAATAAAATAACACCTTAATTTGATTTATTACCAAGAAAAACAGGATAACTGTAATAAGGATGTCCTGGGCTTTCATATTTGAGCAATTAGATGTTTGTGGAATGGAGCAGGAACAATTGTTGTCCTGCTGTGTTCAGTTTTACCTAACCTCATTGCAGTTCCAGTTGTCAGTGACTATCTCTCAAGGCTGAGAGATCTGGAGTTGCATGGATATCAGAGATGAGAAGGCTCAGAAGTAAAATATGAACTGCAGTTCACTATGGGAAGAAGTCAAAAGGCCACTTTAGATTTTAAGTATTAAGTAGATTTTTAGTATGTTGCCTTATACAGATAAGATAATTTTGTATCAGCAGTAGATAGATTTATTTACCTCATAAACTTCCCAAATTTCTCCATGTCTGTTCAGGTTTCTCTTTGTTTATTTTGCAGGAATTAAAAGCATAATTGGAGGTCAAAACTAGAATGGACACCATCTTTGCAGGATGTTATTTTCCAATATTCCATGTCAGTTTCAAATGCAATCATATTTCTTTTTATGGAAAGAAAATATACATTGTTTGTACTCTACAGAGTAGTTTGCCTGGGTAAATGCAAGCTTGTTAGGCTTATGACTAAATTTACAGCCCACAATAACACCATCCGTAAGCTCTTAAACCAGAAAAACAGGGCCAACAGTGCACAAATACTGATGAGAGATAAACTGTCTCAATTTTTCTGAACCTGATGGCCACATGAGGGAAGACAAGATTACATACATCAGGGTGAGGAAGAAGTGGCTGACCTTGTGATTTACAAAGCTTGGCCATTAGCTCAATACTCCTTCTGGTTTCACTGCAGAAAAATGTGTGAACCATATTGTCAAAATTGTTCTGTAATGTCTCGTGCTCTTTCTGGATGTGCAGGTCAATAACATTCTGATCCCTGAAAACCAGAGTGAGGAATCCAGGTACATGCTAATGCAGCCATAGCTCTTCCTCATTAGCTCTTCTTCACTGAACAGGGGATAATCACTTAGAGTTGCCCGATGGTGTCCCCATCTTTAGAGGATATTGAATTGAGGGGGTAGGGGATTAGCTGGAACATCTTGAGAAGGCTGTTAATTAGACATGTGATGATGCATCCTTCCATACAGGATGGAGAATGAAGACTCTCGTCTGGACCCTCTCCAACAGGAGGCCACAAAGCTGTTTAGAAGGATGGAACACCTCTCCTATGATGAAAGGCCGAGTTGGCGTTGTTCAGCTGGAGAAGAGAAGGTTCCAGGAAGACCTTATTGCAGACTTTGAATGCTTAAGTAACACCTTGTAAGAAAAATGGGGACAGAGGTTTTAGCAGGGCCTGCTGTGATAGGACAAGATGTGACAATTTTAAACTGAAGGAGGGTACATTCAGAGTAGATATAAGGAAGAATTTCTTTTTACAATGAGGATGGTGAAGCACTGGAACAGGTTGCCCAGAGAGGTGGTGGATGCCTAATACCTGGAAATATTCAGGTAGGACATGGCTCTGAGAACGTGATCTAGTTGAAGATGTCCCTGCTCATTGCAGGGAAGTTGGACTAGGTAACTTTTATGGGCCTCTTCCAACCCAAACTATTCTATGAATCTACAATCCACCCCATTTATATGATCAAAAGGAGACAAGCAAGATTCCCAAGATTCTTTAAGTGGTCTAGAATGACCAAAGCCAAGTTTTATACCGTATATCAGTGGTGGGTTCCCATGTTCTTGTCCGGGCTGCTGATATACAGGACAGTGTGTAGTAGGGGTCCATGGTAGGACTGTGAAAGTATAGCTTTGTGCAAGAGTTGTGTGGCTGAGAACTAAATAGCAGTTTATAAAATGTAACAAGGTTAATTCTGGAACAAGACTAAAAGTTTGAGTGCACAGCTGTGTGGGATGCTTTGGCTTAATATGTCTCATATAAACATATGCTTAGATTTAGCAGTAAGATGGAATCAGTATCAGATCCTCATTTCTAGAACAATATAATCTTCACAGGCAAAATATATTTATGTTAATTAAACCATAGATGCTCAAAGAGAGCAGAATTTAAGTGACTTGGTGTGTATCTTAACTCATTATTACTTATTTTCAGAACTCTGAGTGATTGTGAACATGGTGCATGGCTGATATGTGATCCTATTCTGATCCTTCTTCTCCCTGTGCACCACTCTACAGGAAAACAGGGCCAATGATCATACTTTGAAATAGCTAAAATATGTTGAGGTCAGTGAGAGAAACAAAAAATTTGGTCTATCTGCCAAATCTCTGCAGCATGTTGAGGGCATTCTTCTTTCCACTTACCTGCTCACCTTTCCCTCAAATACACCATCTTTATGGCAGGCAGTATTCCCAGGTCACTCTCTTTAATTCCTGTTGAAGCCTTGCAGATGGCAAAGTTGCGAGTGTGTAAAAAGCTGGTGCTTTCCATCTCGCATTTTCTGTTGCTGCACACACTATAGGCATCAGTTTAGTTTGGGGTTCCATAGTTCTGGGTTACCTAAGGTGCCTGATGTGCTGCATCTGGAGACACCTCTTTATAATGGTGTGATTAGCGTCACTGGTTTTCTTTGAGAAGAACAAGGTGAGACTCTTTTATATTCAGCCTAATGAGTTTGTACCAAGATCTGATTGAAACAGAGAATGCATTTGCAGCAGTTAAATCACTATGTTGATCAGGACAGATCAGTGCCTTGGGTGGAAGATGAGCCCAGGTCATTGACTCCTCAGTAGTTTATGCACAGCACTGGTATGTTAACAAAGAGCTTATGATTGCTATAGTCACCCAAATCATGTATAACCACACGGTTAAAAGAAATAAGAGGTCAAGACTTTCTGGCAGCTGCTTCTGGAAGGAGCAGAGCCGAAATCTGCGATTTGCTCGTGAGAGCTGTATTTGTCTGTAGTGAAGAGACTTATTTAAATCTCATGAAAGTGGAATGTGCTGCAGTTTTGCCCTTCCCAGTCTGAGGGTTAAATTTGCATTTCCTTCGATGTCTCTCCAGCTAACATGAAAATAACTTCCATGTGTCACTTCTCTCTTTAAAAATAGTTGGAGTTCCTTCTAAATTATGTTTGGTATTCAGAACATACCCCCAAACTACAAATATCCCCAAGTACTTGAATGGAGTTTTAGTTTCTTTATTTCAATGTGTTCTTGAGAGCTGCAAGAACTACTCTGTTCTTTATTGAGTGCTAAAAACAGCAGTATGCCAATGTACAACCATTGTCTTGAACTCCCAGCACCTTTTTGAACATTAGTTTTAATAGGTTCTTTCATGTTTCTTTCAATAGACAAAGAAAGGAGGAGACAGTTCAGGTCTCTTGGTGGGGAGCACAGTGAAAGCTGGTTTTTAGTATGTATGTGTTGAGACCCCGGGACTCTTGTCTCACAGGCCTGGTTTCTGACCATGACGATACATTACTAACCAAGATGTCTCTTGGCTGCCCTGCCATCAGGATTATTTGGCAGAATGGCATAGAAGTTAGATTTCCATACTTTTTGTGAAGAGTTGTAGGAGAGAAGAGAGTTGAGCTGAGGGAAATGTAGGAAGAATTGAGTCACTGCCTGTTCAGAGGCAGCCAGTGCTTGGCCAGTCCTCCAATGCTGTCTGAACAGGGTGCTCCCAGTCCCCAGCCAAACTGGCAGGAGCTATGGAGAGGAGACAGCAAGGGTGTGAACCAAATAGCTTGAGCTAGGCATGCCATAGCAGACTGAAGGTGTGGCAGGGTCCTGCCCTGATGGGGAAGAATCAGAGGAGCTGGGAAGGGATGTGAGAGAGTGGACAGGGGTGCTATGATGGTGCTGCTGGGGGGATGTAGGGTGTTGTGCAGGGCCTATTAGTTGTGCTGCCCCTGGAACAGTTTATAGTTTGGGAGCTCTGATTACCAGTCAGAGAAAGAGATGAGAGGAAAACAAGGGTGGCAGAGAATAGTTCTGTTTTCTTTTGTGATGAAGTGGGATTTCAGTGAAGGGTGCAAGATCACATTTAGGGCCAATAATATAGCTTTGCAGGCTCTTTCACCAAGAATGTTTTTGTTTCTTTGAAGATGAGATTACTAGATGTGACAGAGCTGTCTGTCTCCATGGTAGCAGAGCAGGCTATGGAGGACACAAATGCAAAACCAAGTTTTCATTTTGGCTAATGTTGTTTTCTCAGGGCTTGCCTGCACTAGGATACTTTGGATTGTTAAAATGAAATAAACTAATTCAAGTATGCTAAGTTGCAGTAAACTTCTGTGTGGATGCTCTCAGTCATTTTAACTTAAGTCACCATAACTTAGTCTACTAAAAAAGTAGACCTGCTTCTAAATGGAAATGTAATAAAGCCTCTCTTACATACTTCTTCTGGTTAATTTGTCTTGACCAGACATTTTCCTTAGTGCCCCATGTGAATGAAGCCTTAAATGAAGACTGTACTGGAGTCACATTGTTGGACAACAAAGATCTCACGCTTAGCTGAGAGTGGTATTAGGGTATGATAAGTTCAGACATCAATGATTCCTTAGGAAGCCCGGGTTAACATGAATCTAAAAATACCTTCTTCTTGATGCAGACAGGCACATCTATTATAGGACATTTCAATCTGCCTTTTTGAAACAGTTTATAGTGAGGCAATTCCAGAAATATTTGGAGGCTTCATATTTCCTTGATCCCCGCCAAATTGGTTTCAGGCCTCATTATGGTAAGGAAACTATAACACTGTCTGTCTTATTAGCTTACTGGCAATAGTCAAAAACTGAGTTTACATATCAATTATCACAAAAATCAGGTCAGGAAGTTTGGGGACATCAATGGTAGACAAATATACGTATTTGACAAATATTTTTCACAAGTACACGGGCACTTCTTTCAGTGTGGGAAGTCATGGTGAAAATGTCAGCTCATCTTGTCTGCAGGATTTATTATATGATGTTGGACAGGGTAGACTGAATACAGAATTTTGTCAAAATAAGATAGTGTAGAAGTGACCCCACTAACTGTCAGAGTTCAGTATTTCTTATTTTGTGATAATGGGTAGATACGTGAATTTCAATATGTCTTAAATACTTCAATACAATAAATAAGATAATTGAGATCTTTGATCTGTTAAGAATTCAGTTCACCCTTTTCATTTTGGAAGAACCTCCCTTTCTTTATCTGAAGGGCATTCCCACAGGATGTAGGGTGACACCCTTGTTCATAAGGGGGGCTGACTGATTCCCGTAAGACAATTATGTTCTGAAGGTGGAGGTGTGGGAGAACCACAATAGTCAGCAATAGTTCTTTGAAAGATCTGGAGCTGAAGAGTTCAAGGAGCTGCTGTATTTTTCAGCCCATACGTCTTTCTGGACCTTTCCGGATAGTGTTCCTATTCTCTAAAGAAAAGGTTTCTCTAAGCCTCGAGGAGAATAAGGGATAAACCTAGGAGATTCCAACGAAGATAAAATTGTTCCAATGAAAAAAGCAAGGCAGAATCACGGAAAGAAGTGTGAAGAAATAGATTATACACTGAGGCCACCTACTGGGTATTGTTGAATTAGCAGAACAAATGGTAGAAAAACTGGAGATTCCGTTGGCAAGAATCCAAAAAAAAACGAGAACTATCTTGCTCTTAAAAACAAAAACAAACAAACAAACAAACCACCACCACCACCACCACCAAAAAAAGGTAGGGGGACGGAGGGAGGAGGGGAGGACCAATACAAAAAATTCCCGATGAGGAAAAAAAAAAAACAACCTGTACTAAATTTTGGAAGCTCAGAATTTTTTTGACTCTAAGAATTTTAAGAAGAAGAAACTGAACTGTACTGGGGTGAGTACTTGTTCTTTCTCTTTCTTTCTCTTTCTTTCTTTCTGCCTGCCTGCCTGCCTGCCTGCCTGTCTTGGATCTGGTTTCTGCTGTCCTAGCTATCATCTGTCTTCATCTTTGTCTTTTGTAAAGTCAAAGTAGGTTGTCATAAAGGAATGTAGAAGACCACATGTAAATCAATTAATTCCAGTGCTTGAAACTAGTCCCATTCAAACCAAATAGTAGAGGATTTCTATGACAGTATGGTAGGAAAAATGCATTTTTGTCTCTTGAGGTGTGGTATTAGAATTTATGACCAACCACTATATACCCAAGCTATTCTTTTTAGCTTATTCATTACAATGAACTTAGCATCTGTATTTGTTAATGGCAATGCAAAGCAAAGTTTATTTGACAAGCAGTAAAATCGGCAGGGCAGGTATGCTTCTTAGGCTTTGTAAAAAGGCATTGCTCTTATCTAATTCTGTTAAAATTAAGTTTGTTTCTCAAATTTAGTATTTATTCCTTCGCTTTAAGAGACCAGTGTTTGTGAGAAAATTCATCAGTCTGGGAAAGTCTTTGCACCTTACAAATGTCTGTGCAGTCAGGGGAATATGAACAAATGTAATGTCACTTTCAGCACTGCCTTGAGCAGAACTTACACAAAGTGTAGCCTGATGGTAAAACTGAAAGATTTAGATGAGCTGAAGGTTCTTGATGTTTGATCTTTTCTGCCACTTCACTTGCAAACACCTGTCTAAGAAGTGAATTATTTTTTGGAGGATGTAATGCTATCATCAGAAGATACTTATCATTTAGGCACTTCTTCATTCCTTTCCTTTCCACAGCCCTTCCCTGTGTTGGTATGGACAAGTGTGAATGACTAAAGAATGTATAGAAATTTGGCCACTGAGTTTGGTGCAAAATTCACAGTGCAACATAATCTAAGCAGAAAACTCTTATTCTACCACCTGTATCCATACAATCTAGCAATTAGTTATCATACATGTCTTCAGGTTTTGAAGGAATCAGGAGCATCAGAGATGGGCTTTGGTGTGTCAGAGAGTGAAGCAGAAGCAGGCAATGCTGTGCGGGGTTTGAGAGAAATGGTTTTGAGTGGGATGACAAGGAGGTTAGCGTCCAGGCTGGCCCTCCTAGGGACTTTAGGAAGAACTCTGATTTAGTCATTGCTGAATACACCAAGACAAACTAGGTGATGGAATTTAGAAAAGAAATAGAACCAAACTTTGTGGACAACAAGACATTCCAGTCTTCCTGACAGGGCTGGCCAAGGCCTACCTGGTGAGATTCCCCCAGGTGAGGGCACTGGAGGGAGCACAGTGCATCCCCTCCTTTCAGCCTGTGTGCACAGCTCAGTGAGACACCAAAGACTCAATTCAGCAGGAGGGCTTTCTATCCAGTATGACAGGACAAGAGACCACCTGGTTTTTCAGCAAGAACTTGGATGGTTTTGGTCCCAGTTGTTACGATTCTGCTTCTGGTTGTTTTGTAACTAAATAGAGGTGAAGAATACAGAGCTCAAGAGTTTATTTTGCAACTGAAATTGAACAACATGGGTATGTTACAGACATGGCTGTATTGATGGGGAGAAGTCTGAGTAAAACACAGACTGTCTGGACAAATGATAAGGGAGAGGCTCCATTTTTCACTCAGAGTATCAGAGCAGTGTCCTGTGCTTGCTGATGCTGAAACATCAGAATCAGGGAAAAGCACTGTCAAGGCTGAAAGTCTGCTCTGTGGTTTTCCAGGCATTTCACTGCAGATTTATGGTCGGTAAACTTGGCTTCTGAATTTCAGGGATGTATTTAATTTTTTCCTGGCTTCAGTATGTTGGTGATCCTTTGTGCACTATTTTTTCTTCAGAAAAGTTTCCAGTTCCTAGTGAATGAATTGTGCATTTAAGTTCTTCTGTTTTCTTTCCTGCTGAAAACAATATGCTGATCTTCGAGTGGTCTGCAAAGAGCAAGTCTAGCTTTCAACATATGTGTTACTTGGTATTTACTGGAAGCAATTATCATTGTGATAATGTAGTCACAGCCTACAGTATAACCAAATAACCATGTAGTATAACAGTCTCAATGGTGACTTTTATCTTTCTGAGTTAGGTGAAGAACACCTTATCATGTCAGGGAACAACTATCTGATATCTCACAAGGAGACTAGCAGTTTGTACAATGCTTGAGCACTGTACGATTAACACTTCACACAGCTTATGTGGTAAATTCATCCTTGGTTTAAAAAGACAGTAGTAGAGCTGGATTAATATATTCATTGAAAGTCTTCAGAAACTTGGGAACTACACCTTGAAACTGCAAATAGTATTGCGTAAAAGCAATGCAGACACTTATGCAGGAAGATCTACCATCTAAAATATCCTAAATTACTATGATAAGTAAGAACTTCAGTCATGGAAATTTTCTTCTGTTTTTAGTGTTTATATTTCGTTCATTGTATCTCAAAATTATTCACGTTTTAGTTGAGAGGAAATTTTCAGCACTGAAATAAAGCATTTGCATGTCAAATATGAAGCATTTTCATGAAATAATATTTTATTTTCTAATAGGTTTTGATCTCACCTGTAATGTGTTGGCTCTGATATGCAGTCAATTTCACAAAAAGAATAAAGTGTTAATAGAATCAAAAGTGTTTCCCTAATATGAACTTTCCAAAATGTACTTAATAAAAATAAACTTTGACTTAATTAGAATTACCTTTTTTCCTCATGCCATTGGCATAAATGTTTTTTCATAAAACTAGTTTTATTAGGCCAACTTTCATGCATAAGCCACAGAAACTCATTCCAAAACAGGTTATGCATTTGAAAGATGAATGCTGAGGTTGAAGCATTGTTTTCTTAATTTAAAGAAAAATCCCATGCAAAAGTAAATTCTCATTCATTTATAATGCGTGTGTATTTTTGGATTAACCACCTTAAAATTCTTACCAGAATACCAGAATATAAATAATACTGTTAAGTATGTCTGATGTTATTCTCTCTTGCCATACACTCTGGTGAGTATATATATATCTGTGGCCTAAAATATGACTTATAATATCTTCCCAAGATAATAAGAATCAAAGAATCATCGCTTCTGATTTTAATGACACTGTTGAAGACCACTGCTGGATCCCATTCATTGTTTAAATATATGGTTGAAACAGCAACCTGTCTATTTTAATAGACAGAAAGACCTGCTCCTCTATCAGCAAAGGCATACTTGCTTAAAGATTGAGTATCAGTCCTTTTGGAAATTACCTGGGTGTTACAGGGTTCAAATGGGAGTCAAATTTGGACCAAGACTGTGTTCTAATGCACAGTAAAGCAAATTGTATAGTGGGCTACACTGGGAGGAGCATTGCCAGCAAATTGTGGCAAGTTATTTTCCTCATGTAATAATAAGGTGCAACAACCACAAGACTGTGTCCTGGGATGTTCAGGATGGACACCAGAAAAACTTCTTTATTACACTGATAGTGCAGCACTAAAGAGTGAGTCCAGGAAGATGGAGAAATCTCTTTCCAGTTTTCAAACAGCCAAAGCCCTGGCCGACTTTGCCAGGTGCTGAGGTGAAAGTTGGGTTAGAAACCCCCAGAGACACCTTCCAGTCGATGTGCCTATGACTCTGTGATAAGCCTTGTGAAAAAGAAAATGCTGCTTGCCTGAAATGAAAGCTGGCAAATCTCAACTGTGCTTAGTACAGCCTATGAGTATTTTTCATGTGATTTAGGAATTATTCCAAACACAGTGACATCATTCACACAGCTCTGGATTGTACAATGGTTACAAAGAATCTCTGCTATAATTCTTTGGCTGTCGATACACGTCTGTATGGCACAAATTTAAAACAGAAATATCTCTGAAGTCCCTACAGTCCTCATTCTAGTTTACTTGTGGATGTGTGCTCCGTAAGAATAGAAAACACCTCTGTGATTTTTTAAAATGTTTCTGCAGCAAGTGGCCCATGAGTCACAAGAAGGAAGTGATCAGTCACCACAGACTTCCCTGGCTCCCTTGGGACTGTGAGAAGATTCATCATACCCTTGGTTTTCATCTTCATCTATCAGCGTCTGCATCTGTATCAGTAAAGAAAAGAGCATCAGAACCTGAGCACTCTCCCGTACTCATCTATGCTGTGGCCTTATTAGTCGGCTTTGTCCTTGTCAGTCAGCCCTCTCCTAAACGTGGTCATGATTTTGAGGACAGTACAGGCCAGGGATCATTCCCTGAGGCCAACCCATTTTTGAGGGGAAGAGAATTTAGGTTTGTAGACTCCGGTGATTTGACATCCTACTTATTATTTGTTGCAACATAAAAATGTCAAAAGTTGTCCATATCTGAGAGAAGTGTAATAAGGGAATGAGGTTTCTCAGGTGTCTTAGTGGACATAAAGAAGATTCAGTCAGTGGCAAACAGCAAAGTGTTGCTAGTAGATTCAAGTACCATAAAAACTCCTCATCTAGTGTCTAAGATTATTTAAGAGCTGGCAGCTGTTCTTCTGATGAAAAGAAACCATAATTATTTACACATTTGTATCTACAGTGGATTTTGTTGCTAGTACCATTTGATGTCTCCCAGATGTTTTAGAACAGATTCTCTGTTCACCTTTTTCATGCCACTCTTCATTTCTTGATCTTATACATTCTCAGCTGTCTCCTTAACAGGTTTATTAACCCTTAAGTATTTTACCTCTTCTTTATAAGAAGACTACTTTGTGGTTCAAAATTATCCTTGCTAGGTTTCTCTCTACCTTTTCATTTCTGCTACACCCTTTAAGTCATGGTCTTGGTATTCATAATATACATAATTGATTTTACCCAGTGGCACAATGATATTTTTTTGTCTTTTTCAGTATTCATTTCCTAAAAATCATAGCATTTTCCTGAGTTTTTATAGAAAAATCATTATTCAACACTGATATTTCATTTTTGTGTTGATATTTTTATGTAACCACGTATTATATCTATAAAATCTCACTCTCTAGTAGTACTAGCCAATTTGGGGTCATAATTAGATTTGTTTGCCAAGTTAGGATTATGTTTTCATGTGTCGTTTTACATTTGTTTACATAAAAGTGATTTCCTCTGGTATTTTTGTACTTAGTCACTGAATCTCCTGAGGCTCTTCTGTGGTTCATTTTTAGGCCTCATGATGCTGAATAACCACATCAGCAGCACACCATGTCTCCTTCTGAGTCACACCTTTTTGTGGTCATTTTGGATATGATGAACACTTTGGATCAGAGCACCATGTAGTTTGTGGCAGTTGGTATTTACCCCCCCTTTTTTTTTTAACAACTGTAATAGCACAAGGGTTTTTCCTGCTTGCCCTTGTCAGTGTAATTTTTTTAATCTTGTCAAATGACTTGAATCTGTATAGACTATGTTGAATTTTTCTCCCTTGTCTGTAGGCTTTTTGATTTCTTCAAAGATAGATCTACGAGGCAATGTAGTAGCCTTCCTAAAGTATATTAAATTCTACCTTTATTCTATATTTCTGGTGTCAGTAATTTGCAGAAAACAGATGATTGCCTCCGCTAAGTATAGGTAGAGATACATTGAATACTATGAATGGAAATAGACACCCAAAATCATGCAGAAAAAAAAATTCTGGAATATGTAATTTCTTTGATTTGTTTGCACTGCTTCAGTGATGTTCTGATAGAATTGCAGCAATATATACATTGCACATCTACCATTCACAATTTCCTCAACCAAGAAATATTGCTGATGCAAGTTATATTTTACCATAAAAAAATTCCCAAGTACTTATGCAGAGGCAACTACTCATTAGTAAACAGATGTTATTACTTTTTCCTATTCCATTGCAATGAAGATGTGCAAAATGTAAAGGAATACTACAGATAATCCTTTTTGACCAAGCACCAGTTTGTTCAGATACCAAATCTTCAGTCTTTATTATGATCAGTGTTGTGGTTTGAGAAGTTTGGGGGGTCTAGCTTTTTGGGTGTGGTAGGGGCCAAAAGATGGCTCCTGTAAGGAGCTTCCAGAAGCTCCCACAGTTATCCAGTCAGGGCCTATCTCTGATGGCTCCTGGGAGATTGATGTGCTGTTTTCCACAGTTGGGCCAATTAGGAAGGACAGAAACGCCTCTGCGACAGTAAATTTAAGAAGCAATCTCTGTAGTACGCATGCGCGCACCATGTAATCCTGTAGTCATGTAGTTAGTAGATTAGGCAGGGGAGAAGGAGTACAGCAAATAACTAGGAAAAACAACTGAAACATCGGATATGAAAGCCAGCAAATGATGCCAGTCTGCCAAAGAAGAGAAGCAATGAAGGAGGGGGTTCCTGCAGCATCGGAACTGATACATCTTCTAAGCCTGTGGTGAGAGACTTTAATCAAACTTGGAGCGGAGACGGTGCAGGAGGGAGTGAACTCCCACAAGAGTAGCTGTGTCTGGTGGGGACCAAGGACTTTGCTCCTGAGTCAATAAGGGAGTCAATTATGTTAAAAGAAGCCTGGTTTTATTCCTATCCTAAGAGAAAGACCAGCCCGATGGCAAAAGATGAAGCAGAGACAATGTAGAAAGGAGTGATCTCCTACAGAAGGGGCTTTGGTCTGGTGAGGAATGGACACAGTCAGTAACGGCTTCTACTCCTAAAAGAGTTGAACTGCAGGAGTCGGTGAGGTAAAGAAGCTTTGAGTCACCCCCACCCTAAGTGTGGACCGGCCTGATTTGGGAGGAAACAGCGGCGGCAGTTTCGGGCGGGCTGCGTGCCAACTTCTGCAAACCGTGCTATGGTGCCAGAGGAGGAGAGAGAGAGAGACCTCCAGGTATAATTGCTAAGAAGAAGAAACAACTGAGCATCTGAGGACTAAACTCATTAGAGATAAAACCCCCTCCCCGGGTTCCCCTTATGATTTGAGAGGAGAGAGAGGGCTGTGAAGCTTTGCAAGGGGGAGGGGGGAATGGGAGGACGGCAGAGAAAAGAATGTTTGGGAGATGTTCCTTTGTTTTTGCTTGCTCCTTTGACTCTGTAATAAAATCACTTTATCACTTAGAAGCTCTGACCTTGTCTCAGCCTGATTTTGCTCCTCTACCAGCATGTCTTATCATGGTTTAGTAACACAGTTCAATTCGGAAGGGGGGAAAAAAAGCAGTCCTAGTGGGGCCTTGGCCGTTGGCTGGGGCTAAACCTCTACCTTAACTGAAAATAAAATGTCAGACATTACAGAGCTCAGGCATTGATGAATCTCAGCCCCCAATGAGTTCCCCCAAGCAAGTACTTGTTCTACAGAAGAAATAGGATTACTTGACCTTATGTCTGAATGCTGACCTACAGAGCCATTGTGCTTGAGTGGCTAAATGTCACTAACATGAATAGAAAGGACTGCTTAACATGTTCACACCCTCCCATCATATCCTTTCCATATCCATGGCACTTGAGATGGCCAGCCATGAAAATAAGTTGTTTCCTCTGAAAGGGGAGGATGCTGAAGAATGTATTAAGTTGCTTTGAGTCCTTTCTGCAGGCTTGCAGCGATGAATAATTGCTAGATACTATTGGGCTGGTCACGTGTGGTGCTCAAGAACCATGTCTCTTGGATCTTTTTTATCATCAAGTGAAACTCATCAGGTGATATAACCTCAAGTACTAGAAAAAGGTGGATAAGACACTGCTCTGTTACTCCGCACATCCATGCTGCTGTTTCTGTCTTGTAGGCTCTGTACTTGGACATAGTTAGCCCAAGGATGAAAAACATCTGTGTGAAACAGAACCCATGCAAGAATCACGATGTGAGGAAAGCCGTTCTGAGGAGTGCAGTCTACTTTGGAGTAAGTCATTCCACATCTGTAATTGATCAACTGAATCTATAATTTAGAAGTCCTTTCACATTCCTTGATTGTGCTAAGTTTGGACATAGCATTGCCCATGAGTAATGCTTTCTATAAGCTTTGATTGGCTAGAAGACCCCATCCCATGCTGGCAGATGATGACACGTTACTCAGTTGTTCATGCTTCACTTGCTTCCTGGATGGACTACAAGAGTCTGATGTGTTTGGTCACCAGGCTTTCAGCACTCAGAACAATTCACCTAGAATAAAAAGCCCTCAGCCATTCTGTTTATTTTGAGTGTATCATCAGACCTGTCCTCAGCTGTCTACAATCTCTTCCCACAAAGAAGTCAAAAGCAAGATATGGTTCTTCTCATCACAGTGGGGTTTTCCACAATGGCCAAGAAGTGTCTAGAGCTTAGTGTTGACAACTGCACTGTCAACAGTGCATCTGTCCGTGCAGACTATTCCTTTTGCTCCCTATCTCCACCTCAGTAGGGGTAAATGCTGTCATAAAACTTGTCTGTCTAGGAGACAGAATGTTCTTGGAGACCACTCTGAGATAGTGAAATGAATATACTGGGATATAAGGACAGGCAGAAACCTGACCTTCCATTCAAAGTTCAAGGCACATTTATTTGACATTCTCTAACAAAAACACTGAGGCAACATAATTGTTTATAATCAAACCAACTCTACCAAACAGACAAGACTTCACTGCCCAAGCATCTTCCCTAGGGAAGAAGAGGAGAGAACAAACAGCATGCAGCAAGCAGGAAGTCATGCTGCTTAATGTATTTTGGAATGACTCTCCAATGCCATGCTAGTGAGGTATAAAGAACTCTTACAAAGCTGAGCAGAAAGTTTTGCAGAGCCTGGCTCCCATGCTGTAAGCTTTTTTGATGCAACTTTGGCACCTGCTTCTTTGGGCAACATGTAAAGGGCATTGAGAAAATAGACACACCCTTTCCTTCAAATCCTTTGGTTCTGCTATTTGAACATTTGCAATACGGTCATAGATGTGACATGCAAACTAAGCTTTTTTCTCTTGTTGAAGTTTTCATGATTGAGGACCAGACCCTGCAAAAATACCCCAGGTTCTCTGTGCTCAGCCCCTAACTCGTAACCCCCTGAACTCCAGCTTTTACTCCCTCTACCAGTTGCCAAATTTTTTGTTAAGCTTACAGCTTATCCGTGACAAGAGCTCTTAGGCAGACTTAACAATCATATAAACACACAAACTAAAAAAGTGATTCTCCTACTGATAGGAAAGTGCAAACCCAAATACTAGTATAGCAATAAAACTAAATGGAAGTAGTGCCCATGTATTCATCTTCTGCCTTTATGAGAATTCATTTTCTTTCATCTTGTATCACTTGAGAATTCAGCAGAAACCTAAAAACACTTAATGCTTTAGTTGTAAGACATTTTAGTGACAGAGTTATATGCACTCAAAATATTTGCAGTGAAACCAGCATTTTGGAAACCCTATGAAAGAGATTCCTGTCAAAGTTTCATGGAAGATGTGAGAGCAAATGAATTTCAAAGTCTCATGTCTATAATACATAAATAAGTATGAACTTTATCTCTCTACAGGGACACTATTTTTTACTGGTCATAGGTAATTTTGACCACTGCAGACAGTGCCATGCAAACACCAGTTATAACTGCCACCACATTTTCTTTAAAAAAATATGATCAGATCTAGCCACTGCTAATTGAAGCTAATTTTCATTTAGACTCCTCGTAAATTCCAGAGTCACCACTGAATCTTTCCTGGCACTTTTCTTAGACTTTGTATGTTCTTGTCCTTTCCCAGAAGGTCTCATTGTTAAGCCTGCAGTTGCCTGATGTGCTATGTGCCATACTGGCCCTGTCCACTGGGTTTGCATGATATCTTGGCTTTCCAGCTTCTTCAGGTGTGGACTGAGTTTGGGATGGAGAAGCTGAGAGGTGTGTTAGCCAAAGTCAGGTACAGCTGATCAGATGCCTGCTGCCTTCACAGAGGCAAGATCTTGCTTTTGCAAGGATCATTTTCTCCAGACACCCACTGCTACAGTTTTCAGAGATCAGTAAAATACTGAGAAACTGCAAATTCATTTCAGAAGTTATGCAGGATACCAGTTCTTTATTCTGGGATGAACTGTGCATTGCATTAGAATTGTGTTCAATTACTTTTATGCATCTAGAATACTCTGTGACAGAAATTATCATTCTCTACATTTAAATGTGAAATCAGTGTGTGTTTGACCCTGTTCGTAAACATGTACATATCTACATACAGTGATATGGAATTTGCAGCTGAATGCCATAATGTAAGCAATTATTTTTGTGATTTCTTTGTATCACACTGTAATTTAAGAAATTACATGTAATTAAAAAAATTTTTTAGAACGGTAATTGAAAAACATTACTATAGACAGGAGTCTTCAAGGCACTAGTTTATTTTTGAGGATGTGGGTTTTTAAAAAAATTGTTTTACACTTAAACCTATTGAGAAAACTAGTTTCTAGAGAGGAAAGAAATTAGACCTGCTCCATAATAGAAGATCCCCTTTAAAAACAAAAATTCATTTCTCGTTTAATTATAATCTTGTTTGGATTCAAATATTTTCATGACCTATTGTTTGAAGGCAGTTATCTAACACCCTCCACAGCCCCATATGTGTTCAAATAGAAGGTTAGAAATTGCAAACAGCAAATTTCCAACTTTTTATTGACTTTAAATAAAATGCAGTTTACAGAGTTTACACAGAAATTAATGAAAAATAATTCTGTGTGAAAGTACTTCCTTTCCTGTTTTACATGCAATGTGTACATGTATACTAAAATAACTTTTTTCTTTTACCACTTTATAAGAAAGAACTGAATTTTCAGCTAAATTTATTGTGAAACTCAATGTTATGTGCTTTTTAAAAAACAATGAACAGAACTGTATTTGTGACAGAATAAAGAGCAATTTTCATAACATCATTTTGCTGTGACAGATATTAAGAACATCCTAAAAAATCTTCAGTGTCATACTGAAAATATGACCTAAACAAAGACTTAGACTTAGTAATTAATGAATTCTGCAAGTGACTAGAGAAGAAGTTTTACTTACTAGTAGCCATGTTTTAAAGCTGTCTAGTTTCAGTCCTTTCTCTTCTAAACAATGATGTTATTTAGGTGGTCGAAAATCCCGAAGTAATTAAAATAAGTATTATTGTTTTTCTTAGTGCAAAACTGAGGTGGCAAATACAGACTTCCTGTTAGCCCATCAAACTGTAGAAGTCACCTTCTTCTTCCTCATGCCCAGGAAATCGTTCTAAAATGAATGTGGTTAAGTCATGGTTTACAGTATTTCTTTATGTCTCTGTTTTTTTGGTGTTTTTTTTTGTTTTTTTTTAAATTTATTTTATATTTGTGCAGTGGCTCAGGAGACAACAAAAGCAGAAGACTCCATATGGCCAAGAACACAGGGTAAATACAATAATAGAAATAGCTAAATTTCTGGCATTTAAGATCTTCAGAGCCGTTTTCTTTCAGTAATTTCACTCAGTGAAAGATTGTGAGGTAAATAAAAGATATGAGCATCACTTTTGGAGGTGCCAAACTGGGGAGACGTTTCTAGCCATGAAAATATTGCATGTCCCCCCCACTAAAGATATCTGAAACCCCCTCATTATATCTACACCCCCATCCCCTTGTGAAATTTGCAACACCTATGTTAATATATAGCTATTGCAACATGCTGTTTAGCTGTTACTGTAGTACGTTCCTCTCTAGTAACAAATCTATCTTGCCTTTACATTTCTGACTCTGTTCTTCATAACCTGGCTGACCTTCTCAGGCTGCAGGTGAAGGACCTTTACTTAAATTGTCTTCTGTAGTTGAGACAACAGTTAGTAACAGAGGCTTCAGAAACTAGGAATTGTTGATTCCTCCTGCAGAGGGTATTTTGCCAGAGCATTCTACTTAAGACTCGTGGAAATTCTTGGACTAAATATATGCATGCATGGGACTGGAAAAATATACCCGAAGCATGTGTCTCTATAGGAATCCAATTCACCTAAAGCATAAGATTTGAAAACACTTTTTCTTTGCAACTCAGATTGAAAATGACCTTGAAGCTTGACAATCTGTTTTATTGCATGGTTTTACCAGGTTTGTGGTAATGGTTATTTGCTAATCGATATTTGGCAGAGAGAAGAAAGAGACCATAAAGAGAAAAGACATGTCCTTAAGTGCTTAAGTAAGAGTGTGCTTGAGTTTTTCCACTTGAATTTCAAACTTGATCTTTCTGGTGGCGTACTCCATGTCTAAAGTAGAAAACGAAAATGTGCACCTGATAAAATAAGAAGTAGGGATTTCCAATAAGTGTAAGGTTTCACTTTCAGCTTTCCTTATTTTAAAGCAAATTATTTTAGTATTGATTCTCCAGTCTCACAGAATTCCCTCTCAGTAAAATCTGTAAGAACAGCTGCAAGCATTGTGAGATTTTAACAATGAATAAATAACACTTCTTCCAGAGCCTGGTGAAATTTATAGGACTTTTTCCCACAGTAACTGACTTGTTCAAATGTTTACTAACTCATGCTATGTATAAATATTCAGGGTTCTGTGCCTGTAAATGCATGCCTAATCCGGGCCAGCTGAAGGCGACGCCAGTTTCCTGCAGCGATACTGACATTTCTGGGAAGGCAGACCTAATTCACACACCCATATCCACAAAGAGGGCTCAAAATCTCAGTGGTACTTCAGAGTACTTACCTGAAGTACTTGCCTTCCATCTTCTTTTCTTGTTCTTTTCACTGGCTGCATGGGGAATACATGCCTGCAGTGCTGATTGCAGTTCTCAGCAAATTCATTCAATGCAACATATTAAAAGATGAAGTTCGTGGCTGGTGAGCTGTACTGTTGGGACAGGCTGATCACACTGAGACCATATCAACATCTGTCTAGGTAACTAAAAAGGATGCCAGAGTTCCTGGGAAAGTAATTTTTTCTTTCTTGTGCTATGTTACACTTCAGGAGCTATAACATACTGTGAAATACTTGTGCTTTCCAATGGAAACTGAAGTAAAAGCATGAAGAATTGCAATGTTATTTGATGGGGTGTTCAAACTGAGTCTAAGCTTGATTGGGAAAAAACATTTATTTTCCAAGGCTGAAGCATGTAGGGAGCACACAAAGATTTTATCACAAATCTCTGTAGCCATGCAGTGGGTGTCTGTGCCTCAGAGAGCTACAGATTATCTGCATGGTCACTCAGGTTTGGATATGCCATTAAAACATATCCACATGATGTGGAGGCTTTGCAGAGCCAAAACGTGACAGAACCTGTGGGTTTTACACAATTTTTATACTGTCTGCACTAGGACATACTTTTAAAAATTTGTTTCTGAGGATATTTGCTGAGTAGCTGTTTTCCATGGGCAGTTTTCTCTGCTTCATGAGAAGGAAGAACTAAGTCTTCCTGAGTGCCAGACCTGGACCACTAGGACATCACTATTTTTTGACACTGCTCTTCATCCTGAATGTCCTCATATTTACAGCATGTGGAAACCTCAATTCAGGACATCTCAGCTGTGTAATGCCAAAGGAAACCTTTATTGGATTGTGAATGATAACAACTGTCTCCTGCAGTAGACTGCAAATATATGACTTTTCTTTGTAAATTAGACCAGTGATTTATTTGCCTCTTTATCATGGCCTGGAGGACACTGTTTCTATCACATGCTCATAACTGTATCTTCACTACTCCTACTGTAGACAATGTGCAGGAAACTGTGGCTGTCCATTCCCAACCCTTTGTCATTTAGCTGTGTTCATCCTTCTCTTGCCCCAGAAACACTGGGTTACAACAGTGGCTTCTGTTATTTCATGTTACCAAGGGCTTCTAAATTTGGCTCTGTGTCATGTCTGATCTTCTGGATCCAGCAATCTTCTGCACATCTCTTTTTAAATAACTTCCTGCACTTTCATAAAAATTCGCTCCCTGAATTTCACTCTTGTCCCCTGTCTTTTCTAATTGCCAAGCTTTCAATTATTAAGGTATCATTAATGCTCTTGTCAAAAACCTTAAAGAAGTGCCCCGAGCATATGAATGGCTCCAGGATGTTTTAGGAGGTGTACAAGGATTTTCTGATACACAGAACAGTTTTCTAAAGGAAAAGCAAAAAATTGCTTGCAGCTCAAAAGCATGACCATTTCTCTTAACCTCAAAAGGTTCACGGCAAGATATTGCTACAGATACACAGATGTTATTCGGTAGAGGGCACTCCTGTGTGCACAAAGCTGATATGGCACAATACATTCAGGAAGGATTTTTAAAGTATTAGTTCAATTTAGGATCTTGCAGTTTTATAACAGTGTTATGGGGTCTGTTTCCTTCAAGTTTCTTTCTTGATGTACAACTTTCTTATGTCCCTAAAAGGCGAACTTTTTCTTTGGGGAGTTTGCGAAGGCCAGGGATAAAAAGGAGTGAAAAGAGGACTGATCTCTCAGTCTTCTCCAGTGGTGAATGCTCTCGCCGTAAAAACACGTCCTAGTGTGAACGGGAAATAAAAATCGCCAACAATCGGAAGAAGTAAAAAAATTAAGAAGAAGCACTCTGCCTTTCAAGTTTTGCCCACAGGATTCGAGGAGCAAGTGAGGAGGCTGTGAAATTGCCTCTTAGAGAAGCAGGACGGAGCTGCCGATGCGCCGCTTTGGCCGGCGGGTTCCCCTCGGGGCGGCGACCGCGGCCACCCCCGGCAGCGGAGCCTTTGTCCCGCCTGCCGCCCGCTGCTCTCATGGGATGAGCCCTCTTCTTCCTCCAGGGAATGAGAGGTGCCGCCCAGGGCTGTGTACTTTTGGTTTGGCGGGCCTCTAAGGTTTTGCTTCTTTCCGAATAGTTGATGCTTTTTAAGAAGTATATGTTAGGACCAAAAAAAAAAGATTAAGTGCTTATGTGTTGTTTCATCAATAGGCGAAGTTCCTGTGTGGAAGATGCCGGTTTAACAGGAGTGAACAGCCGTGAATATTCCCTGGATGCGCGGGTCGGTAATTGAAGCGATCCCCTGCTGAAGGCAGGGAAGGCTGGCGGGGCAGCCCGGGCACGGCGGCGCCCGGGACGGGTCGTCCCCAGCAGCGGGCGGGGAGAGGGGGGTGCCGGGGGTGCCCGGGGTGCCGGGGGTGCCGCCTGCGGGCGCTGCCGGGGAGCGGGACCACCGCAAGCGCGGCGGGCGCGGGGCACGGGCGGGCACCCGCTCTGGGGCGTCCCGTCCCCGCCAGGAACGGGAGGAGGCAGCAGGTTTAGGGCAGGTTTAGTTCCGTGCAGTCCTGTGGTCTCTCTTGCCCTCCGTAATTTCGGGAGCAGCTGCTGAGCTGAAGGACGATACAGCGAGAATGGTACTGTATGGGAGAGAAACCAGGGACGAGAGGAGATGGCTGCAAGTTGTGCCAAGGGAGGTTTAGACTAGAGATTAGGAAAAAATTCTTCACTGAAAGGGATGTCAAACATTGGAACAGGCTTCCCAGAGAAGTGGTGGAATGACCATCCCTGGAGATATTTCAAAGACGTAGATATGGCACTTGGTGGCATGGTTGAGTGGTGAACTTGGCAGTACTGGATTAATAGTTGGACTCAATGATCTTACAGGTCTTTGCCAACACAAAGTAATCTCTCTGTGTGTGATGGGAGCTACTGGCAATGCCATCATGCCAGGGTGTGCTCTGAAGTTTTCTTTACATACCTGTAGGTATGTAAAGCTGAGTGAGTGAGGTCTATGGCCAGGTGCTGGGCTCACAGGGACCTTTCCACCTTGCCCATGTACAAGAAAACTGGAGGTCACTGAAACACATGATGACCTGTTGATCATCTTGCCCTGACTCACTGGCAATAAGGGGCCCATTTCTCGTTTGAACTCCTCCAGTGTGTAGCCAGGTGAACACAGTGGAAACAGAGTTTAGTTTTTTGTGTCTAAGATCCAGAATCCAGAATGGGCACATCTTGGCCATCACTACAGCAATCTGAGCAATGCAGGGACAGAAACAACCAACTAGGAAATTTGAGCCCTCAGATCCTCAGCATTGTGACATTGCACTGTAAATGGAGGCAGTCCACAGTGAGGGACTCTCAAGCTCTTCCTGACAGATTAATCACCTTTAAATTGCTTTCAAAGTTATAATGGGTCACTGAGTTCCTCTTTTCTCCTATATTCTGGCCATAGAGCAGTCCACCATGCCCACAGAGTCATGTCTTCTGTGAACTAATCTGAAAATACTGACCAGTTTTCATCTGGGGAAAAAACAAAACTGAAGGTTGCTGTAGTTTAGCTGGTAGCTAACTAGTACATCTGCACTGGGCATTGCCTGGGACACAAAGGTACCAAATGGAGAATGGAGTGAAATTAATGATTAATGTGTCCTTAATATCATTAATATCATCAGATGATTTTGTTACTTCGTCCTTTATTCCAGATCAGTAACAAATGCATGAAATGAGCACAGCTCACAGCACAGATTTCTCTGGGGTTCCCACCTCCAGTCTGGAAATCAACTCTTTGCTCTTCCTAGTTGTCCCTCCCTTTTAAGTCTACCTTATTTACCTGTACAAGTGCCTTAATTTTCTGTTATATAGCAGCTTAGTTTTAATAAGAGAAAACCAGCATTTCTAATTAACATAAAGTCTTATAAGGTACCCTGGAAGTTTGTGTGATAATAAAGAGATAAAAAAATCAGAATTTGAACTCAAACTTCATGTCTTCATCACTTCATTTCATGACATGGTCTCGTTTCTGAAGCTGTGAATAAGGAAAGGGAAAGAATCATTGTAGCCAAGACCACATTCACTAAAGCTGTGTTAGAAATTGGAACTGCTCATTCCTAACCTCAGTAGCATTTCTGAGGATAATATCCTCTAAAGCGTAGAAACATATTACTCCATATTCACCTCCATGGGGAATGAGCGATGTAAGGCAGATTTTACCAGAAGAAGGCTTTTACCTGGAATACTAATTTGAACACCTATTGCTAATTCAATAATTATAGGGAGGACATCTGGTGTTTCAATTCCCTGCTGCACTCAACTCAAAACCTATTGTTTGCAGCTTGCCCAATCAGTATAAATTTATTAGTTATAAGTAATCTGTGAAGAAAGAAGGAATAATCCAACATATCAAGAGCAATGTGATGTTTTTGCCTTATATCTATGTATAGTATAAACATAATTTTAAACATGAGTTTAAACTTGGCTATAAATTAGCTATGTCCTTCCTGTGTGTCTTGTGATGCCTATTAAATGTCCAAGTATTTGAGCTGATATCACTGAGCATATAGGCTGGAATTTCTTTACCCTGTTTTTAAACAATTAGACAGGCATCTCAGGATAGGAAATCCATTCCAACTTCCTCATCTGCTGGTGTAAATAAATTGCTGCTATCAGAAACCAATCAGGCAATGAAATGAATAGCTTGGGTCTGCCACCTCACCTCCAGATAACCAAAATTAAATGAGACAGAGCACTTACTGCTGCAGAATCATTCGGGTGAGCAAATACATTTTAGCTTAAATAAGCAAGTGCTGCACAGTTCCATCTTCAGTTTAAAGTGGGCAGCAGTTCTATGCAATGTACTTTGAATTAAAAGGAGCACCAGCAGGAATATTCCTTTTGCTCTTTAGACTCTGGGAGGCACTTACATGATAGTTGGTGATGAAAAGAAAGATGTGCAAGCAAAGTAAACGACATAATGTTATTAAGAAGAGAAAATTAGGAAATATTAAAATAGATTTAATTTGCATTGTTTATTCTGTGGGGTTTTTTTGTGAGGAAAAATAGGGCATCTAGAAATAAATGCTGTAAACACATTAAAATGTATTAATTAAATCTATTTCACAATGTTTAGTTAAAAAAGAAAAAGACCAACTCCCTCTTTATTTTGTCTGCTTTTGGTTCAGTCAGAGAATTTTACTGGCAGGGAAGACAGCTTTGCTGCCTTTCTCAGTATTGTGAAGCACCATTTTTCAGAGGTATTGTCCTTGCTTCCAAACATAAGCCTGTCCTGTTTGTGCTAAGAATCATGGTAAGCAACTTTGCACACACTTTTCCTTTTTCTGAGTCACCTTCTTTTCCCTTGGTTCCTATTTTTCAGGATGGGAAAAGTAAACTGTGGACCAGCAGTAAACTAGGTATCTATCAGACTTGTAGGAACAATTTTTGCTTAAATGGAAATGTGTCTTTCTAGTGAAATACCCTTTTTTACAGAATATTTCTGTCAAGCTTTACATTGTTTGCAGGTACAGTGTTATTCAATACGTTTTAATATATGGTTCTCAGAATGGCTGCAAACTTCTGGGTTTTTGCCCACATATTTGTGTGGGAGCAGGAGGTTGCTGGTAGCACAGATGTGGTCTCCAGGTCATTTCAGAGCACTTCAGGAGCTGCTGAGTTAAACAAGACTTTCCAGGTGGTTGACATTGGCCAAGGCTTGTCTAGTTCAAAGTGACTGGGACAAGTTAATTACTATTTGAATATAATTTGAATGATGCTAGAAGATTTTGTTTGTTTGCTTAGTTGTTAGTTTTATGGTAGAATTAATTTTTAATGAAATCTTTAAACCAAGGGAAATGCTAAGAATCTTTTGCTTTTTGAACCAGAGTCATCTGTGGGAGGATTGGTGCTGTGGCCCACCAAAGACCCAGACATTCCGCAAAGGATAAGTTTTTCCGGGAGAGGAAAGAAGTGTAAACAGTTCTGTGTCTTTTTGTAGCTTTCCATGTCTTTCCTTCCTTAGGTATCTGTATACCAGGGCTAGTAATTTATTCTGCCAACATCCACTCAGGTTAAATCCCCTTTCTGCCAGATTGTTGTCTCTTTTTTATCAAAACTGTGGCTCAAGTCAGTAATTCCTTGCTGTCCTTTGCTTAAAAAAAATTTTCAGGGAAGAAAATAAAAATGTTCTCCCATACTTGAGATTTTGCACACTGATTTGGCACAGGTGCTAAAAATATTTTCCCATTTAGATTTCTATTTTGTTGCTTCTCATTGCTTTTGTTGTGACTTACAGTTTTAGGCAAAGTGGTTAGTTCTTTCTGACTGTGACAGGCTGAAATAATTCTGGAGAATTTCCCGTATAAGAAAGAGCCTTTGAAATCTTTGTCTCCTGTAAATGGGCATGAGAGTTTGAAAATGGATTTTTTTCATTTTTGCAATCAGTGGAATATTATTTGGCTGTTAGAGTTTAGCAACATTTAGGTGCCAGACAGCAAAGCTGATGAGAAGTGCGGCAGAAGAGTCAAGTGGAGGCAGAGTGTGTGGGGTCTTTGTGCTGGAGCTGTGGTGAACACCTCAAGCAGAGCATTACCCTTGTTGTGCCATCCAGGCAGAAGGCAGCAGCAAAGCTGAGAATCTGTGAGAACCTGACACTGTCCTGGTTCCTGGTCACACCCCTGAAACCACAGTATACCAGGCACTGCTGCTCATACACATTTGACTAAACCTAAAGGACAAAACCAGAAGTAAGTTTCCTGCTCCTTATTCTTTCTTGGTACCCTTTGGAAACTCTGAGTCTCAGCCAGACAAAGGGAAAAACTTCAGGATTTACAGCTAATTCTGGTCTGTGAGCAAAGCAGCTAATATGGGAAAGCTTAAGGTGAAGCAGGTTTCAAGGCACGCTAGGCTATTTATTACAGACACAGTTTAAGTGTTTTTTGCAACTTCTTTGTTGAATTAGAAAAATATCAAGACCTATTTCTTTAATCCCCTTTCCCAAATGTCACAATTTCATAAACATGATTTTGAAAAATCTACTCTTCTAAAGAATAAGAACACATAGGCAAGAAATCCTGTCCTTCCTCTGTGGCCTTCCTCCTTTCTCCTGCAGCTGTGTTGGTAGGCAAGCATTCCTTATGTCTCATTTTCTCTAAGCTAACCTAAGTCCCTCATTTTACTTTCTCTGTCAGTGACTTAGAGCACTAGGGTAGCTCTAAATGTGTCTCAGTTTAAGACACAGTTTTATTGAAACTGCCTTTCAATCTCATCTGGTGCTCTGATTTTATTTTTTGGGGGGAAATAAGGATGATACAAAACTTTCAAAGAAGATTTTCAGAGACTGAACTGTCTCTGAGATAATTTTGAAGTTGCACAAGAAAAATACTATGGATAGTTCTTTAATAAGAAACCAAAGAAACCAGAAGCAAAAAGCTGGAAACATTAAAATACTAGGACAAAAAGAAGGCTCATGCACTTAAGAATTAAATATGTGCAAACTCTCTCTTGCATGCAGTGCCAGTTAGTGTTAAATGCTTCCTTTTTTTTTTTTGTATTTCTCCTGAAAGAGGACATTTCCCATTAATAGTACAAGAGTAAGACAATGCTGCAAGTGAAGCATTATCAAATTCTTCTAATAGCAGCCTTCTGCTCTTTTCTTCAGGTATTTTATCAGGTTACTATGTTAAGAAGTATCAGAATGCATCTCTCTTGTAATAGTATTGAAGGAGCTATTTTAAAGGTATTTTGCACTTGGAATACAAACCAATAAATCTAGTTATTATCAGCAATGTCACTGGATAAAAACTGATGGTTATCATTAACATCACTAGATACGATGCCATGTCCAAGATGAAAAAATGCCCTTCATTTACAAAGTGCATGTGACAAGAATTAATCCCAACAGTGCATCAGTTGCCATTATGTGTAGTTGAAGTAACGTGAGTTTTCCATTGTGAGATGTGTACCACAATTCTCAAATTATGGGGGTTGTTCCTTATGGAGGAATTCTGTCTGTTGCCTCTGCTGATATATAACAAACTTGTTCTTTATATAAAAGAAGTGGTATCTATTTTTCTGATTCTTACTTTAGTTATTGCAGTGGCTTCTGACTTCTGGGTAAAAGTAAATGCCTTCTGTGGAAAGAAGATTGTAAAAGTGCAAATGGAAGGAAAGGATTGATTAGAAAGTCACTGTAAAATCTTTGCAAAACAAGAAATCAGCTCCCATAAATTGATGTATTAAAGAATTATGTATATTAAATAAACACCACCAGTTTATCAGGTGGTAAACAGATGTGTGTAAGGCAAGCACAGTCCTGTATAACATGGCTTAAATATTGAAGAGGAACAATTTTCTTCTGATTTCTATTCCTGCATGGGGGCACACTGTGGTGTCTCGTCTCCTGCTTTTGAAGGCATGGTTAGAATCATGGGTTTTCTCTTAATTTAGGTGAGGACTCTCAGATTTGCCGGTTTAGCAGTCAGGGCACTGATATTCCTTCAGCTTCCAGGGAAATATAAGCTAGAGATAATGAAGGGCTTTAGATAATAAAGTAGACATCAAGTCTGGCCTGATTTCCTACTTTTAATTTATTTGCTGTCAGACTCTAAGTAGCTTTCAAAGATCTTTTCAGGACTATCACACTCTCTGGCTTCTTTTCCTGTTCTGTAGGAGTATATAATGCCTGATTTCCTGTTACCTCCTAGCATATCATCCCAGACAGACAGGCAACACAACAGACTCCTGAGCCAGCTCTACTCAGCCCTTTCTATTGCAGAAAAGCTTCTTTAAGTGTGTAAACATAAGAGAACTGTGTAAACGCACTCAAAATGCACATTGGAACTATTAATGTTTCATTTGTTAACTACATTTCAGAGAAAGGAGCAATGGAGGAAGCAATGGAGCAACTGCTAGAATGCCCCTTCCACCATCACAATGCATTGGATGGATGAACACCTGGAAAGCGTGGAGTTGATGAAAGCATTGAGCAATGCCTCCTGACTCCTTCAATCACTGCTACCTCAGGCAGTGCTGCCAGCTGAGATTAATTAAGTGCATGGCCACCTAATCATTTATGTGGCTTCAGCAACAGTCCTGTGCCGTGGTAGAAGGCAATTAGAGCTGTATTAATTATTTTTAAAATTAAACAGTCCTTCTTTATTAGCAGTCTGTAGCATCCTGAAGAATCTGAAGTGTTGAACAGAGGCAGGTGTATTGACTGAAGAAAGAAACCAGAAAAATCCAATGTAGAATTTTGATCTGTTAATAACCAGGCTCTTTGGATTGATTCAAGCCTTTCTTCCTCATGAAATTATATGAAATATTGAAAATCATCAGACAATATAGAAAGTAATAACAGTTCTCCATGTGTAAATGTAAAGAAATGAAAATTCTATTTCTAGATACCATTAAAAATTGTATAAGCATGAAGTTTCCATTCCCAAGACTTGTAACTACAAAAAATAGGGACAGTACATTTATACGTACTTTATGCAACTTTCACTATATTCTGTGTTTCCCAGGGTAAAAGTAAAGCCAAAGACAAAGGTAGTGACAGAGAAAAAGGGAAATTCCTGACTTTCAGTGCCAAATATGTCTCTTCACAATTGTCCCATTACCTGTGGCAACTGTGGAATAAACATCTTTCCAGACAGAGGCTGAGGAAATACAAGTTACACGTGAAAAACAACTCAAATATTGCAGGATTTGGAAATACATTTTTAACTTTTAGTATATAAACCTAGCCTCAAATTAGCTTTGAGTATTCTTAGAGTACCTTTTATAAAAGCCATCCTTCTAAAATAATAGCGATTGATCAGGCCTTTGGAAAGACTGAGGTTGTTCCAGGAGTGTTTTAAAAGTTAATGGGGTAATGCCAATGGATGTAATTAAACAGAACAGGCTATCAGGATTTCTGGGAAAGTCCAGTTGTTTCTATGATTTGCTGCAAGTTACATCTCAGTGTCTCTAAGCCTTTGGTAGATGCTTAAGTACAGAAATGAAGAATTTGAGCATATATGAGAAACTGTAATAATGACTTATAGGGAACATATAATGAATGTGATTGGGTGGAAACATTTATCACAGAAGTAAAAGAGGAACTAAGAAATGTAGGAAAATGTATGTAATATATCTCCATCTCCTTGCAATGTCTGTCTTCCCTGGAGCTGTGTATTTCAGATCCCAGTTTGGCTATGAAAGTGACTTGTACGCCCAGAAAGAACTGCAGATATTTTGGGTCTGAGCCTGCAAGGCTGCTGTGCAATGGTCATAGAATCATGGAATCTCTTGGATTGGAAGGGACCCACAAGGACCATCAAAGTCCAGCTCCTGGCCCTGCACAGGACAGCCTCAAGAATCACACCATGTGCCTATGGTGCACTGTATCGTCCATTTGATCATATAGATGGTATCTCTGCTTTCTGCAGATGCTTTAAAATGCTCTTCCTCCAGAAGGAGCTTTGATGCAGGGCAGGAACTAAGTTGCACTGAGCCATCCAGTCAGTGGTCTTGATGGGACAAGGTGCTATTGTCAGCCCCTCTCTGTTCTTCATCCCCTGGGCGTTAAGGAGCCACAGGGAGCCATGTACCCACAAAACTACCTAGCCTTCAGTTGCTCAGACACTGTCACAGTGTGGCACTCTGAGACATATCCAAGTGAAATATCCAAGTGGTTAGAAAAAAAGTGATGAGAAATCAAAGTTGCATATAGTGGCATTTAATGTTTATTTAATGATTTTTGTTAGATCACAAAATGACCCAACACAATTCAAATGTTTCTTTCTCAAAATGCTTATAATTTGAATATGGTTAATGTTCTTCATAAGATGCTTGATTCTACAACTTGCTTTATAAGAAAAATGTGCTCTGAAGAGCTATCCTGTCCCAATGGACATAAAACAAGAGCAAGAAACTGTATTTTATCTGACATGGCAGATTATCTCACTATTAATGCAGCAACACAGGTCTCTTCTTCAACAGTTTCACAGAGTACAAAGAATGAGAACAAATAAGAACAAATGAAGAGAAACTGTATTCCAGTCTCATTCTTCTGTGGTAACAGATTTTCTCCTGTAAAAATGCTTTTGTCATGGAGGAATTGCAAATAAGATGAAAGCTTCAAAGGAAGAAAGGACACATTTCTCAGGAGTTGTTGATAACTCTGAGATACTTCTGAAGTGGCACACTATATTTCAAAATATGAAGATGATTTTCTATTAAAAAACAGGAACAGCATCTGAATGCATCTTCTGAGCTTTAATAGGAAGGTCTTGGCTTACAGTTTTAGAATTGTATTACTGGATCTATCACAACTCTTCTGTACACAAAAGAGAAACTAGTCCCCCGCAAACAACAACAACCACCAACCTTAAAACCCCAAGCTATTCTCTTGGTATTTTCATAGCAAAAAAGAGTTACTGATTTCTAGGACTGATAAGAAGATCTAACAGATCACTGTGAGACTTAGAAAGTATAAGCTTTACAAATTCCTTCTTGAGACACTCAGATTAACCTGGAAAGAATATGGAGCCGAGAGCACCCTTACAGCAATACAGAGTAAGGCGTTGCAGTGTGGCTGTGCAGAGTAGGTGAAATAGAGCTTAGAAAATAGAGTATTATTTCCTTTACCTTATTCTTAAACTACTCATCTCCTGCCTATATAGTTAATAAACTTACAACTGCAGATGTAGGTGTTAAGGTTGATATACTTTAGTTAAAGAAATTCAAAATAAGAAAAGGATCCTGAAAAGTGAGGCCTTACAATGAGCTCTTTGACTGCAAATATTTCATCCTGAAACCTCAGATTTTAAGTGATGGATAGTTTGCCAAATATTAATGTCACTAGCAGGTGACACTACTTCAAGTGGGAGTCTCATTTTACAAATAATTTAAAAATGTTTTTTCCTCACCTCATGAGCCCTGTTCTTAAGCTCTGCAACACCAGCAACGAAATCATGCATTAAGACATTCAGGCCCACAATACATTCACAAACATAATGTCATGTCAAATTGCATTGACTCCTGTAATCATGTTTAAAAATGATCATAGGTCTAAAGCTGAATTGTAACATTCATGCAGAATAAGGGAATCCCAAAACTCAACATATTTGCCTGCAATTGAGAAAATGTTATTTGCAGGGAGCAATTTAGACTTTGCTCCTGTCTCATTAGCAGAAAGAAAATAGTATTTCAATTACTTATCACCTAGATAGTTTAAAAAAATATAAATCAATAAACCTTGCTTTCCAAAGAGCCAAACTTCAGATAGCTTTGTTGTTCTCTCAGCTAAAATGTTGCCTGTAAAATCTACAGGTACGTGAAAGAATGTATTGAATGCATGCATACTTTGGAAGCACTGGGATTTCAATAATGTGCACTCTTGTAAGTATTTGGAGCTGGAAGAGAGATTGTAAGTATGGGTTAAGTACAATTGAAACATGATGGCAAATGTGGGCAATACACTGTTAAATACCCTCTTTAATTCCTTAGAGTTTTATAAACTGGGCTTTGTAGATTCACTATTCTGCTCTTCAATTCATTTATCTTTTTTAAATTAAGCCAATTACAAACATTTTATGTTAGCATTTTCAGAAAATTTACATGAGGATTGTTTTTTATCAATTAAGTACCAGCATGTATTTTGTATAATTAATCTCAGAACTTCTGCTGTTGGGAGTTTTTTGTTCTTTAGGACCTTTAGGTTGGAATTTCATTTAAAGCCAGGTGAAGAACATGGGTGCAGCTTCTCTCTAAATAGAAGAACAGATTTTGCCCATAATTTTCCAAGAATACATCAGGTACCCTTCCTGTCTGTGTTCCTTTTCCCATGATTTACAACAGAATTGTGTTCCACACTAGAAATAGAATATCTCATTGAAGTTTCATTCTGAAATCAAGACAGTCTGTGTGAAGTTGACAGTGTGACATGAAGTCAAACATCTGTGCCTGGACTGACTGACTTTAATTGAGATCTCAGAAAAAGCAGCATACCATCATGAAATGAGAGATTGTGTTGGGACTAAAAATCAGTGATTTCAGGCTACCTCATGGAAGTTTTGGTCCGAAAACAGTACAGTCCATGCAAAGTTGTTGCTTGGTCACTTAGCATAATACCTAAGTAATTTTAAATTTTGATGATTTTTCAAAAGTTACTTGGAAAATTGCCAAACAAAGACATAAAGGACAGTTGTAAAGAATTAAATGACATGCAAAATAGCATACAAGAAGTAAAATTTCCGTCAAAGAATAAATATGATTTTAAATTATTTTTTACTTAAAATATTAAATTAGATGGCACTTGAGGTCTTCAGGATATTTTTGGTTTCAATCCTTTTTCTTCTGACCGTAGGCTTTTTCCATGTTCTGAGGGAACTTAACATAAGACTCAAAGAACAGTATCAATTTTCTAGGAAGGAAACTGATGAGACAAACATCGAATTAGTCTAATTCTAATTTTTTTAGAAAAAAGTACTTTATCAGTAAAGAAATGACAAATACATTATATATGCTCAATATCTCTAATGTCTGGCAGTAACACATTTGGCTCTTCAATGTTATAAACAGGGGAAACAAATGGCAGACCTAGGTATTTTGTGAAAGCCCAGCCTGCAGTGGAAGCAGTGACTGGAAGCAGACAGTGCTAGAGCAGGTATTGCTCTCAGTGCAAAATCTCAGGAAAATATTTGAAATTTCTATACCCACCTCCAGCTTAAGACATTTATTAGAGACAGAAGGGGCCAGAGGAATGTCATTCACCTAGATTATTAAAAAATGAAACCCACTGTTTCTTTAAAATTGGGTACATATAACTGGACTGGCTACAGGAATATTAAGTAAAGGTCTGTTTTGACTAAACTTTCCTGCTGAGTTTACATGCATGTGGCAAAGCAAAGAAGACAAGTCACATGCTTACAGTTTGAGACCAGAGAAGTACACAGCTGGAGGCATGATTAGATAAAATTTTTCCTTTTTAATTGCATCCACGATCTTGCTGGCTGCATATTCTACATCATAAACAGGAAGCAAACAGGGTTTTCTGTAAAATAAGAAAGTAGGGTTATGAAATCATAAAACTTTACTTTTTACATAAATACACAAACATACATAATTAAATAATTTATGAATTTTCCTCCTTCCTCTCAAGTTGTTTTGAAAAGGCATCTCCAAAGCTTTTGGTTCCTTCTACCATCAAAATAAATCGGAAACACTTTGATGATGTTGTGAATTTAATGACTTTTTTTAAGCCGACAACTATGACGGTGATGCCCACAGTGATTGCAGTTTTGGAAACTTTCAAGCTTAGCCATTCTATGTGCTGTTCTACATATAATTGCTCTCCAGCAGTCATTTTCTACTGTAAATGCTGAGGTGACAGATAAATAAACCAGGACCAGTCTTGTCACCAGCCAGGAGAAGGGCTCTGCTCTGCATACATGTGCTGCTGCAGGATGATGAATGGTGGAAGCTTGATCAGAGCACTGGAAAACCAAGAGCACTGTTACTGCACTCCTGCAATGTCTAATTCAGTGCTCGCAGCCTCTCCCATCAGTGCAACCATAGAGCCACCCATCAGACACCATCACCACAACTATTCTCACTCAGAGAAGTACAGTACTTGCTAAAACAAATAATGGGGTACAATTAAAAAGGACAGGTCATGGGTATCCTGACAGCCATAACTGTTATTACATTGCCAAAATTATTTCAGGCACAGAATATCAGCAGTACCCGTGTTCCTAACAAATAAGGTTCCTTTAACCCTTAAGTAATGTTGTGCATTCCTTGACTGTGAGGTTATTACACTGTTCCTGTCAATAACTGTATGAAAGGCTTGCATTTCTTTATGTGAAAAGACATAGTTGTTTGTGCCAGTAAGGCAGAAATACGGAACTGAAAAGGAAATAAACAAGTCAGAGACTGAATATGGTTTCTCTGGTGACTGGCAATTATTTTTTACGTATGAAATAGTTCACAATCTAAGCTTTACTTACGCGCTTTTGAAGCCTCTACTTAACGCAGTATTAATAAAATAAGGGCAAATGATTGTGGTTTTAATGCCACATTTTCCTTCATGATACAGTTCTGAACTTATGGCTTCCATCATTCCCACAATTGCACACTTACTTGCAGCATAATCTGAAAAGTGAAGAAAGAAGAAGTATCCAAAATGTCAAAAGCACCACAGTAAAAGCTATATAAAGAATTTAATTCTTTGTAATGCTATTTAAGCCACAAAATTATTTGGTTCTATTATTAGCTGTCTTGTAATTACTACTTTAAGCATATTGGTGATGCTAACTCTGAGGATTAATGGCTCTTCCCATGAATGATACACAGTTATCTAAGGATAAGACTAATCCTCTCCAGGAGTTTTTTTCAGTGCACTCTAAAGAGATATAGGAAGATGAGCTTGTTCAACATTTTCCTTACATTTCCAGATAATCATATACAAAACCAGGCATTCCTTCTGTTCAGAATGTCTTCAACTTTTACTATCAGAGGTTACATTTCCGAAAGAACTATTTCTAGTGGTAAAATATAAATACCCTACTTATAAGTGCTGCTTCAGCCTATTACTTCTGATTTGTCCTGCAACTACAATACCATTTTGTTTGTCCAGGAAGACTGAATCCTGTCTGATTTTTATTGCTTGATGAATGTACAGAACTCCATCCTTGGAGATAACCAAAACTTGCTCTCACACAGCCCTGTGCAACCTGATCTAAGCTAGGCCTGTTTTTATTTGGGAATCAAGTGACTTTCAGAGATTGCTTCCAACACATATTATTCTACAATTTTCCAGCTGTAAGAAACTATTTTAATATAGTGCTTTACATGAGATTTCCTAAGGCTTTTTCAAATGTGTGTGGAAATATGTCGCTGTAGAGCAAGAAGGACACACATCCAGTCCAGTTAAAGCAGCAGCAGCGGCTGCCTTTATTATTCTATTCCCCTTTATATATGGTAAGAACCTGTCAGGTGACCAACCACCCCCCAGGGTGATTGGCTGGAGCCTCACAACATCCATTCCAAAACACACTTGGTCTGAATCAAAATATCTCAGGACAAACACCAGATGTCCAAGCGTTATCTGCTTGTTTTGCATAGCTGGTATGTGTCGCAGTAACAACACAAAAGAAGAGACAGAGACACCTGTTACCAGCAAGGAAAGAGAAGGAAGGGGCCAAGACCTGCCTTCTTTTTATATACATTTAGAAATCACTATTCATTGGAGGAAAAAAGTTCTTCCTCCCTCAATCACAGTGGTCAAAGGAAATGTCCACCAAAGTTCTGTGTCCAGGAGAAAGGAGTGTAAATGATAAGATACAGTTACAATAACATGGCTATGTTTACATAGAAGAATGTGAGAAACTAGCTACAAAAGAATGACAACATCCAGAACTGCAAAAGTCAGGGCAACAGGTATGGGAAAGAAGAATTTCTCAAAAGACTCTGTCAGCCACAGAAACAGCTGTTAGATACAATGAAATCCAATTTTGCTAAAAGACTAACTCCAAAGATTGGCATCAAAGATAATTGTCTGTTCTTCAGGAATTCACCCACAGTGAATGATGGAACCACACATCCTAAAAATATATATGTAAGGTGGAAAAGGTTATAATGCATGCCCATAAGCCTTACAGTTATATGATGAAAGCTGAATATGACCTACGACCTCTCGATAACAGGGGGCAAATAAACACTACAGTAACACCATCAATCAGCAGAAGAAACAAGAGATACTTATTACACTGACGTTCAAATTCCCATAGGGTGACCTCAGAGATACAAGCAACATGTAAGAGAGGCTTGAGGAGAGACTGGGCAGCAGACCCAAGCTGATGGAACAGGCAGGACTGTAGCAGACTGCTCTCCTGAGGGAAAAAGCTGAGAATACCAAGCTGTTGAAAAGCTTAAACCAAACTTCATTCAAAAGAATTTGATTGAAAATTCTGCCAAAATGTCTTCTGCATCTGAAAGTCATTTTCCAACTAAATGTATAGTTAGAGGTGTAACCCATGGATGTCTCAGGTCTCTGAACATTCATCTGCAGAAAACCTGTCAAGAGAAAGAGTTAGCCAACCGGTATGCAGGGCTCCCTCCCACTGCACATGTACGAGCTGTATTGTCCTTCTTCTGTGGAGATGTCACTGTAACCAGACAGTGACATCTGCAGTGAGCTGCCTGTGCCACTCAGGCAACGTGGCACCATCACGCTTCAGTCCACCATCCCCTTTGGCATCCACAGGGTCTTGTCACTACAGGCTGCTTAGGCCAAGCATTTATGAGGTCTCAAAGTGATTAGTATGTAGATCTAATTTGTAAAGGCAGTTGCCAATACTAACCTGAAGTCCTGTATAATCCCAGTAATCCAGCTGCACTGGCTGTGCTAACCAGGTGCCCACGGTTACAGGCCATCATGGCTGGAAGAAAGGCCTTGCAAGTCTAGAAAAACAGAAATATATATTAAAAAATCCCCTTTATAAATAGGCATGACAAAAATGTTGCATTCCAAACGTGGGGTTTATGACTTTATTTGCTTCCTGGGCCTTCAATATACAAGATGCCCAACTGATCTTTTATCTCCATAACAATTTTTAAATGAGAGAAAACATTTCCTTGAATGACTTCCCTCTATCTGAAGATCTAACAGCATTAAAATCATCTTACAGAAAGCACCAAAGCTTCTATTTTCTCTGCATGGTGGTTCCTCGTGATTTGCCTATTTGAGACTATTGTTAAAGGTTTGGTACACAAGAGGGAGCTAGAAGTCAACACACCAAGGAGAGTTCAGCAGTCTGTGGGCCCTTTTTGTTATAAACTCAACTCCCTGACAATTCCAGCACTCCAGAACACCACTGTGGGCGATACTAACTAAGAGCAAAGCTAGTGGTTTATGAAGGGGTAGATAAGAAAAAGAGACAACAGCAGTAACAACTTTTTCAACACCTGAGAAATCCTATTCGACGTGAGTGCCTAGAACATCATTATCCTCCTGCCCTGTGTTTCTTCAGATGTGTCAGGGGGAACATTTCTCCCAGCCTATTTTCTTCAAGTATTTGGAAGAAGGATGCAGTGTGGATGCGGAATGCTTAGAGGACTTATATTGTTGCCTTAGGTTTAACCGTTATATTTTTCAAATCCTGCATTGTCTGGCGTGTATGCTTTATATCTCATTGATTGCTGTTTTCTATAGACATAACACTACCACTCTGTACTCACCCAAGGCCATTCGGGTTGCCCAGGCCCAAGCTTCTAAAGGGGTGGGGGGTGGGGAGCGAGCTAGGGGGAAATTGTAAAGTTTTAATTGGTAAATCTATGCTGACACGCAAATGGACCAAGTCTAGAAAAGTGTGGAGAACACGTGACTCGTTGTCCATTTTGGGTGATGCCCCAAGGAGGGGGCTTTGTCTGCCCTAAATGTACCTTTGAAGGCCCTTCAAATAAATACCCACCTTTTATTCCCTTACTCCTGCCTGGCCTCAGTTTTTGGGCTAGCCTTTTAGGCATCAATACTGCGATGATTTTCCATTGAGAACTGCCTTTTAACAAAGGAGTTGCAATGCTATATTGTTCCCTGATGCAGGCTGTTCACTCAGGCATAGAAACAAAAGTGCAAGAGGGAACAATAGTTAAGTCTCCCACAAAAAAAACCTCCTAAAGTCAACTGAGACCCCAAATAACAGCAAATTCCTTCAGAGGTAAGAAAACAACAAATTCTTACTATCCAGATTAGTTTTCTTTGTACTTTGATCAGAAGGTGACTAGGAATGAAAGCACAGTCTGAAGACTGACACCAACACGTGCAGCATAAAATCATGGGATCATTTAGGCTGCAAAAAGCCTTTAAGATCATTGAGCCCAACTCCAAACTTTACACTGCCATGGTTTCTGTGTCCCTGAATGCTGCAAATCTCTTAAGCAAACCCTTCTGGTGCCAAAAAACATCAGGAGCAGGGAAGTCACATGCCATCATGTCAGCCCTACCTTCAACCACAGCTGTTACAGGTAGAACATGTTTCATGATACAGTTGCACAAACTTTTGATTTACCAGAATGACCAGGCAGGTTTGTGTTAACATTACTGAAACACAGTGGGGAGACAGTCAGTTTCATGTGTCTGTAGTTACAGGATGATTATGAAAACATATATTCCCCCAACCAAGGTCCTTCACATCCCCATTCCAAGTTGGGTTTTTAAGGTAGATGCCACCAGCAGGACTTTCACACCAAGATACTTGTCTGCTGTACCTTTTGGTCACCCAGTAGTAAAAAAACGACAAAAACTTTACCCAGACTTGAGAGAAGAAGTTGGTTCTTAAGGTCTTTTCAAAATCTTCATCTGTAAGGTCATTGAACTTTTTCCCAAAGATTATGCCAGCATTATTGATTAGAATAGTAACATCCCCAACTTCTCTTTTAACCTGAATTAAAAAAAAACCAGAAAGGATAAACAGAAAGCTTTAGAGGGTATCCTTGCCTCTTGTGCTTCGTTTATGAAAATGTTTAGTAATATTTGCTATAATTGATATCTCTCCTGAAAACATAAGTATGTAAGAGCTGTTGTATTGCATCAGATCAAAGGTCCACCTAAGCCCCCCATCCCTTGTGTCCTGGAGGAAAGCAATGAAAAAGGGACCAGGGCTCGAAGTTCTGCAATGTGCTTAACTTTTTACATGCTGCAACTTAGGATCTTTTGAGAGGTATAGGGTATCTGTATCACTGTGTTTAATACATCCCAGTGATTCTCCAACCTTCCCCCTCCCACCCCCCCGATTTTGTTTAATTGTTCCCTGAACTCCAGAATACTTCTGGTTTCCAAAAAAACCTAAGGTAATAAGTTACAAAGCTTTAGCGTGCACCATGAGCAGGCTTCAACTGCAATCAGAAAATTTCTAGTCTCCTGTTTTTGGTATTGTGAGAATTGCATTCCTCTGCCAAGCCTGTTCAACTGGGGGATACCAAACCTCTGAGTACAAAAGCATCTACCATGAAATAGGTAGATAAAATCACCATTAGCTGCATTTGGGCTTGTTATCAAAAGATTTTGTCCCATGATTTGGATTTCTATCAAAGCAGATGGCCAACATATACTTATAGTATGAAGAATCAGTCTCACTGCAGAGATTCCTGTGATAAGGGTGGATGGTTATCTGGGGTCTCAAAAATTGTAGTATGATTGCAAAAAACCATAAAAATACCAGATGTGCTGTCTGGCAATTTGGAAACAGAAGCTTGGATCTGATGTTCCAATGTTTGATCTTCCTTTGGCTCTCCCAGGGAACCTTATTGTTCAGTGCAGACTTTTTTGGTATTACTCCAGCTGTGCCAGGTTTGCTTCTTGTCATAGACAAGTAAGGCTCAGACACCAGCACCTTTCCACCTGCACAAATGAATGCAAATCTAGACACTGTAGGGCATGGCAGGACTATTCAATTCTTCCTTTGTAGAATACATCTCTACTTTCTCCCCACTCTTTTAACTGCTATGTCAGTCCATATGATGATCTTCTTCTTAACATGACAACATAGCTTCATCAATGGCAGCATTTTACTTAACCTGGCATCACTTGTCTTGTTTGCTCACTACTAAAAAATATCTGTGAAGCTTGGCTTCCATTTAGAAAAAGAGTCAAGCTGACTATTCTGCATTATGTGTTCTTTTAAGTGTCCATTAATTCTTCTCTTTATGTCATTTTTACCAGTTTGTCATAAGACAGGTTCATAGTTTGTTTTTGACCTCTCAAGTGCCCTTTAAAACTGGCATATTTGCTATGCTTTGTTCCAAAACACACATCTTGCATTTCTAGCCCATCAGATCCATGTCTGATTTCTGTCAGAATTCCCAGGTGGATACTGCCTGTTCCTGAAAATTAGTTGCTGTTCACTTGACCCGTTTATTCTAAAACTTCTTCTTTAGAGACTTCAGTGGTCTGTTTTGCTTCCTAGAAAGAAAGCTTACATTATGGGAAAATAACTAGGTTTTCCTGCAGTGACTACACCAAATAAAAACAATTAATTTATCTTTCTTGCTATTGCTTTCTCTTCTGTGTTCAAGGTCAAGACTTTTCATGTTGCCAATCAAAAATTTGCGAGTATTTCCAAAAGTAGAAGAGGCCCCTAACTGAAAAATTCTTGCTCTAAGAGAATGTCTGGCTCCACCATGACTGATCAATGCATGTAAAATATCTGTGAATATGTTGGTATTGTTAACAATAATTTGGTCCCTTAACAGCAATTTTTGAATTTTAAACTGCTCTCTAAGTTTCTGTTGGCAGGTCAGCCTGTGCACTTGAGAAGAGTGTTTGCTGATATGGGCACAGAAAATTCTACAGGCCGGAGTCTTGTGGCTGATTTGGTTAATGTGTTTGGAGACTGAAAATTACTGGAGGGCACAAAACCTTTTGAGACTCTGCTAAAATAAGAGCAAACAAATAATTTCAACATGTTTAGTATGGACCATGAAGTCCAACAAAGAAATTAACCACATAAGCTTAAATAAATCATTTTGGAGCATGTCTTAGTAAGAAGCAGATAGTATCTATGGGAATAGGGATTTAATGTTATTTTTTTAAAGAGATTTGATCTTGGTAAATTCTAAGGTAATTTTTTTTTTGCACTTGCAAAAAGAAATGTCAAGAATTGCTATTTGATTCATAGTATCTTTCCAAATAAAGATCAAATGTCACATTTGAAGTACCAACCACAAGTTGCTCAGACAGAAATTCCATCTCACTGTAAAGTGGTAACAGATATTAAGATTGCTGAAATTAGTGTGATTGCTCCTCCAAAAGTTTTGCAGTCATTATCAATGTGTCACACAGGTGACAGGATCACATCATCTGTACCGACCAAGTCAAGATCACCCTCCTCGAACATTGCGTATTGTGTCAACACAGGACAAACACTCAACACTTTGCTCAGCTCTGCAGACACACTATTGTGGCACAATAAATATACCCTCATTAGCACTTCCCAAGTAATACCAGGATACCACCTGTGGTGCTTAACATCTAGCACTAGTGGCCCCGAGCGGGGCTTTTTCCTGTGTAGTGTTAGTGAGCCGTGCACAATGTGCTACTTATGAGCATTGGGTAAAATAATCCCTTGCCGACTGCAGGTGTGAGAATTGCAGTTCCAGATACTTACAGATCCTGAATCCAACTTACCCTTTAGCAGAACTTTTCCTCAGGAGCGTTTCTTGAGGAAAAAAAGTGTTGCAAACTTCCATAGCCTTGCTCAGAAAGACTTAGTCTGATTTGGTTAAGACTAGAAGCAACATCCACAAAACGGAGCTGAGCCCCACCACCTCCCCATCTTTCCACTCCCAACACATAGAAAATTAATGTTACATTTCAAGGCTATTCTAGAACAATCTATCAACATTCATATGTCATGAAACATCTTAGCTAATTTCTCTGATGTATGCCTTCAGTCACAGAATGTTAAAGATGGGACTGGAGAGTCATGTACATAAGCCCATGCATTGAGAATTTATCAGACGTTTACACTTGGATAAAGTGGCAGAGTGGCTAACAGGATCGTAAGTGAAGTTACACTGGGAAGTATTTTCAGGCAGTTTAAGGAAAACCAAAAATTAATATTGCTAATTCAATATCCAATTTCTGAACTCCGACAATAGAATACTAAAAACAATTAAAAAAATTAAAAAGTAATAGTTTACAAAGTGTAGGCCAGCACAGCAGAAGAGTTTTATTAAAAATGGAACTCTACCTTATTTTCCAGCTGTATTGATCAAAAAATTAACTGAAGCTGAATCATCAATTTGACTGTCAACCAGCCACATCCTAATGACATTTCTGAAAACATTTCATCCCACATCACCCTTCAAGAACTACAGTTTTCTAAACAAAAAGACAAAGGGAAGAACCCTCCCTTTTACAGTATCTACTGATATTTTTTTTCATTTAAAATTATTTATTGATATCTTAAAGACATTTGAAAGCCTAAATAACCTGATACCTGGAGATAATCTCTGCTGCATGTTTTACCATTCTCTTAAACTAAACATTACCATCTCACAATGAAGACTGGAAATGGATAAATCTCAACAAAATGGACTAAACCCAGTTACTTTGTTGAAACCATAGTTTAAATTCCATCTAGAAACTACTTGCCAAAAATAGAGACATTGCCCTACATGGTTACTTCCCTCTACGGATCAGTACACTTTCTAAAAAACCAATAAATTCAATAGGATATGCTATTACAAAAAAGCAAGAAGCCAGATCTTACCTTGTCTGCCTGTTCATAGACATCCTCCCTTTTGCTGCAGTCACAATGGTAGACAAACACCCGGGTAGCTCCATTTTGTTGGGCTAATCTGCTTGTTTCTTTGTTACCTTCATCATCAATGTCCCAAAGAACCAAGGTTACTCCCAAAGGAGCCAATTTTAAGGCAATGTGCCTTCCAATCCCATTCGCAGAGCCAGTAATAAGTACTATTTCAGCAGCAAAACATTTTTTGCGTAGAGGAAATATACAGATGATGTTCTCAATGAGTAAAAAAACAAAAAATTTCAGATACTGTAGTGCCTTCTGGATGGATCTGAAGTTGCACATGATTTCTTAGGTACAAGCACCACTCTCCTGTTATGCAAACACAGAAACACAACACGTTACAACACTGAGATATTGACTGAAAAAAAAGAGGTTAACCTTCCAACAGCAAGTTCTTTCTCAGTGTTCCTATTGTGAATACAAAATACATTATTAAAGACTTGTTTTGTGAAAGCTGCCTTACTAGCAAGAGTAAAGCAAATGTCTTCTTCTAGATCTTACAGACCTGTTTACCTGTTTCATCCCAGATTCCTCAGCTTCCGTCTCTGTTTTGAAAAAGGCTTAGTAGCATACATTTTATACGGGTACGGTGTGGCAATAGCTGAGGAGCACTTTGTTTTCACAGCAAGGTGATGCTAGCAGAGCAAAAAGGTACTGAACACACTGGTGTGCTGTCAGCCTTCGGAAGGAACTTGTCCTCCTTAGTGGGAAACGTGACCTGTTTCGGAGGGCAGGCAGTCGGAACGTTCCCACCCCGTGTGTATTTTCCAGTGCCGCCCGGCCGAAATCACAGCTCCTATTCCCATTTGGGAGCAATTGACCGGCCACAGGGAAAAGCCCGGCCCTGGCAGGTACGAGCCTTGGTTTTCCTCCTGCAGTAGGCAGTAGCACTCCCTTTACAGTGCTTGGGACGGGACAGGCGAGGCTCAGAAGGAGTGTCTGCCACCGACTCGACCCGACCCGTCGCGTCCCTTCGCGTCCNTGCGGGGGCGGGGGCGGCCCGGCAGGTGCGGGGTGAGGGGTGCGGGGCCGCGCCGGGCGGCGCTTCCCGGCCGGGCGGGGATCCCGCACCTGTGCTCTGCGGCACAGGGTACCGAGCCCGGGCGGCTTCCCCAGGGCACCCGCTGGGCGGCAGCGCCCCGTCCCACATGGAGACATCCCGCTGCCGCTGCCGCTGCCACATCGGGGGCCCTCCCGAGCACCGCAGGCTCCGTCCCGCCTGGGGAACCACGCGGCCGAGGGCTCGGAGAGCAGGTGATCTCCCTCTGCTGCCGCTTCGCTGGAGGTACAAAGTTAAACACTTCTTAGTTAATATCATAAATTACTGTCCTCCAACTTGCCGGCATGGGAGAAAAAAAGGAGATCCTGATCATAAACGTGCCTCCCTAAAACAGTGAATCCCCTGATTATCGTTGTTTCACACCTTTAAAAACGGCATACATTCCCATACGTGTTTATCCAACTTTAAAACCAGAGACTTGCACCACTGTAGCATCAAGATTTTCTTCCCAAGTTTGAACAGAAAGCCACATATCTGCGCAGATCTGTAAGAATGGGCTTTTCCTGTGACGTTATCAGCTTGTTTCGATCACTGTGACATCTTCCACACCCTTGTTATGTAAAAAAGGCGATGAAAAGGACACTACTTATTTGCTGCACTTTGCATCTTGAAGAAGTGACACTAATGGTCTTGTTGATCAGCAAATCATAGGAGGAAAAACTTCAAACAAATTCACAGTGTGCTCCGATGCACACATCTATGTCGTATACACCATTCAGACTACAGTTTAAGGGGATACATAGGATATTTTTCAGTTAAGGTGAAATGAAATGCTTGTTCACAACATTTGATGTAATTTACAGCAAGAAATATGGTGGAAAATTCTGTGCTGCCAGTGTGAATCGTTGTATGGGAGGGATATGCTTGCATGCACAGTTAACTGTTGAATATTCTGTTTAGGTGCCAGCAAAAGGGGAAGCTGAAATGCACTCACTGAGGCTGAAGGCACGTTTCAAAGCCTCAATGAGCTGTGCTTCCAAACAAGAAGCCAACCAAAGCAAAAGAGGTGGGTAACGTAACTCCACGTGTCTTACGCTGTAATCAGTAATTACATGGCAAAAGCAGCAGATTACAGTGAGGGGAAACCAAAATGATTCAGCAATGAATTCCTGGTTAGGAAAAAAACCAGAGAAGAGGCTTGTTTATTATGATGACATTTCAAGGTGAACGACATTGGTGAGGAATGGTGTTGCAACCAGAGCTTTGCAAGCTGTAAGTTAACAGGAGGAGCCTGTTTCCAAAGCACATGCTTCTGCAGGTATGAAAACACATAACTGCCCTGCTCTTATGCTGAACTTATCTAAGGAGCAGCCAGCTATCATTTGATAAGGAATGACAATGACGATGATTAATAATTTATATACCTAAATTAGATGCTTCGGTATGGTAGTGGGCTGTTACAGCTCATTGCTAGCTTTAGGTGAAGAGTGGACATGGTAAGTGACAAGGGTCTTGGGGGATACAGAGTGATTTAGGATAGCTTGCATTCTGCTCACTGTCACCTAGATTTGGTGATTCTTTTAGAGATTTGTTTAGTGTTTTGAAAGGAAGTATTTGTGTGGCTTTTTGTCTCAGTTTTGTCCCAGTGTTTCAAAACACTGAATTTTGCTGTCAAACAGAAACTTATTCTCCCAAGTGATTTCTGCACCATAATTAGTTTCTAGCCCCAAACCTACCTTTCTCTGCAAGTAACTTTGAATTTCTACCAGAAGCTCCATTTCCTAAGTGATAGCAAAAACATAGAAATGACATTGTCCACAACATTTGACTGCACTAAAAAAAAAAAAAAAAAAAACAACAAAAAAACAAAAAAACAACTGCAGTTAGAGAAGGCACGGAAACAGTTCTATGAGTGGTATTTTTATTATTGACCTTCCAGTAACAAATCTTCACATGTGTGGCATTTGTTTTAATCATAACAAATCTATTAAACATAGGAAACAGGGCAAGTGCACAAATAGACCAAATTAAAGGCAGGTCACTAACAAGATCAAGGGCAGGAACATACAACCAAAAGTCATCACTCCCTATGTCCCCCTTCCTCATTTCCCCACCCATTTTATATACTGAGCATGATGTCACATGGCCTTGGAACATCCTTTTGGTCATCTGGGTTCACCTGTCCTGGCTGTGTCTCCTCCCACCCTCTCATGGACCCCCATCCCCCTTCCAATGTGGCAGCCCAAAAAGCAGAAGAGGCCTTGGCTCTGTGTAAGCCCTGCTCAGCAATAACAAAAACATCTCTATATCATCAACCCTGTGTTCAGCACAAATCCAAACCTGAACCCCATATCAGCCACTGGAAGGAAAATTAACTCTACTCCAGCCCAAACCAGCATAGAGGCAATCAAATTAAGCTTATCAAGCCTATTACAATAAATCACTATCCTTTTTTTGTGTGTATAAGAATCAGTCAAACACATATGCTAAAATCTACCCATGTAGTGAGGGATTTGGCTGAGGCTTTCTCATGGTGTGAATCCTCTGGCACACCGGCAATTGTCAAGGTGATAAAAACGACAGTATTGCAGTATGTGTATGCTTGTTGTGATACATGAAATTGTCACAGCTGTATAGGCCATACATAGTAAATGTAAGTCTAACTCATTTCATTGGCCTTTTGATTGCTAGTAAAGATTAGAGAATTAACTACCATTCTCAAGACAGCTGGACCTTTTAAATCTTTCTCGTGAATTACACATTGACCAATATGTTTTGCTACTGAAAGTGTAAAGATGCTTATTGCAAGGTGCTGAGATGAAAGATGTTAAGAAGTATCTTCACTGCTGAGCTGCAGTGCTTTAAATGTGTTATCAATTACCAGTTATTATCATATCCCACAGCTTTTTATAAATCATTATTAAGTATTTATCAATATATTAATGACTTTTTTTATTGTCAGCAAGTAAAACTTAAAACTCTACTATATCTTAATACTTAATATAACTTAATACTCTACATCTTAATACTTAATATAACTTAATACTCTATCAAAAAGATATTGCTTATCTGCATCCATATCTAACCCTGCAGGTGCTTAATGTTCTGCCAATTGGTAATTACACTGTCATTCAAAGGGCAACTCCACCCTGTGAGTGAGAAGGTGCTTGGAGTGTGTGCCTGGTTTGTACTCCTTGGGACGTGGCAGTATCCAGGTGTGGTATCTGTGAGAGAACAGTCACAGCTTGTGTAAGGGCACCAACTGCAGGGCACCAGTGCTTGTCTGCTGCTTCTTTCCAGTGGAAACACACAGCTGATGATACCATGCCCTAGGAAGATGGCACAAAGCATGGAGCCTGTCATTATTTTGTCTAAAGACACTTAAGAATTTAAGGTGCAGAACCTCACATCCCTAGAAATATGTGTCATTTGGGAAAAGCTGCTGTTGACTCTGCTCTTTGCAAGGAAAAAAACCAGGTATATTGGAGACAGTTTTAGGCAAATGAGCAGAAGACACAACTATAAAGTTTTCTCTTGTATGTAGAAAACTAGCTTTGCTTCCCAGGGAGAAATAACATATTCCCCAATAGAAGCCAGGGAGGAGAATGATGTCTTCTTTAAGTTAGTCACACATACTAAGTAGTTTTGTATGTAATCTGACCAGTTATTCCTGTCAAATGGTATTCTCTTCCTCCCAATTAATTGAAAGGCTGAAATAACCCTGTTTTTTGGACTTGAATGACAAGCATTTAGGCTGTTTTACTAGGATGGGTTATGTATTTACATGTAGGTATAATGGCACTTGAATGTGTTTATAAATAATTTACATTTCTTTTTGTATACTGAAAAAAATGAGTTCTTATTTAAGTGATGGTAATGCTGAGGACTACAGAAATGGGTTACCTGATCTCTTTTGGCCTGACTAAGGAGTGTTCAGCATCCCTGTGCCACTGTAGAACCTGTGATGGGGCAGTAGTAGCAGTGATGGCACGCCTCATAGTAAGTGGAAGGAAAGATGGTAATCCTGCTCAGGAAGGATCCCTTTTCTGAGACCATTTTCTGAGATCAGGGACTGGGTTGGATTAGGGACTCTGAACTCCAACAGTACAGAGCAGAAGGCAAAGGTGGTGTGCTGATGGATGTCTGGGCACTTAGGCTGACAACCTCCCGTTACATAACAGCTGAAGCTTCCTTAATGCATCTACTGAACTTGAATGATCAAATAGTCTGAAAATCATCAACCAGAGAATAATTATGCCAGGAAGAAGTGCAACCAGGAGAGCAGAACAGCTAGAGTACACTAATAGTGCCAGCAAACCAGAAATGACTTCAAAGCAGTGCAAGACTTGGAGGGGAAGGTGTCTTCAGTAGTAAGGGATATTATTCAGAAAAAGATTTCTTCTAAGAATTTACCTAGTGCTGTGCCTATTTATTTTGCCTTAGGTTAAGGTAATTTAGTGAGTTAATTGCTCTTCTCATTAAGATACCAAGAAACTGCATGATGATGATATTCACATTTACGCAAAGAAGGTAGAGCAGATTTGTTGTTGTGCTGCCACATTTTTGGTCAGGCTTCACCAGTGACCTTATCCTTTCAAGGGCCCCCAAGGATTGGTGCTGGGACAGTGAAACTGGTGAGTTTAAAAGGCATTTGCAGGCACCACATGTTCTGAATGGTCATGATGATATGAACAGATTAATTTTATGCACTGGTGGTGAAACTCCTTGCGTCTGAGGGATCTCTGAAGAATCCAGAGGGAGAACCTATTATTCCTGAACCTCTTAGTCTAGTCTGAGAACCTTGTTTCAGACTTTTTGGCTCAGTTACTACAAAGAAACTCAGTATGAATACCTGGGAGTGAAACACATCCTTTATCTTGAGTCTGCTCAACATCTTGGTAAGCAAAGTTTAAGCAAGCACAGGCTCCCATGGAAGTTCTTTGCTTTGATTAATTGCCACTGCTTCTGTTCAGATGGAAGCTGACAGCTTTTTTTTTTTTTTCTGGTTGATGGGCAAAGAATGAGTTAATCACATCGTGAGAATGACTTTGTCACATTAACTGTGTCATTCACTGTCATAGCATGACAGCTATGCTGTGTTAACAAAAACTAAAATAAAAAAGATATTCTTCCCTGTAATGTTTTTCTAGATGGAGAGATGTGGTGAAGTTGAAATTTCAGCCCTATTTCCTGCCCTTGTAAGCTTGTTATTTGCAGAGATGAAGATGAAAATATGAAAGTCCCACTGTAAAAGCCATTTATACTTCAGGTCATGATTGCAAAATGCTGGTGTACACGCACTAAGGGAGGCTTATGTGGCTTATTTGTTTCAACTGCTGTTATGAGAAAAAATGGCCTATTATTTGTGCTGCTGCTGCCACTGTCTCCTGCTCATGGGAGGAAAAAAAAAGCATTGCCTGAATAAACGCTTTAGAATATTTTCCAGATCATTAGGTCTAAGAGTTAAGATGCAGATTCTCATAGGACTGTAGGAGCAGTTTTTGTAACTTGGTGTCCTGTAATTTTATATGTATTGGAATTGAGACGAGCTCATATCAGACATATGTACACAGATCTCACTGCACCTGGAGTGCCCGTCAGTGGATACATTTAAACTTAGTAAGAAAGTACAGGGTTGGTAGGATCTCTTGTAAGCAGTCACATGGGCTAAGAGAAGACTGTGTTGATAAACAGAGTAATGCCAGAAAAACAAGAGGCAGAGTTCATGCATGTCCCTACAGACATGGATAGCTATGAAAAGGTTTAGCACTCCTGATCTGTGTACAAGGAAATGCCAGCCTTCTCCTTGAGGAAGCACCGCAGCACTTTGAATTGGTCTTTTAGAGTGATATGCTTTTGTGACAACTATTTAACCTTGAGAGATTTCATTCCATGGTTTCAGCAAGGATTACAGTAAATGATCAATTTAGGTAAAGTCACAATCTAATTAAACAAATTCAGTCTAAATCCCTGCTGGGCCAGTAAAGATTTGTCTGTCAAATACCTCTAAGCATTTTCATTTTCTATAGCAACAGTTAATTGGATATGCAACTGTCAGTTTAAATGCTTTAAATGAGGCTGATGGGATTAGTAATTGAATGCTCAGATTAATGATTTACAGCTGGCTGTGGTGCCCTGTTTCTTGCTTACAGCTATGTTCATGATAGCTCCTTATCCTTATCAGGTGGATGGACTAGTGGTCTGTAACTGCAATATAGTTATGACAGTATGAAATACAGGTTTGATGTAACCAGTTGACGAGTCCTGTTGACTTGTAGAACTACTTTTCATAGTAGTAGGGGAGCAAAGGATTATGATCAAAATGTTAAAAGCAAAAAATCTAAGAGTAGACACCTAACCTTCACAGCTAGGAGACTGACTGAGACCTTCTGTTCTTTCTCCAATTAAATGTATACAGTTGTCTTTCATAGTTTGAGTCAGAATGCAAACCTCAGTGTGGTGGGTGGTGATATGAAATCCCTGGCTGTGAGTGGAGGCTGACAAAGGCATTTCTTCAAGAGGCAGTAGAATTGCAAAGGGAGTGGAAGAGATGAAGTCTGCCCACTGCCAAAGCGTCTGCTATTGGAGAAAGAGACCAGACCGCAAAGTTTAATTATGTAGAGGAAACTCATTGGTGATGCTTGAATTGCTCATCTTGTTGGAAACTGAAGAGAAGTATGCAAGTTTTATGACTTACATAGGGAAGTGGTTACACTGTTCTCTGTGTGACTTTTTAGATCCCTTTCCAGTGCTTTAAAAGACCAGGCACACAGGATGTTCCTTGGGGTGTCACAGGTTTCAAGGCCAGCTAACCCGTACAGGAATTTCTTCATTCTCATTGCAACTTAGAGTCAGAGAACTTAATCATTTATTTGCCTTTTAAGTTGCAAATTCAAGGATGATCCTGTTGGTCTAAAAAGCAGTTTTGTTGTTTGTGTCCAGCTGAGCTCAGTAGTGTTTGAGGAAGAAAGATGTAAGGAAAACTTTCTGAGGCACTAAGATGTATACATAAATTATAAAGCTATGCTATGAATTTGTCATTTTACAATGACATGTAGGCCTCCCAAACCACCCTTAATGACAGAGGCCCTTATACACCATACACAGAAAATTCAGGTTCTTGTTAATTAAGTTCACTTCAGAATTAAACTGAGCCAGTGCATGTTTAGAGTCTCTGTCGAACATAGTATAATAATACTTATTTCAGTATATTAAATTAGAACATGTTTCTGTTCTAAAGATTCTATCTTGGGAAACATTATCTGAAACAGCTAACAACATTAGATGTTATAGTTACTTGTATTTATGATGTAGTTATAAACAATTATAAAGTAAATGATTGTAATTATTTAGAAATAATTACAAAATAATGATTGTAATAATAACCTTGCAGTTATTTATATTTATTACATATCATCCTACATTTTAGTTTACCAGAAAAAAACCAAACAGGAAATTCAAAATTATGCTCTGCATATTTCAGCTCACAGAATATGCCAAGTTCATCTGAAATGTGGGAATGGATTTATGACCTTTGCTCATTATCCCAGGATTTAAGATCAGGTTTTCAGGCAGAGCATCAGCTGCAAGCAGTTTGGTATTCAGAAATCATTATACTTATCAGATTCTGGCTCTCTCCTGTATGTGAACTCCATTTAGTTCAGGAAATACTTCTTTTTCTTTTTGTTCCTTCCTGTAATTAATTCCTATAAAAAAGTCCAACTCATCCTTGTCTAACCTCAATTAGACTATCTTTCTTTTCCTTTTGTTCCTAATGCAGAGGCATTAATCTCTTTGACTGGTCTGGACCCTTCCAGCATACATTCTTCATATTCATATTTTTTTATAGTTACTCAGTATTCAGACCAATGATGCTATTCTGGAACGATGATAAAAGCCAGGGAAAGGAAATGTAGAATCCTGGTTTTGGTCTCAGAATGACATTTCTTCCTTCAGAATATCCTTGCAATTAATTTTCTTTCTAGACATCAGGCTTTCCTCCTTTCAGCTTTTATTTATATAAAGCAATACAACTATTTCAATAACCTTCTGAAGAAGCAATAATTCTAGGAATGTATTTTAAGAAGAAAATTAGGGGAGACTTTCAGGCTTGGACCAAGAGAGGGATGCCTTGTTTCATCTCCCAGCCCAGTAGATCCTATCTTCAACCTCAATTTTGCTTTGTGATTCAGGAAACCTTGATTGATTCATTGGCACATTTTGAGCTGATTTAATCTGAAATGTTAATTACTGGAAACATTAGAACACTTTAGCGTTAAAGAGTGCCTGAATAATGGCATAACTGAAAGTCATAAAATAAGAAATTCCACATCAACAGAAGAAATTAGATCTTATTATAATTTCACATCTTTTAAATTATAATTATTAAAGCCAGAAAGTATGACTGGAGATATTTTCAATTATAACGGAAAGAATGGGGACTATTCAGCTTTCCTATTTCATTCTGAGAATCAGTCACATCCTCCTTCCACGTACATTGCCACCTGCCTGTTCAGCCCTGGAAGAGACTTACTCCACTTGGAATAGGCCTTACTCCTGGTTCTTGGTTGCATGCATATATCCCAGTTAGATGTTTGTACCAAGTCCTTTTGTTTTGCTATATAAATTCAAAGAATCACAGAAGCAATTAGGCTGGAAGAGAGCTCTGCGATCATTGAGTCCAACCTATGACCCCAACACCACCATGTCAAGTATACAAGGGCACTGAGTGCCATGTCCAGTCTTTCCTTGAACACCTGCAGAGACAGTGACTCCACTACTTCTCTGGCAGCCCATTCCAATGTCTAATCACCCTTTCTGTCAAGAAATTCTTCCTCATGTCTGACCTAAACCTCCTCTGGAACAGCTTAAGACTATATTCTTTCATCCTGTTGCTGGCTGCCTGGGAGAAGTGGCCAAACCCCACCTGGCAGCAACCTCCTTTCAGGGAGTTGTAAAGAGTGAGAAATTTTGCTCTGAGACTCATTTTCTCCAGGCTAAACAACCCCAGCTCCCTCAGATGCTCTTCATAAGACTTCTGCTCCAGGTCCTTCAGAAGCTTTGCTGCCCTTCTCTGGACACACTCCAGCACTTTAATGTCCTTCCTGAACTGAGGGGCCCAGAAATTAAGGTGTGGCCTCACCAGTGCCAAGTACAGGGGGACAATCCCTGCCGTGTTCCTGCTGGCCACACTATTGCTGATACAGGCCAGGATGCCATTGGCTTTCTTGGCCACCTGGGCACACGCTGGCTCATGTCCAGCTGCTGTCAACCAGCACTCTCAAGTCCTTTTCTGCAGAGCAGCTTTCCAGCCACTCTGTCCCCAGCCTGTAGCTCTGCATGGGGTTATTGTTACCAAAGTGTAGGACCCAGCATGTCTTGTTGTACCTCATACAAAACTGGCCTTGGCCCATCTATCTAGCCTGTTCACATCCCACTGCAGAACCCTCCTACCTTCCAGAAGATCAACACTCCCACCCAACTTGGTGTCATCTGCAAATTTCCTAATGGTAGACTCAATCCCCTCATCCAGATTATCAGTAAAGATAATAAACAGGACTGGGTCCAGCGCTGGTCTCTGGGAGCCACCACTACTGACCAAAAGCCAATTGGATGCACCATTCACTAACACTCTCTGGGCCCGGCCATTGGGACGGTTCTTAAACCTAGCAAAGAGTGCACCTGTCCAAGCCATGGGCTGCCAGCTTTTCCTGCATTGTGCCATGGAAGATGGTGTCAAAGGTGTCATACTGGTATAAACTTACAGGTTTGGTAGATATAAACACTTCATTCTTCAATATACACACCAGATCTCTTGGGCTCTGGGAGTTTTTTTCCTTGTTAAACTACCAAGTTTTTGTTAATTATGAAGAATGGGTAACAACAACTGGTAAACTCATGGAAGCATCAAGTACACCAATGCTTGTTTTAGTTTGAAGGCTGGCCTCTTTGACTACCTTATAGGTAAAGGCTGGCCACTTTGACTACTTTATATGTAAGTAACTTTTTAGGAAAAAGAAGTAAATAAATATTGAAGTGAAAGATTAAGGATGTCATTTCAGTTCTTCCTGGAGTGTACCTTTGAAGCAAACCTGATACCTGCACCCCTGCATGGGTTTGTGCTCCAGAACAGGCTCGATGTGCACAACCCAAGGCTTGTGGATGAAACCACTCAGGTGATATGTTCCAGGAGCCTGACTGATGTTCTCCAGCCACTACGTGTAAGTGCAATGGAGGAAAGAATGGGAAGACTTTTCCTGTGGCTGGTAGCATCTTGAACTGTATAGAAAGGTGATAGGGCACACAACTGAATCTTGAAGAGTCCATAGAGCTTCTACAAGCAACTGTATCTTCTGACTTTTAAAATATTGTGTTATCAATTCTGTGCAGTAGGAGGTGGAAAATAAGTGGCCTGTCTTTTACTGAAGGAAAAGGAATGCCTTATAGTTTAGCAAGACTTCAGCAGGATTTTGATCACTATCATCCTCTAAGGGCCAGGCCTGAAATCATCACAGCTAATTGTATGTGATGAAGCTTTTAAGTGCATTTAGAAACACATCTTAAATCTTACAAGTCCTGAGCACCTAGACAAACCCACTGACTTGAAATTAAAGAAAAGTCAGACCACTAATTTGCCCTTTATGTAAATATATAGTACTGCACAAAACTGAAATACAGGTACTGAACGCAGAATCACTAATGGTTTTGGGCAGTGCTACAGGCAAGGCAATTTTCATCATGTTCATGTAGGTGGGAAGTGATCAGTAACTAATAGTAGTAGGTGGGGGAAAGGTGGTCACAGACTAAGAATCAAGGGGGACAGTTAGAATTACTGAAGGAAGTGAACACTGGGATGGGAACTGGCTCCTGATGTAAGTGCCACCTGTGTAAATGCCAAAGGTTCTACAGTGTTAGTGCTGGGTTTTCTGGTTTTTCTCAGCTTTACTTCTGTCTTTGTCTGAAACAGAAAAGACTGACCAACAGGTTCCTATGTTTCAGTTGTGCCAAAGTGATTTATAGCAACTGAGGAATCAAACACAAAGCTGTTCCATGGAAAACCATTTGTCAGGTGCCCTGCAAAATTAGGATTTTGAAGAGGTATTTTTATGCCATTTTGGGTCATGTTTATTTTGCACAAACTATCTTAACAATTTTTAAATGAGTGTTTATTATTTTAAGGCCAAGGGTACAATACTATAGTGGATATTTATAAAAGATGTAACTAATCAAACATGTTGTGCTGTACACTGGAGAAATTATTTTAGTGCTTAAAGTCAAATACACTTGTGATTTTTCTTTTTTTGGCTGAACACTATGAATTATAAATTTAAGCTTTAAATATTTATTCTGTTAACCTTTTAAAATTGGAGAAACTAGAGCAAATACAGTTATATTTGCTTTAGAGCTTATTTATTATCCTAGTGTTCTAAGAAATTGAGAAAACTAAAGACAAAAATATGTTTCAGCTGTTGTGTGTGCAGTACAAATTCTGTAATTACAGAAAAAAGGCTGCATTGCTCTGATTGCTTAAAGAAAAATGGAGATGACATTTGATTAAATGACTGAGAGAAAATGAAACTATTCAGAATTTTTGCAGTTAGGATGAAGAATTTATTGTATGTACAGTTAAGCAACTACTATAGATGTAGTTCCTCTTTAAAGAAAACGAATACAGTAATCAAAATAGTTCTAACATGGAAACTACAATACAGACTGAAACTTGACTAAACCAGAAGATAGTTACTTGAGTTGAAAGAACACAGAACTTGAAACAACAAATTGCAGTTTGCATCATTAACCAAGGACAGTAAAAAACTGTACAGTACAAGCAACACGTTACAATAAGTTATGACAAATAAGGCAGTCTTTCTCATTTAGGACAAAAGGGATAAAGGGAAAGGTATTAAAATCTCATAAATCCACCATATCTCTTTTCCATCTCTGGGACTTCTTTGGAGTAAGTTTCCCCATCTTCTTCTGAAGGGAGAATGGAGTCGGCAAAGCGCTTAAGAAAGCCACCATATCGTTTCTGGTAATCCAGCCACCACTCCGGCCTGCCCACTCTTCTCATGAAGCCACCGTATCTCTTTTGCAGCTCTTTGGCTTCATCTTCCAATTCAGGGCTGCGCTTTATGCTTCTCATGAAGCCTCCGTATCTTTTGCTGACGTCCCCGTCGTTTTCATTTATCTCTCGATAATGTGCCGCTTCAGGGTTATCCCCTGTTCCTAGAAGCTCCTTCAGCAGGTCAGAGGAGTTAGCAAGGGCATCATCATCCGAGTCTTTCTTCATAAACCCTCCATACCTCTTAGCCAGGATCTCTCCTCCATTAGCTTCATCCTCTGGTTCTGCCCGATAGAGCTCATCCATTTTCTTCATGAACCCCCCATATCTTTTCATGAAGCCTCCATACTTCTTTGCAAGCAAATGGTTCTCATCCAGCTCTTTCTTGTCTCCCGGAGCAATGGTGCCATCCTCAGAAAGATCCAGCTTTGCCAATTGCAAGAGCTCCTTGCAGGTCTCCCAGGCTTTGGCAGAAGGCAATTTTCCTTCACATTCTAGTGTACATGCCTGAAAAATGGATGTGGTTTACTGAGAATGATTTGATAGTAACAATCACCTCACTGTCACCTTATTTTGGATTCACTTGTTTATAAAAGAGCATGAGCAAGCCTCTCTTTTTGAGTGGCTTGGAGGATCTGCTCTTTGTGAACAGCTGATTTGGTATCTGTCTGTTCTGAAGTTCTCCATATCCCCCTCTGAAGGACATGGTAGTCTCCACGCTAGGGAGACGGAATACCAGGAATATGGATTGTGGGTCCTCTATGTCAAGGTTTCCCCTTTGTTTCTGCTTCAAAGGAAGCCACACATACAGTTCCTGTATCTCCCTTACACTTCTGTGCATTAAGATTTTTTTCTTTAATTTACTATTGGGAAGCTAAAAAACAATCATGGTTTGCTTCACAATGCACGTGTAGAAGTGTATTCAAACTTCATAATTAAAAGTATAATTCAGAAATTTTAGAAAAGAAGTTGCACAGCATGGTCATTGCAAAGAAGCCAGCTGTACTGTACTGTTCAGTATCTTCAATACACTGCACAGCTTTAAAGGCTGTGTTGTTGTCATTTGTTTCTCTTCATGGAACAGATCTTTCAAACACATACCAACAGAAATGCAGAAATACAGCTTCTCATAGGATAGGATCAAAGTTCTGGTTTTGCTAGCTGGAAAGCAGTGACCATCAAAGAGAATGCAAAAATTATAAGCTGTATTGCTTCTGACTGCACTGAAAATTTTTCAGGCTATGACATAAAGTTTTCAGTACCTTATGCATATCTCATGTCCTGTCTTGTGATGATAACAACATAGTTATTAGCTACTACTATTTCTATTGTGTCAGTAGAATTTACTTCTCGTGGAGTCATACTCTTCACTTGCAAACAAAAAGGTGAATCTGGTGGTTTGTCTTCTTGTCTTCATGGTTTATATACCACAGTAAGTAAAGAAAAACATAATCAGTGTTTTCAATAAAAGAAACACTAATTCTGAGTACAGATGATGGTTTCTAAGGACCTCATGCTTAAAAGTGTGAAATTAAATTCCAACACTGTTCTCACTAACAGCTCACTGTCTACTGCATTACCTGTCTCTTGAGCCTCACTTTAGTCTGAGAAATTTAAATATTATTTTTTTGTATGATTACAAGAAAATTAAAGGGATTTATATATTTTGCAACACAATAATATAACTGGCACTACATGCTTATTTCTATATTATAGTCATGCTGTAAAGAGAATAAGATTTCAACTTCAGTCCAACTTAACAATTGTTCTAAATCCAAGCAAGAATAGGTCTCTTCCTTTCTCAATTAGTTTTAATAATCTCCTAGGTGTGAATGAGCAGGTACAATGTGAAAAATCTGGTATCTTATAAATACAGAGTGATAAATTCAGTTATCATGTTACTACATACTAGTATCTAGAAACATTAGTTTCTAAAAATTGTTCATATATGTTTAGCAAATACAAGGTATGCTACATTCCTTCTTTACCTATTTAGCTAAAAAATGTTACTGAATAGGATTTTGATTCTTTCTTTAATTATTTCCGAAGGTGTGCAAAATAGACTATCAATATAGACATGCAGAACATATACTCCAAAAAGCACATATCCCTTCCTCCAAAAAGGGCAAACTACCACATTTTTTTTTTTTTAACCCTAGTTGACATTAAGGCTAAAGTTTGACTGAAAGCTAATGCAAGCAAAAAAAAGGGTACAGGGAACTATTTAGCCCGTTGTTCAAAGAATATTCCCCTTATGAACCTGCTGTGGTTAAGAGTTCTCGAGCTTTTGGAGAAAGCAGAAGTACTCAATGGTTCCTAATTCTGTGCAAGGCTAGAGACCCAAGTCCTTGCTTTTACATGCTCCCAAATAATCAATGACATGATAGGGACAAAACTTTTCACATCATTTAGATGTGCCGAAAGCGTGATGCCTTAATGTGCATGTATTTCAGGTCAGGAACTCGGCAAAGTATGCGGCAACCAGGGTTCCTGCCTTCTTCAGGGCAGGCTGAGGGACCCCAGACCTTCACTGACCCCGATCCTTAAATTTCAAGTTCATTTGCCTCTGTGACTATACTTTAAATAATTTCAATACCATAAACATTACAGATAATCCCCCCCAAGCCCCCACATTCTGGAGTTAGCACGCTTTGTCTTAGAAGCCAACGTCAAAGAGATCTTTCACAGGCATATTCCTAGCGCTGTGCAGCACCGTGCAGAGAGAAGAGGGAGGTACTGCTACTCAAACAGGCCTTAAACCCCCCCCCCTTTTTTTTTTGGTGAGATTGCAGTGAGATTTTTCAGCTCGACGGCCATCCTGCCCGAAGAGATCTGATCTTACCGTGAAGCCCGCGGACGAGGGTCGGGACCCTCTCTCCCGCTCCCACAGGCTTCCCCCGTCCCTGCCGGTGCTGGAATGCCCGGCAGCGACCCCTCCTTCCCCTGCAGAGATGCCCTCTCCGGTCAGATTTCCCTTCTTCCTTACGTTTTCGTTCTGCCTTTTCCCTGCTCCACGCGGGGCTGCTCGGCGCTGGGTGTTGCTCGTCCCCACTGCCGAAAGCCGCCGCTCGCCGTCGGGCAGCGGGAGGCGCGGGCGGCCCGGGGGGGTCTCCTCGGGGCGCGCTGGGTTTGTGTCGGCGCCCCCCGCCCCCGCCTCGCCCTCACCCCAGCGCCCCGAAGCCCGCTCTTCCCTCCCTCGGAAAAAGGTCTTCCAAGCGACCCCGGTCACTTCCCCCGCTATTTATTTTTCTTATTTCGCTGCTTTGCCCCGCTCCCTTTTCCCTCCCTTCAAAGTGAGGGGGGAAGCGGCGCAGCCGAGGGGTTTCGGACAGCTCCCCCGGGCACGCTCCCGCTTACCAGGGGGTGGATGCCGGCGCGGGGTCCCAGGCGGTAGGCGCAGGCGGCGCAGTCGCGGCCACAGTCGGCCCGCGCCCTCGGGAGCAGGCAGGTGCTGAGCGCCAGCAGCGAGCAGCCGAGTCTCAGGAGCAACGCCATGGGGCTGCAAGAAGGAGAGGTCAGCCGGCAGCCGCCTCCTCCCGCTCCCACCCCCGGCACTGCCTCCCCCAGCCTCGGGACAGAAACAGGCGGCAGAGAGGGTTCAAACCAACTCCGCGAACTCACACGCCTTTTGGAGCCGGGGTGGTTGCGCTTGCGAGGTAAGCGGGAGCTTAGGGTAAGCAGACGCGTGGCAGTTGCAGGGCACCGGAGCTGTGTTCGGAGCGGACCCGCAGGATGAAGAGCCCAGAAGATCCCGTCTAGTCAAAGTGTTCGTCCCCAAACACTTTATCCCTCCTTGCCCGCAAAAGCCGGCGCCGCTTTGGCAGAAGACGCGCCGCGGAGCGGCACGGACGGGATCCCCGCCCCTCCCGGGAAGGGATTCCCACCGGGACGCCCCGAGCAACCGCCCCGACGCCGGGCACCAGCCCCAGCAGAGCCGCCCCGGCCCTCCCTCGGTCCCGACCGCGGGCAGAGCGGCTCACTCACACACAGGCTGCCCTCGGGGCTCCCGGGAGTTGCCGGGGAAGAAGCTGCGCCTTGCTGAAGCCTCGGCGTCGGAGCCACTATTATTTATAGCGCGGCCGAGCAGCCCGTGGAGAAGCGCCGGGAGAGGCAGGCACAGCCGGCGGCTGCAGCGAGGGCGGCTCGGGGGGCGCCGAGCCGAGCCCGCTGCCGGGGCCGTGCGCGCC
>VZRZ01005124.1:13727-52657 GCA_013398175.1 Climacteris rufus | reverse complement strand
TAATTCTTTCTTCCCCCCCCCGGCACCCTACCAAACCCCCAAGCTGCTGGTGCTGAAGGTCGGGTGCTGCACACCATCTGCCTCCCTCCTTGGGCCTCAGGTGTCAAACAGTGTTGGGGTAAGCAGATTTTACTGGAGCGAACTAGACGACAAAGGCTTTCGTTTGAAATTACGGGAATTTCACAAGTATGGGTAGATTTGCATTGTTGTCACAATTTTGGTAACCAGGAAAACACAAATAGGAAAGAACTGGATTGAAGCAAACCCCCAAGCACTTCTTCAATGTTCTCAAGCCCAGCAGCTAGGGCTACTCACTGCTGTGCTCTGATTGACATCTTGGAGAACAGGCATAGAGCAATGACACTGATCCCTACACCTCTTGTTTGTAGAGAGCTCTGCCCCAGCCATGCTCAGCTGCATTTCTTTGACTGTCAGATGCTAACTTCTGCTTCCAGCCCCAAATTATTTCTAGCTAATCTGTATTAATTGATTTTCTTCCAGCACTGTTCTTCAGTTTAAGGAACATTTTCTCTCTTCCTGGTGTGTTTCTGGGGTGGGATTATTCTCCCTAGACCTCATTTTGCTGAAATGAACAAGCTGTGTTCTTCAGCAGTCTGTCCTAAGATGTAATGTGAATGTTCTGCTCTGCATTTGCTATGCTTGGAGTTCGTAATTTCTGTGCATGAGTGATGGGAACAGAACACAGTATGTCAGCTGAAATTTCATTAGGACAGTAATGCATAATTATGTCCCCTGGAGGAAGAAGACACCTCAATTTATACCTCCCCAGGTCTCATTTGCCTTTCCTGATGCTTCAGTACATTGATGTGACACACTCACTGAGATACAGCCAAATCTTCATCCTTTAGAAGTACAAGAAAATCCTGTACTATTATTGTATGGGAACTGCACTTTTTGCTACCTTTTTTTACATCAGCTATCAGACTCAGGTTAAGGATGCTCAAATGAATACCTGGCTTTTCAGAAATAGAACCATTCAAGCCAAATATATTGTTCTTGCCTATAATCAGTGTATGTGAGAAGAGAATCAGGCTCTCTGTTTATGCAGTAATATCAGCCAACTTTGTAAGTGAACCACCAAGAGAAAAGTTAGACATTTAAAAAATCATCCCAGTGGGTAAATTTATGTTGGCATGTGAGGGATCTGCATTTGGAACAATGAGCAAATTGCTGTGCCACTGAATCAGCAGGACTGCTATCAGGTTTGTTCCTGAGTTGGTTAGGGAAGCACTGACTAACTCCAGAGGTGACACATTTGGTGTCTCTTTTTCTGTAAAGTTGCTCACTACAAGCAGAGCTTTTTGTGATGGACATCATCAGATTACTCCTTTGGGTCACTTACTGACTCTCAGCTCTGCCATCATTTATTGGCTTGCACTCTAGTAGTCAGCATGGCGTGATGGGACAGATAGCCCAGTAGTGTCCTGATTTTTCCTCTGGCAGTGTACATCCCGTTTTCCTGGGCTGAGGGACTGCTGCTTTCATCATTCTGCACATGAGCGTCTGTGCTCAGCTGGCTCACTCAGCTCCTCAGCCTGCCATATCCTTCAGTACTCTGTTTAATGTCACTTATTGTGCTTAATCTGTTCACGATGAAAACCAGCCAGTGTTAGAATCGCACTGTGCACAGAGGTACAGATAATCCCTCTGTGTAAAATACAGATTGTAGTAGGAAAAAATAGAGGATGAAGAAAGAGTAAAGCATGTAAAAGGACCAAATAGAAGATGTGTAAATTCTGTGTGGTAGTGAAGTAGTGGAGAGGGTTATTTTATAGTGCATGACTGTTTTGGCTGATGGTGGGAAACGGGGAAAAGGAAAAGATGGGAAGAGATCAAGTGTGAAAAGCACGGCTGCAAGGTTGCAAGCAAGTACTACAGATATCCCTGACTCTTCAATTCATCTGTTTCTCCCTATTTGTCATTTGCATCTTTAGTTGGTTCCTCTCTATCACTCATCCTTATGGAGGTTGTATAACTGTTCCCAGGGCCTAGCAGGGTGGAGAGTGGAAAGGAGGCTCCAGCTGGACTCTTGTTTTACCCCTTTCCCACAGTGCCTGCTACACAGACCTTCCTCCTGAAAATGCTAATATTCACAGAAGATGTGATACAAGAAATGAATAATGTAGAAAATATTTATTGAAGAGCTCACTTTTTCCCAGTGTCAGCAGATGAAAGCTCTGTAATTCCTGGTCTGAATTCAGTTTTGTAGAGGGAAAATATTCTTTGCAGAGAGAGGATGAAACCAGGAGAGAATTTAGAAAATTTTGCTGAAATACTACAGAGCAAAAATTACATAAGGAAAATTACTCACTGTAGGCATGGAGGGTAGTATTTCCTCAGCAATGGTGAACTGAGAAACAAAGAAATAGGGAGGCAGAAAGAGAAAGAGAACGCTTTTCACAGCAGTAAAGACAATAGCTTGTTGTTTGCTACTAATATTATAATAAAAATGTCCTGGTATTGATAGAAAATGTGGCATTTGTATAATCCAGAATTACCACAGGCACCAACTGCTTTTTATTTATCATCAAAATATACCAGCCAAAAGAAACCGGTTTTTATGACAGTAGTGCTTGCAGTACCAAGGGCCCTGTTGCCCTATGGCTTGCCTAACTCCCAGACTTAAGGCAGAACGAGGTGAAGCCAAGATGAAATAATCTTCAGTTTACTGATTGAGAACACAATCTGTTTGAATTTATGAAATGTAGCCAAAAATGAGCAGCTGAGAGAGAAATGAAATCTCTCTTAGAATTCACATCAGTATCTTTTCTGCAGGACCAGCTTTCCTTTCCAAACTATATTCATCATGCTAATCAAGCTGCTGCAAAGTCATTAAATGAAGATTAATATAAATATGAAATAAACATGCTTTTGTCACCCCAAGCAATCCTCCTCAAAACACAGAGCCTTTTTGCTAGAATTGAGGAATAGGGAATGTAAAGTAACATGTTGATTATTTTCTTCAGCTCAGTGTAAAAGGTCACTGTATTTCTTAAGGTTAAGCAGTCAGGTTCCATTTAGCTCAGCCTAAATGGGCTTAATTCTTAATGGGAACATATATAACTGGTATCAGAGCCAAGAAAAGCATTGCAGGTCAACTCTCCCATACCAAACATAATCAAAGTAATTAAGAGACATGAGTTGTTAATCTGTATATACAAGACATGCATTGCTATTTTTTCAATATCTTTATTGAGTTATGTCTAATGTAAGCAGAAAGGAACAGTAATACAGAGAGATAGTCGATTACAGTTAGTATGGAAATGCCCAAAATGTACTGTTACAGGACAAAGATGTTCCAGTGCTTCCCATATATCTGTATATTCTGTAATATATATCTATTTATACCATTTAAGGTATGAAGAAATAAGAAAGATCTCAATGGTGCAGACATTCCTGCTTACAGCTGCTGAAGGCAATCTTGTATGAAGAAATGAATGCTAAACTTTGTGTCTCAGATAAAGCTGACTCTTATTAATAATACTTTTGCCTTTGAACAAATTACACCTTTTTTAGGAGGCAAAACTGTGAACTGACCTGGTGACAATAAGGTGATATTTTCCCTGAAAGAGGACTGACAGCTACTGTCCCTGTCAGTGGTTCATGCCACGCAGCTGTCTAAGGCAGAAGTAGGTTTCATGCCACTTTGAGTGAATTAAAGAGTGTGACATGCATTCAGAATAAGCATGCAGAAAATACAATTTTTAGTGCGTTTGTTTACCTGCGATTGTATTGGACAAGGTAAGAATGAAGCAAAGACTTTTATACTGTTTCATGGAGATACATGGAGATTCACTTTATTACCTGCTTCTCTGTTTTTCAGAGACACAGGAATATGTGAACTCAAAGATTTCTGAGACCAGGCCTGAATTGCAGTAAGCAGAATGTGCTGCAGAGTGAATAGAACAAACTGTAAAAATAAACCCCCAAACTTATTTGTTATAAATGCATTGTTTTGCTCATTTCCACAGAGGCCATGGGAGGGGTATTTTCAATAAAATAAGAAAAAAACAGAGTGCTCAGTAGCAGAATAAATTGTGATGGAATCCAGACACAGTGATTATTATTTAAGACAATAACTACTCCACATGAGTGGAGCATTTTATCATCATTTTTTAAATTAAGAAAACTTGTCCATGAATTACAAAGGAAGTATTAGTCTCCATCTATGAAAAGGATTTTAGTGTGTAATGCACGTGTGGAAGGATTGGCTGAAAATTGTAAATGAGAGATTTTGATCACTTTAGTCATATTAAGAAAAGCAAACAAACAGAGTCTAAATAATGTATCTGGAGTGCAAGTTTCAATTATTTTCCCATTACTCGCATTTAGGCAGCAGAATTTTGGAGCTTTTTCCCTAGTTCTAGCTTTACATTTTCATTGCTAATATTTTATTGCCCAGTTGGGGAGTGCTGTGTTCACACTTTAGCACAGTAACCAAAACAAGTTGTTTTTGCAGACTGGAGCTGTAAGGAGAGCCTGATGTCCTACATGCAGACAGGATAAAGGCTGGCTGGGTTTCTCCTTGTGGGGCACAGCTTAGTGCTGCAGAGCAGGCAGAGGTGACTTGAAACTCTCATACTTTGGGCCCTTCAGAAATGTAGCTTACAGCAGTGTTGGTGGTTGCTGTGATTTCCAGCAGCACAACATGGAGTGTTTTTTTGGCTGAGCACTGTGCTCTCTCCTTCCAATCACACCAGGGCCTGAGCGTGATCTCTCTCATTTCTTCTCTGGGCCATGAAGGGAGCAGAAAAGGGCTGTGTGTTCTCTCCCTCTTCTTCTGGAGGGATCTCCCAGAGGTGATTTGGATAGCAATGAGGGTCATACTTCATTTCATTATACCTCTGCTGGAAATTCCCTCATCCACCCTGGGGATCTGTCTGCTTCAGAGTCTGTCGTGGCTGTGCAAACAGCATCGAGCCTCTCATACTGTTACAACATACCTTGGTCTAACTGTGGGCTAAATTCCTCAGCTGCAAAAGCAACTTTGTGCTCATTTAAGGTAGAGTTCGCTCTAGATTAGCTACAACCACATTTGTAATCCCTGCAGAATTGCAAATACTAAGCAGATGATGTTCATGCAAAAAATGGAGTGGAAAAGACCTCACAAGCACCATATTAAAGGTCCATAATTTTTCTTACAATGTAAATGATTTGCAGTTGTTTTATATGAATTGGGCCCCCAGTTATGTTCCAGAAAGTATTTTTCCTAGGGAACAAAAAGTCCAATTTGTTGAATTATCTAGCTATGATGGGAAAGAAGATACTGACATAAAAAGAATCCTAAGAGCATTTGAAAATGAAATAAGAAATATTGTCATTGCATTCCCTCATTTACACATTTGAACTGTTCCACTGGCCATTGTTTGTACCTCTTTGCGCTTTGTATTTCTATTAAAAAACCTGGAAACTGAACTCTGACCTTCTCAGTTTATATTCCTTTTCTTCCAAGCTGCTTGCTTTATACTTGAAAGTAATTTCATTTCTCCTGCTGCATAATTGAACACTTCAAAAACTAAAGAGCAGCCTCAGCCAGCTGAGCCCTTATTGCCTTTGCTGTAGAGAAGTGGTGAAAATATTTCATGAAGGTTGAAGCTGTGAATTTGATTGGGGTTCAGGTTTAATCTGAAGATTGAATTTAAGGAGAAGCTGAGAAGATCTTGAATGGATTTGAAGGCAAAAGAGTTACCACGTTGAGTGAAAATGTAGGTGCAGTGAAAGTGCACAAGAAAGGAAAATGACAGATGTAGTAAGATGTTTTGATTATTTTGAGATTACATAAATGTATGGGAGAAGATTGTCTTGCGGTTGGCTCCTTTCCCAACTTGCAACAGGACATCTCGCATTTTGATTGTTGTATGTCCATGTTATCATGATACCTAGCATTTCCTTTGGCAGTTTGAAAGCTTGAAAAATTAGGGTGGCAACCACTGCTAAAATGGAGGTATAATACAAGGGTATTTTTAATATAAAAATGCTCACAATAACGTTGTTACACAGCTAACCAGCACGTGTTTTGATGAAAGCTTTCTGTGCCACCTCAAAGTGATGAATTCACCTCTTCCCTCTAATCTGAAGTAACTGCTACCAATTAGGACCTGATAATAACTGGCTTGGTAGCATTTTGCTAGACAAAGCAATTGATGCTATTTCATAGCCTTTGGTTGAGTTATTTCAAATTATGAGGGGTACTATTTATGTCTCTAAGACGGGACTAAAAAAATCAGGTATTTCAGACTTTTAGCTTAGTGATTTGAACTTCCTTTGAAGTGTCCCTTGTCTACAGGGGCACCCTAGGATTTAATCAGCTGATGTGTTCAGACACATATAAAGTAAAGAAATTGGGGTGTGCTAAGATTTCAGAAAAAAAAGACATAGTATGTAAAATAACGCAACTCTCACAATGCTAAAATATATATTTTAAGCAGTAATAAGTTGTACTTCAGCTTGCTCATGTGCATCAGCACCTTGAGGATAGAGAATGAGTGCTGTAAGCAGAAATTCAGAGAAGAAAATTGGAGGCTAGGATGAGGTAAAATGGAGAAAGTCACAGTTGTGACATTTTTGTGGGATTAGGCTAGGTTCTGAGAGCATCCTAGTAACTGCCTTTCCACCTCACCCATGTCTTCAGGATGCGGTGGAGTTTTATCATGATGCACTATGGCTAGACATAAAAGCATTTATTGAAATGAGGACTACTCTCCAAAAATGCAGCAGCATATTGCTGGTCACCTGATCAAAAATAGCACTGCAAACCAATGGGAGGAGGTGGGAAACTTTCAAACCTTCTAGGCAAGGCTGACCACTGTCACCCATCTGATTGTTCAGCTCCTGGCTTCAGCCCCTGGGGATAGAGCTGTGTATTGTCACACAGCTGCTTTGCTTCCCTTTAGAGGTGGGATGTATATCGTAGATTCTGTACGTAAAAGCTCACTGTTGTTTTGAGTCTTAGCCCATTGATTCTACCCCCGTTTAGGCAGTGTAGAAATATATAGGATTACCTGAAAGTGAGGGGATTCCTGGCAGGGGGACAGATTGTATCACTGACAGAATATACAGGCCAGTTGCCTTCTAAACATGTCTGAGATACCAATTTTTTTTCTCCATGGTACATTTCTGTTTTTGTTAGGAGAATGATGGAACCTCTGACAGCACTCAGCAGTTGAGATTCTGTTTCTTCTTCTGTTAAGACCATATACGAACTCAGAACAGAGTTGCAGGTGGGATGCCTAACATGACTTGCATGCATGTAAGCCTAGTGAAAGGATCTGTGTAGTGCACTAACTATAAATCAGCAAACCATAACTATGAATCAGTGAACTGTAACAATAAATTTAAAGCTCAGAGTTAGAGCTTATGAGGAAAAATGTCAGACAAAATGCTTCATTAATGTAAATTCAAGGTCTTTCAAAATGTAGTTCTTGTGGAGATCTGCAAGACACATAAGAGCTCCAGTGATTTCTGCTTTATCTTGTCTCCATTCTTGTTCAGCCTTCTGGATGTTTGATGACCTCCAGGTTCTCTGTGTCCAAGGTGGAGCTCCCTTGTCTTCAGCTACCTGCCTTCTCTGCTAGCATTCATAGGAGTGTGCACTTTCTATTTTACACCTCCAAGGTTTTTCATCAAAAAGTTAGGCAACAGAGTGCTAATTTAAAACTAATGACGGGGGGACCCTTTATAGGTTATCATGATTGGTAAGCTAATAAGGAAAAAAACGAAAACAAAAGGCAGGGCAATTCAGGGTTAATTTATTTGATATCTATGGCCTAGGTATGATTTCTGAGAATATTTTGTAGTCCAGTACAGTAAATGTATTGTTGCATATCTATCCAAAGAAGGAAGCTGTAATCTGAGGTGTTCAAAATGCTCTACAAAAGGAGTTGAAAATCATCAAGAGAGATGTAAGTTTTAATTCTTTAAAGGATGAGCACATTTTAAATTAATCAGATATGGATTAATTAGTTTTTATTTGTCAAATATAGCAATAAAATGCTAAATTAAATGTAAGTAGTATGGAGTTCAAAGAAAAGTGGTGACTTTACCTCTCAGTAATGTTTTAAGTAAAGAGCTTTATTGAATTATAACTTGGAGCTTCCTCACAAGGTTACCACTATGAATGTGCAGAATCCAGTATGTCCAGTCTGCACACACAGAAGTGAGTAATGCATATATTCTTACAGGAGGAGAATGTTCCTGTGAGCCTTTTCATCTGAACGAAAACTACAATCAAACTGAATCTGGTATAGTCTAATGCATTTTGCAAAGGCAGAATTAATGTGGTTCTGTAAAACTCTTCGTTTAACTTTTGCAGAGGTTTATGGCTAATTTATATGTGGCTGTGTGATGTTCAGTTCCAGGAGGCTGATTTAAAACAGAGGTTCGGTTCTAATCATGTACTCCCTCCTTGATCTTGTGAAGAGAAATTCTTCACTTTGTTTGATTTGTGATTAATGTCTATTGTGCAGTTACCTGAGTTACCATTTAGAACATATGGAAGTTGCGGGGGAGTAGTATCTGAAGTGCAGTGATCTAAGTATTAAATAATTGCTACTTTTATGGATCATTGCTTCTCAAACATTGTATTAAAATAGATAGTAATTACAGTACAGAAAAGAAACTCATGGCATTAGCATCCCCACTAATATTTACTCTCCAGGTCACTCCTTTTTGTTCTGCCTTTTTTTTTTTTTTTTTGGTTTTTTTTTTTTTTTGAGTGTGAGGAAAGGGTTAAAGGTAATTTACTGGCTATTTTAAGTGGACCCAAATATCAGCATTTAACTCACTCTTTAATAAAATAACCCATGAAACAATGAGATATTTTCAGTACTCCACCTTTCCCTGCCTGTTCAGAGCAACCTCCTTGACTAAGCTTACTAATCTCTACCTAAAAATTCAGATCTGTTGTCTCAGTTCCATGAGGAACCGTTCACGGCTGAGGAGCACAAAGTGTCACCCTTTAGAAATTACTGCCAATATCTTGGCTGGTGCAAATTCATGTAGCTACAGTGATGCCATATTTTGTATTCTAGATGAAGTTCAAAACTACTTTTCCTTGTCTATGTGTCATGTACTCATGTTAATATTTTTCCAGTCTGCCAGTTTTTATGTCACTGATCTTTTTACTTGCTATGCATCATTTGATTTAATTCCATTGAAGACAATGATTTATAACTGCTTTATTATAAAGAAAAAACACCAGAAAAGAAGATGATATATGCATGATGATGAACACTGACATTCAACTGAGCTAACATCTGATGTACTTTTCAGGAAAACCTTTTAACATGATGATTGTTCCCCAAAATTAAACTGCATATGAGGTAAGCGGTGTCACCCCTATTGCTTGATTTAGTTTCAGCCAGTTGATTTAATTGTGCAGTGGGGAACTATACATCTGTGCAGTAAGGATGTTTAGGAAAGGTCACTCCAATTCTTATTTTGATGCTTTGATGCACAGTGTATTTCAATAAGAATGTACCTATAAACCCATAAATATCTATACATTGAAGATAAGTCTTGAAGAATTTGTTAATTGTGTTACTATTGTCAAAGCCAAACTTATCTTAATAGAATCAAGACAAAACTGATTTTGTTTAAAATTAGTGCAATTTTGATTTTTTTGTTAATCCATACACTTCCCATCTCAAAGCCCTTGATTTAGTCAGTCTGTTCTTGCAAGGGCATTGCTGTCTATGTGGTTTAGGAATTAATGTAATTTTCTACTGGTGCTATGTTACCTGAATTGCCTCCTTCTTAATCAACTATTTATAATTTTCTTCATATACCATTAATTTATTCTGTGTGTTCCTATATGCGTTGAACTTTTCTGATTTTACCTTTTCAGCTTTCTCTAATGTCCTCTAAAAATACGGGGGAGGTGATCCTCACCTGAAGACTGACTTCAGATTACTAAACCTTTCAAGGGTGACATTTGCAAAAATTTGACATTTCTTTGTTACCTCAGGTTTGTAGCTGCATGTTTGTAGCTGTAGTGAGAAGATCAGAACCTTGTGATTCCTATTTCTGTGTCCTCTTGAATGACATTTCCCATTTAACATTTACATTGCTGCATCTCAGACAGCATTTTAGAATAGACAACGATTTCCTTTGCTGACAAAACACATTATGTGGCCACATTTCTAAGTGTTGATGTGCATAGATTTCAAGGACTTCTATTGCTTTGTACACAAAGCACATGTGCTACAGATTCTGCTGAGTTTTAATTCAGCTAAATTTAAGTTGTATATTTATTATAAATAAATATAAACAAGCAAAGCAATTCTTCATATTCAAATAGGTATTTACGTTTATTTTAAAGCTATCTATTTCTGTTGCATGTTTTACTCTGTTACGCTGCAGCTTTACTGCTTCACTTACAGATGACTCCACATGCTTTGTGTTGATAGGGAAAATCTTAGTTCAATTTCTTGAAGTTTCAAAAGCAATTCTGTAAACAAGTTTTAAAAATATAGGTAATGGCAGATAATGGTCATAAAATGTTAACTGTCTGTCACAGGAATTGTTTATGAATACAAGAGAGCTATGTTTAGGAAAACATTGGTAGCACCATGGATATGAAATTTTATTTCCATTGGTTAGACAATTATGTTTTTTACTACTCAAGGACAGGAGACAGAAAATATAAACTTTTCATAACACAATTTTTGAAGTTTTTCGTTTTAGCAGAAGCAGCAGAGAGGCAGCAGGATGCAAAACAGACGAAGTAAAAAACAAATATGTGATTACATATTTCAGTTAAAGCAATCAGAGGTTTGCCTAATGTGTCTGCATTTGTCAAATACAAGACAAACTCTGTAAACTATGATAAATAATTTGGAGCTGCAGTTTGCAAGGCTCAGTCAGGCTAAGGTCATCTTGGCAGTAAATTATTTCTCATCCATCGCTCCCTCCATCTTGGTTTATTGCAAGACAGATTTGATAAGATAGGAGTACTTGCACAAAGGATAGCTTTCCTCCATTTCAGACTGCACATCACAGCCTGTTATAAGTACTCCTTAAACTGAAAAGCAATCTTCTCTATTGTAAATTGGTCCATTGTCGCAATAGGACATGAAAAGAAAGACACGGATGTTGCCTTGCTTCTTGCAGTTGTGAATGTTTTTACTTTCTTGTAGCTAGTTTCTCACAGTTCTTTCTGTAAACATAGCTATGTTATTGTAACTGTATTTTATCATTCACATTCCTTTCTCATGGACACAGAACTTTGATGGACATTTCCTTTAACCACTGTAATTAAGGCAGGAAGAACTGATTTCCTCCAATGAATAGTGATTTCCAAATGAATGTAAAAAATAAAGAAGGCGGGTCTTGCCCCCCTTCCTTCCTTCTCTCTGATCCTCGTAACAAGTGTCTCTGGCTCTTCCTTTCGTGTCGATACTGTGACACACGGACACCTGTTACAAGAGAGCAAAAAACAACTACTGGCCCCTAACTGGGCCGTACTTTATTTTATGTGTGTTTTAGAAACCACAGTGGATTGGAGGGACAACTCGCCGCCCCTCAATCACACTGGTCAAAGGAAATATCCATCAAATCTCTCCGCCCAGGAGAAAGGAATGTAAATAATAAAGTACCGTTACAAAAACATGGATATGTTTACAGAGAATGTATGAGAAACAGTTACAGAAGAATGAAAACATCAAGAACTGCAAAACTCAGGGCAACAGTCCATATGGAGCCAACCTTTGAAAAGTAACCTAAATTTCAAACTGAATCAATAGCAAGCTATGCAACACATTATCTTGCCAAGTCTTGCCTAACAGTAAAAATTGCAGTCAGAGAAATATGTTGATTGTTCTTATTTTAAAGGTGACTTTCCAGGGATAAGAATCTATGTTTATTCATTATGCGTAGGTCTTTAAATAAAATGCAGTCCTGGAAGTCTGCAACATAGCATTGCCTTTCTCAGCTCAAGATATAGGAAAGAAAGCAGGTTCGCTGGCACTTTAAGGTGCTGGAGTAAATGGGGCACTGGCAAAGTTACAAAAGCCACAACTTGCTTGGGTTACTTAGGGAAACAAGCCACTGACGAGCCAACACCAGGGAACCTTCTTGCTAAGCTGGAGTGCTGAAATGGCCGAAGATACTCTACAAAACTTAGTCGGAAGCTCAGAAGGAAATGGTAGCCAAACAGTGTTGATCTATGCACAGCAGCTTGCAGGCACAAAGGAAGTGCAGAAACGCTCAGAGATTAAAGCATTTTGAATGGTCATTATTTTCGCCGCACGGTTCGCTGCTGCTGGGACCCGACCTGAGGTTGCTTGGCTGCGCCCGCTTCCCCCACGCGTGCTTAAAGGCAAAGGAAGTGGGTAAAAACAGCCAACGGGGGTACAGGGATTACAATAGAACCAATAAAAACCCGAAGAGATGCGAACTTTCCAGAATAACTCCAAATACAGAACATTAGGTAATGGTCAAACTAACCAATAGTAGCAAACATGCAAACAGTAACTGAAAGTGATCATGGGGTGAACATGAAGTGTCACCCTAACCGGAGTAGGAGTTCTAGAGGGTGGTGTGGTGAGCCCTGTTCCACCAATGTTGAGGTTTAGCTGCTGTGGCCTCAGCCCTGCACACCACCATGCATTATTGCGCTTTTGAGGAGTTCTATGGCTCAGGAACATCTTTATCATCTATAATTCAAGAAGATTTTAGGTTTCATCCAACTTATGTTCAGTTTTCATAGATTTTAGTAGTTTATGTCAAATATGCCAGAAATTGCAACCCAGTTCTGTGCTGTGTAGTGTTACAGACATTATGATTCTTCCTTCTTCTGAAGTGCATGGGTGAGGTGGTGGTTGTGTGTGAGCAGTCTGTGGCTGTCTGTTGTATACTGCTCCCTGAAGAAGCAGTGCACACGTCCCTGTGTTCAGCTAATGCTTTTTGCCATCATTATCTTTATTCAATATACATAAAGATATTTAACTTTACTTTTTAATGAGGGAGGTAATAAACCAAGGAATTAGTTCTTACATTTTTATTTGAATCCCATGTACCCGAGAATGAGTTCATGCTAGCTGGCTTTTAGAGACATAGCCTTTGCAGCTGATAAATGGGGCTAAAGCTGTGCTCAATAAGTACTTTCGTTGCCAAGTACCAAATAGAAATGTTAGCTTCTCTTTCAAGTCAACCCTTGCTCTTCTACCCTGAAAAACAAAGGTATCCTATTTTTTGTTGTCAAGTGATGAAAAGTGATTTTTTTTTCAATGAGGTGTAATAGTAATAAAAGAAGAAAAACACTGTGTCCTCTTATCACAGATATCAAGAAAGATCAATTTTAACAATAAAAAAGGTCACATTTATGACATTTTAAACTATCACAAGCATAGAAATTATTACTTTTAGATAATCATCATAGAAATCAATGGTAAGGTCTAATAAATATCTGCTTGAATCACTTCCTTCTAGTAAATCCCACAAAAATAATGCATATATGTTGTCTTGTTAAAATGAAATTGGACACAACTTCATTAAAAACCTCAAATGTTAAGTCTGGGGTTTGTGAAAGAACTTTCCAGGTCATTTCCTTTTGCATCTTGTCACACGTAGTCAAAACTGTCTATTTAAATTTCCTCTTTCAATTCCCTGAGTTTTAGAAAGACTCATTCTGTTTGAAATACTTTCCATTCCTGTGTACATCCGTCAAGAACCATCAGTGAGATGCATCAACTCATTGAAAGGACTTCAGGATGCAAGTGATTTAATTTTTTAAGTTGTTATTCTGTTTTCTGAAGGTGAGCACTCCAAAACACCTGGTAACTAGTTTACATTTTCTTCAAGTGTCAAGACAACTGAAACTTTTTGATTGCTTTTTTTTCTGACTTGCATTTCTACAGCAGATTGCCCTTCAGGTTATAACTTTGCTCCTAAGTACTGTGGTATTTCAACAGCAGCACTCCAGCAGGTGAGTGGGGATTCCATCAAGTCTACAGAGTAATTATTAAGCACATTTTTCAGCTTTCTACATTTTTATTAGTGTTATTTCCTGCTGATTTGAAGACCAGAATTGACTACTAAGGCCAATCCTACCTTCTGGTCATCATAGGTCAGTCAGCTTCATCCAGTTACTCTGTTACAAGGTCAACATCTTGGCCTTAGAAGAAGCATGCTATTCAAATGGTATCCAGAGGGGGAGAATGCTCAGATTCTTTTCATAGCTTTTTCCCAGTGACTGACCTTTTTGCCCATAATTAAGTAGTGATGCACAATTTTAAAATTTAGATGAGTTTTGCTTAGGATTCAGCTCTTAATCCTTGTAATCTTCCTTCTGCAAATTACGTGGCCTTTCCTATCTGATATTTTCTTTCCAGGGTAGTACTTATGCACTATAATCAGATCTTTTCTAAATGTACTTTTTCAAATGAGTTATTAGGATCTGTCTTGTCTGCTCTGTCACAGTAAAGGATTTTCTCCAACTCCAAAATAGATTTTGTAGTCTGTTTCCCTAATGCCTGTCAAGAGCAGTGATCCCAGAAGTGGATACATCATTCCAGCACTGATTTTCATCAATGTTGTTATCTTAGAGAAGGAAGTCAGACCTTTTTGGCATAACTCTTTTGTCACATTGATAAGTGTTAACTACTTTTTCCTGTTCATAAGAGCTACATGATTTTCTGTTGAAGCTGTAATTACTTAGCTCATGCCTGAAGAAATAGTCTCCCTGTCTCTAGCACAAGAGGACCTCCAACAAATATTTATAATAAATCACATAGGCAGTATTTTATCTTTTTTCTCCTCCAATATTCTTGGGAACTCCAAGTGCCTAACAATCTACAGATTCCAAGTTTCCCTTAAAAAGTGGTTAGCTTCCCCCTTCAGCACTTCCCCTCTCCCAAAATGTCTTAAAACCAAGTGTGTCAAAGTTTCTTTCTCAGGGCAGGAGGAGGGGTTGCTGTTTGTGAAAGATGATCTAAATCATATGAAAACTTGGGAGATAATCTGTAAGTTTAGAATGCAAGGGCAGAGACAGGAATGGGATATCAAGCCAGAAAGGAGAAAAAGCTTATATCCATGCAGTGATGTATTTCTTCATCCCAACCTAGTTTCAAAATTCACTCAAACTCCACAAGCCAACTGCAGATATTTTGATTAAGACTGAATAATATTTGATGAGAATTGCATTGATTTCTGCAGAACCACACATGCAGCATGATATTGCTCAACGTGACTGAAAGTTAGAAAAATTGGGCCCCAAAGAAAATGACTCATGCTCATCTCCCTTTGCAGTTATTTTAATACTGAAGTGATTAGAACAGATCATCACTATTTTTCTTCTTTCTCCCCAGCCCATTGCAAGCTCTCTTTTATGCCAATCCACTGGCACCATGTCCAGGTAGCCAATAGCTATCTTGTTAACAAGATGATTAATGATTTTATTCCAAGTAGTTAATATGCCACACAACGATTTTATACAATTTTCAAATTGAAAGATCCTAAGCACAGTTTTTGCTACTTAAATGACACAAAAATTATAGCATTTATTGAGAGATGAACAATGCAGAAAACTTATAAATGCTTCTTTATATTGAACAAAACCCTCTCAGGAAATGAACTTCACTGATCTGAGTACTGTATCTGTCCTATAGCCTGGGACGTCCAGAGTCCTGTGTGCTCCCTAGCCACCCCTTTGAATGAAAGCAATCACTCTTGGAGAATGTTTTGAGAAAGGCTCTCAAAGTGCAGGATTACAACATATTGTTTGAAAGAGGGTAGCCAGAAAACACCTGAGATTTGTAGTGAGTCATGATGAAATAACTCTTATTTTGTGACAATCCTGATCTAGGAAAAATATTTATTCTTTTTCTAGTACATTTATAGAAAATAGCTTGATTGCCTCCCTACCTCTGCAATCCTGTTGTCAGAATTTCCAGAGTGCTGAGCCCTTGAGATCAATGGGAGCTGAAGATAAGATGTGGTTGTGAAATGTTGGTTTTCTGAAGTGCATTTAACCTGTATACTGGTGATATTTTGATAGAAAAAAAAAAAAAGAGCAGAAGTCTGGATAGATACTGATGCATTTTCTGTTTAAGTGAGGAACAAGAATTCATGATCATAAATCAAGCTTTTTTTTTTTTTTTCCTGTTGGAAAAAATCCATTTTCCTTCTCTCATCCTAATAAAATGAGCCATCCTGGCTTAGACCAGTAGTCCATTTAGTTCAACACCCAGCATCCCACTGTGTCCATAAGTACCCAGTTACATTACTGTCTTGGGAAGTGCAAGAGCAGGGCAAGCCTTTGTAATACTTCCCTCTTATATTTTCTTTGCATTTAGTTATTTCAGGATAGACTCCTCCTGAGCTGGATTGGTTTTTGTGTGTCCCATAGCAAAGGACTCCTCTCACATGAGCAGCTTCCCTGGCAATATTGTCAGTTTTTAGCATTCACAGGGTCATTTCTCAAGGAGCTCTGCAGATCTGCTACTCCATATGTGAGGGACAACCAACTTCCCCTAATCCTAATCCTTTTTGACATGTTTCCCAGTAGCTTAATTTGTAGTTCTGATATGAGAAAATGCGGTGAACAGTTGAATCCTATCCACCCTTATCACTAATGATTTTGCAGCTTTCTTTTGTGTTCTCCATCAATATCCCCTTCCCAAACTGAAACACATTGGCTTATGAAGAAGTTCCTCCCACAGAAACTGGTCTGGAACCTGATTCCCCTTCCTGCCCTGCTCTGAAAGTTTTCCAGTTCTGTGTATTTCTTAAAGATGAGGAGATCAGAACTGTGTTGTGTTCATGATGTGGATGGATCATGGATTTATATAGTGAAGTTTTCTTCTTATAACATTTGTAGGGACATTTTTATTAGTTTTGGCTTTCCTATTTGCCTTAAGAAATCATAGGAGTGAATACTGAGAGGATATACAATAGCTGGTTTAAGAGTTCAGGGGAAAGGTTATGCATATGTCTAACAGCATATAATCATGCAAGTGTTTATCCATTTTCTGAAGTACTTGCTGTATATATGCTCAGAAGCTGAAGACATTCTTTCTTTCTTTTGGGCTGAAATTTTTTAAAGACTATTGCACACATTTTATATGTACAAGAAAGCATCATTCAGGCTCAGTAACCTTCCCTTTGTTCTATGCTGCTCTCACCATAGCATTCCATGCTCTCCCATTGCTTCCAGCTGTGTTGAGATGTGTATGAGCAGTGCTCCTGCTCCATACATTGGCTCAGTTCTTTGGAACTTATTTTATCAAACACAAATTAATGCAAACTTGTTTTTCATATCAGCTCAGATGTGTGCTTGTTTTACAAAGACATTCTAGGGTAAATGTAAAATGCATACCAAAATGTGCAGATTGGTTTTCTTTGCATTACCGTAGCTGTACTTGATAGACAATGTATCACCAGAGCACAAATAATAGTTACATGATTTAGTTTTGCACTAGGTACTAGTTCTGTACAAGCTTAATAGTAATAAGTTTTTACCTTATTTTTCTCTGGTAGGCAAAGTGAATAATTGGAAATGTAATTCCAAGCTTCACTGGCAGCAAGAACAGTGCTTGTTTTGTAAGCAGTATAATGTAGAGACATGTCAAAGCATTACTGATTCTTCAATATCTCTGGCAGTGTGATGCTCTGAACATATTTCTCAAGAGGATAATGAACAGCAGGCTGTTCACATCAGCCTTTTAAAATTTTTTTTAGGTTTACTTTACTCTCAAAACAGAACTTCTTTGCTGCTCTTTGTCAGCAACAGCTGTTCTGCTTTACATTGGTGCTCCATTCCACTTAATGGGTTCTGAAAGACATTGGGGTGATCCATCTATTTTCCTCACTATAGAGAGATGTAAACTCAAATGCAGGTTCAATTCTATTCCATAGTTCCACTCGAGGACATGGGATCTCTCTTTTCTTGCTCTGATTTCCAAAGAATTTGGTGTAAATGTAAAAGGTCCCCCAAAGCACACAACTGCTACAATTTCTAGAAGGCAAATAAAGTTATATTTAGCTTGCTTTGTATGTTCCAACTCTGTGAAGCTGTTCCAAAAATTCTAGGGGGCTTTCTTATAAGTTTTACTCCCAGGAGATGTTAGGATGAAGCAATTTTGTGACTAGAAGGCGTCTATATTATATTCTTATCTGCAGAGTTGTGATTGTGTTGGAATTAATCTAGTACATAAATTCACAGAGTTTAACTCATGGCAAGCTACATGTATTTCCCCTGATTTGCAGCAGTGTTCCCTAAAGGCCTCCTCTACTGCTTTTATCCATGTTTTTCTGTATTACAACAGGGGCTGCTTGCCTACAGTCGTGTAGAATTTAGCTGAATTTGAGAACAGTTATGCAGTTAAAAAATCAAGTAACATTTAGCAAAGTATCTCCACTGAATGAGTAAAAAACAGCAGTTCTCCTCAAAAACCTAAAAAATACTGAGTTTTTAGGTTAGTTTCAATAAAACCCTGCTGATGTTCTTTACAACCTGATTGGCTGAATCCTTTGAAGGATTATTAGTAGTCTGAATTTTCCACAAAGAAAAAGTTGTTTTCCTTGGCACTAGTCAATGATAGTTTAGTTTATCTGTGTCTATCCTACATTTCCTACTTGCTAATGTCTTATCTGAAAAGTAATAAGATGTTTCTTTGATACCTCAACTAAATATGAAAAATCAGTTCACAGGATTTCTTTTATGTTTTGCCAAAACCGATGAAGAAGTCTTAGTTAGAATGCTGATGTCATTCCATCCTGAATTTATTCTTTTGATGAAAAGTATCAGCACTGAAGTTATGCTTATTTTATCACTTTGTATGCCCTATGCACGTCATAGAAAAAAGAAAAATCATAGATACTATTGCAGAAGCTGTTGGCCTTAATTTAGTATAAAAGCAAGATTTTAAAATATTTTCCTTCTAGCTGGAATTAAAAAATATTCAAAACAATATAGTGACCCTTTTTGGTTAAAGAATGGCATGTTCATATACAAACCAGTAGAACCACATAACTTTCTGACTTTATGAAGGTAAGATTTTCTGGCATTATTTTAAAGGATGGTATCCACAGTAGCATTAGTAGCTGTAAAACTGACAAGTGAATGAACCTATGCATAGGAAAACTACTGAGTACTTTACTGAAGGAGGTTGTAAGCTCCTCATCCCTGAACAGCCAAACATAGAGTAAGGTGAGGATAGTGGAGAAGATTTTTTTTTCCTTAAGGTGATAAAATTTAGAGCAAAGGGTGCTCTGTTCTTTTGACTGGAAGCTATCTGATAGTTTTAGGGTCTCCAAATGAGGAAGAGAGAGAACTGAGTGAAGGTTTGGTGTCAGCTGTGTTGGGAGCAGTGTAGGACAGTTATGGAGTTGCAGGACAGCAGTTTTAAAATAGACAACTTCCACAGGAGAGGAGCATTGCTACTCCTTCCACAGGTTTTGGTGCACAACCAGTCCTTCCCTTTGTGTCCCCAGGTTCCCAGAAACTAGCAAGACCATTCAGAAGAGCATTTAGCCCTTCGCATACACATGGAGAGAAGAGTGCATCACCAGTCAGGTCTGTGAAGCTAAGACTATCTCTGTTAATCAAATTTCCTGTTTATTCTGGAGGAAATGAACAACAAAATGAACTGATATGTCTCACAAGTAATTTTCATCTTATTAATTAAAAAAAAATCAAAGTGAGCTTGTTTATCTTCACATTTGTGTTTTCAAGCAGAAGTTTCTGAAGTGATGCCTGCATTATTGGGATAGAAAGCCCCAGGTTAGCTCTGCCCATGCTTCAGGGCAACAGAGAACAGAGCCAGAACAAGTCTCAATAGTAGGCGGGCAGGGCAGGGCTTACCTGCACTGAGCTGTTCCTGTATCAGTCAATGCTGCCTTCAATGCTACGAAGCCCCTGCATGTAACCCTGGAGACCTGTGGCAAAGTACTAAGTATTTTGGTAAGTTGTTTAATTTTTGCCTTAGGTGATGACAAATTCTTTATTTTTAATGTAGCTTTTTTTTTTTTCCCCAAGAAAGTGAATATGAACAAAAGGGAAAAGAAAAATTATAGGAGTGAGCATAAAAGAAATGCTAAATTTAAAATTAATTGAAGTTCAGATAATCATCTGTCACTCAGTTTCCCAGTATTATCCCTTAATAACCTTATTGTCTCTTTGCCTATTTGCTTCTTATCTATTTAAAGCAATTTATCATTCACAGCTTGATTGGTTTATCATCTATTTCCAAACGAAAGGGAGATAATATTCCTAGGGCCCAGATAGTTTTTCCTTCTTTTTGTTCCATTAGTTGATGAGAAAGCAGGGAATTAGCATAAAAAAACCCAACTCTTTGCTAGCTCTAGATTAAAGATGGCCTTGAAATACAGGGCTTGGAGCCAGATCCATCCTTCCCAAAGTTTGGATGAGATCAGATTTGGGCTTTAGGAGCTGGCAAAAAGCTAATTCCAGGCTAGCAAAGCATAAAGTCCAGGAAAAGCACAGCCTTTTGTTCCAAGTGAATAACGGAGAGACACTGAGGGCACTGGCTGTCAATTGCTTAACATATTTGGTGTGTGGAATATTCTGGGCTCCCATAAGTCCAGAATTGAGCTGTACAAAGTACTTAAACACGTGCTGAATTTGAAGAGGCCAAAGAGCCTTGAGCCTGGCACAGCACACCCTGAGAAGCTTCTGCTGTGACATCTACAAGCTGAAAAAGTTACCCCATCAGATCATCTGTTGGGGATTGGGCATGCAAAGACCTGAGCTCTTTTGGAACAAACCCGAGCTGATGGCACAGTGACTCTCATGCTGGGCTGTGAGTGAGGTGGTTGGAGAGCACATTCAGCTATGGTGTGGGTGGGATTGGGAGACTTGGGCATGTGGGGTGAGAGGATGGAGGGACAGAAGCCACTGCTGCTGTGGCCCCACCGTGGGCTGTCAGACATAGTGAGGAGTAGGTACTTGGCAGTGTCACCTTGTGCGTGGGGTCAGAGTGAACTGGGATGACTGAAGCGCCCCACTAATTCCTCATCTCCAGGAGAGTAAACTGTAGCAATTACTCACCTACATCAGTTTAACAGACTGAAGTAAACAAAAGTGATGTTTCCTACCCCAGGCTGTAAACTGTGGAAATGGGAGAGTTGCCACAAAACTGCTCAGCTGTGGCCTGAGCTGGTGCTTCGGGTGCAGGACCAGATGAACAGCTGAGGGGGAGGCAACAGATCCAGGCTAATCAAGGGAAAGCAGCTCTTCCTTCCCTGGAAGTGCTAGATATTTCTGTTGAAGCAATCAACAGTGAACCAGTTAATGTTGTGACACTTGAACACGGGCCCCGAGTTTCCAGAGGAGCACCCCACAGCCCTTGCTGCAGCTGCTGGCAGGGATCAGGGTGCACAAAGCTGCACAAAGCTGAGAGAGGCACGAGTCTCTGAGGTTGTCCCTGCACATTCACAGTTGTATAACATCCCTCTTGCAGCAGCAGCAATTGTTTACAGGGAAAAGTAATGTTATTCACTTTTTTTACTTTTGCATTTTTTTAACCCATCTTTTAATGTGATTTAACAGCTGGAGATGAGGAGAAGGCAGCACCAGAAGAGCAGCCAACTCTCTGCAGATAGACAGAGAGTGCTCTGGGGACTGCTGCTGGTCCATGGATGACAGATGGGAACTTATGGTCTATAACTTAACAGATGGATCACAGATCTGTTTTTTACTTGAATGAAGAAAATCAAAGGATTATAAATAAAAGCAGCTTCAGAAAAATCTGTGATTCAGTTTAGTGATTTGGAGGGATGTAATTTGCAGGGATGAAAACCTTGTGGCAGTGACTAATGTGTAAAAGCAGTGGCAGGAAAGAAGAGCTATTGCCCTGATTCATATTTCTGAAAACTCTTTTTCATCCAATAAGCATATTTAGTTTTTTTTTATCTGCCACTTACACTTTATTTTCTATAAAAGACACAGCTTTTCTTAAGAAAGTGAAATTTTAACTTTTTGTGGAGACTAAAATTAGAGAGACATTACATTTTGATGTGACATGGTAGATACACAGTTATATATCTACATATAAATATATATATATCTCTGTATTTATTACCCACCACAAATTGTTTTCTGTATTCACTTTGCCACCTACTACTAAACTGCCAAAATCAACAAGAACTTTTATGACCTCTGTCGATCCCTGACCCTTTGCATTGTAATGGGGCATGGCACATTTGTGTATCTCTCATTGCTAATAGTGTGCCTTATTTATTTCTGCATTTCATGAATGCCTGTCATGGTAGGAAATCCTTTTTGCTATCATTATCTTTATTACTGTGAAACATATTCAGAAGCACCCATGGCACACAATAAATACTCTGATGCCTGCATTTCTTTCATTATTTCAAAACTTAGCAAAAACAAATGGGATGCAACAAAGTCATTCCAGGAAATGGAAACCCCAAAGGGTACTGTAAATTCCCCATTCCCCTCTTCACAGTTTGCTTATCAGGCTCTTAGACAAAGTGCAGTTTAAAACACATCAGCTTACAATGTATGTAGTTACCTCTCTTTCACCACGCTGTCACGGCATGGTCAAAATTACTTTGGGGACAAGAATGGTTGCTTCGGGGTTTTTGTTTTTGTTTGGTTTTCTGGTGTGTTTTTGTTTGTTTGGGTTTTTTTTTGTTTGTTTGTTTTTGTTTTGTTGTTTTTGGTTTTGCTTTTGCTTTTGTTTTTTGTAATGCTTTATTTTCCCAGAACAAAGATTTTGAGTTTTTCCTTATAATTTTCCCACCCCTAATCCTAAGGAATGTTTTACTTCCATATCCTGTCTTTCTTATATCCAGATTTCTGAAGGAACTCAGTTTTGTGCAGCTCTATCATGTGTGCACCTGCTTGTATCAGACTGTCTATAACAAGCTTTGAATTTGCTCAATTTCAACCCCCTTGAACAGAACAATGGAAACCTCTCAGCTCTTAAATTCCTACAAGACTTAGAAGAACAGTGGATAGAAGGGCTGAGAGGCTCACCCTTTACCAGCCATCTGAATCCACAGAGGAAAGACAGAGAAACCCAAAATTTGAGTTTCATTAATTCTGCTCTTTATCAAATTGGTTGTCTTTAGAAACTTTTTCAGTGTCATCCCTTCAAAACTTTATTAATCCTGAAAGTTGTTACAAAGCTTACTTTCAGCATGAAAAAGGGTTCCTGACACTTGCTAAATTATAAAGACCCCCATAAATTACACATTAATTTTCTGCTGATTCGTGTGAATTCAGCATTGTGTCATAGTTTATGGGATGATTATATAACAGAGGGAGGAAACGAAGCCTCCAGGAGAACACAGACATGAACCTAAAGAGAACACTAGAACTACTTAAAATACTTGTTTAGTTAAAAGATGTCTGTGCTTGCAAGAGGAGAGAAGGACACCTGACATGCTGTTGTATTGTCATGACAGTAGACTTAACACTGTCCTGTGGTTGAATGTAAAAAAACCCCATAGATATGAAGCAGATGTCTCTCACTTGAGTCTGACAGACCATTAATACCTTCTGTGTTCTTCCTGAACACAGAGAAAACAAATTGGTCATTAATGCCTCCTTGTTGTGAGAGAAGTTAGAAATATTTAATTCCAATGCTCCTCTCAGATTTTCAATAAATTGCAGAAGTCTTTATACTCAACAGCTTCAATGCTATATTGTATTTGGGACTGGAATCAGGAGCCTTTCAGGAATTCAAGTATCTTCTCATGCTGCTCACGGTATCCTCTCTGTGTATAGAGCTGAAGGTGAAGTAGTTATTTAATGGCTGACAATAGTGAGGTTTCTGCTGGACCTTACTGTGGCACATCTGCTCCTGTGCAAGCAGCCTCCATTCAAGGCACAATAGTGAACATGAGGATAAGAAATCACAGCAAAGTATAGGCTGGAAGAAATGTCTAGATGTCTCAGGTTCAGACTCCTGCTCAAAACTGGATCAGATACTCCAGGACCTTGTTGAGTCAAATTTTTATACTCTCCAGGATGGAATTGCCACAACCTTTCTGGGCTATCTACTCCAGTTGTAATCAGTCTTGTGATGAAGGATGTTTTACTGAAATGCTCTTATTCATTCCCTGATCTTCTTTGCTTCTCTCTGTGCCTATGGTGATTGAGTTTGCGCTAGGAGATTGTGCAGGAATTGGAACGGAGATCTCTAGAGCTAAAAGTATGTGTTTCTTGAGGTACAGTTCATGTTTAGACGCTGTAGCTGGCTTAAGTAACCTTTGTGGACTGGCCACAGTCACAAACTAGTAATAATTCCCAGAGGTTTCTATGACTTAGGACCCTGAAGGAGCTTTCTTTTAGCATCATTTCCAGACATTTCAGCTTTGGTAGCTAAATATGCATGGGATGACATTGGAGCATCTTGCATGAGAATTCACAAATGGAACTTTGGAGTAGTTTTGATGGAGCCTCAAATCTCTGTCAGTCTCTTGACCTGCACACTCAGAAGAGAAGGGAGCAGAGCAGTCAATGATGATGGATTCTAATGGAGTCTAAAGCAGCACTTTGTTTTGGAGGGAGGTGGCATGATCCTCCAGTCAAAGTCATGTATCGTGGGTAACTGTAGGGAAAGAGGATTTGGGCTGTATTTGTGCTTCATTCAGTTTAACCTGGAAACATTAGGAATAAAATGACCTTACCCTAGGGATTTCATGAAAGACAGGGACTGGCTTCACAGAGGGGAGGAAATACTGAAAGCTGAAAGCTTGAGAAAGCTGAAATAAATAGGGAAAACTAGTGTGCAGAATAAATCTTTGACTGGACATAGGTTGTCCATAGAAAGAAGGAGCTGACCTGTGGGAGCAGAGGGTGTGAGTCCAGGTTATCAATTACAGAGAAGTTCAGGTATTTGAGCTTTCTCAGAGAAGGTTGGTCTATACTGTTTGTGTGGGCAGAGAGGAAATATGGCAATTTGACAAGGGTGTGAACAAAAGGAAGGATGGAGAGTAAGTGTGGATAACCAAGGCTAGCTAACAAAGCTTTCCACTTTGTTCTGTGTTTTTGGGGCACTGAAGTGTATTAGCTTCCTATTACTATAGATATTATATCATGGCTTACACTCTCAGTTGCATAACATCTCTGTGGCATGACTGCTGTTGTTTACTGACAATTATTATTAAGAATGTCTCTTGTGTATGTTTTTTAGTCCATTAACGTGGTTTGGCAGCTGGAGACGAAGGTCAGCCAGCTCCCCACAGACTATGGGCAAATTCTCCTTTGAGTGCAGTGGGAAGAAAATTGCATGTTTAATACACAGCTGTGTAATTGAAAAGTCTCCTGTTTTTGAGGATGTGGACACTGGCAATCAAAATCTGTGGTTCCCTGAGGCTTTGTGGTTATATGGCATTATCTGTCACTGGATTGTACACTATAGTGCAATGTGGGAAAATCTTCAGAGCGAATGGCCTGTAAAACTCAACATCCAGACACACTGTGACCTGGTATTTTCTTGAAATTCAATATGACTATTGCCATTTTCATGTTAGGTTCATCAATTTCTCTTTAATAGCTCTCTGGAAAGGTCATATGCAGTTTGTATTTTATACTTACATTGAATTGCTAATTTCTACATTGTGAATTTTTTGTTTTAGAATCACAGAATCATGGAATGGTTTGGGTTGGAAGGGACCTTAAAGATCATCTAGTTCCAACCTCCTGCCATGGGCAGGGATGCCACTCACTAGATCAGGAGCCCCATCCAACTTGGCCTTGAACAATTCCAGGATCTATATTAAACCCTTCTGATCTGCATTAAGCACTTTTGATCTGTATTAAATCCTCAGTAAAATACTTTATTAATTATTAATTGACCAAGAGATATGCTACTATCATCTTCTCTCAAGATACATTCATATTTTGAAGTACTTCAGCAATTTGAGGGCTAGCAAAGCTCAATATAAATCCCTTTTTCCTCCTTTTGCCCAAATGCATTAGTTCACACTTTTTCTGCTGAAGATTAATAGAAGTAACCTATCTTATGCAAGATGTTTTAATGGATTAAGCAAATACACAAGTATAGCAAGAAATCTCTATTTCACTTTGTTTCAAATCCTTCTTCATTCCATTGATCATTCACACAAGAGAGGGACTCAGGCCTTGGAGGTGCTTTCCAATATTGGATTTGTCTTCCCAAGTCCACCTACCTTACTGGGAGCAGCTGCTGTGCCTTTCTGGATCTGCCCCCTTCCACTTAATTGCTCAGGTCACTTTATAAAGAGGCACTAGATGGGAAGGATTGGGGACATCTGCTAATGCAGCATTTTGTCAGTATGATGGTGAGCTTTCCTTTGCTTTCTGTTGGTCCTCAGCACATTGCATCCCACTTTGCTTCACTGTCACAGGAATGTGCCTGCTCTGAGTTTCCTCATGGCTGAACTTCTTTGTTCCCATGCTCCACAGTCAGACTGATGCCAGCTGGTGCTACCTTCAGCCATGAGTGTGGGCATTTCCTGCTCTGAATGTCCTCATTGCCTGACACCCTTTATATGGCTGAGTGAAAGCAGTGCCTGTTGTGACCAGGCTGTTTCTGGGGTCCTGGTCTAGTCCAGCCTGCAAGTTCCCTCCCAAGCTGGACTTCACTGCACAGTTTAGCTCCTGTCCACAGTGATGTACTGCTTTTGCAGATGAACCTCTAGAAAATAGTAGCTGCAGACTGTAGTGCTGATGCCACACAAATGCAGGGTTTGTTCTTTGTAGCTTTGCTGTCTGTCTGTAGGAGAGGAGGTCATGATTTTTCATATTTTGCTTTAAAAGATGAAATAAGATGCTGCTGCGCTGTCTTCCAGGCCCAAGAATGAATGGAAAGGTGGAGAATGTTTAACCTCCCACACAAACCCTGGCTGGTATGTCGTGTGCTCTTGTGCTGAGCAGCTGCTCCCTCCTCTTTCCACTGAATTAAATACAGCCCCTTCTCTTCTCCCCATTATTTTAGGCACCCTGGTACCTCTTTTACACTGTGAAAATGGTTAATTTCATTGTGGAAATAGGAAACAAATGTCTATGTACTTTTATATACATGGAATTGCCTCTGCATATTTTTAGTATAATCATCTAACACATGCCAAAACGTTTTTAATGAAGTGGAGAAAACAAATTTTAACTACTTGTAGGAGCTCTGTGATTTTTGTTCCTGACATTGTTTTAATCCTTCTTATGAAGCATATCTTGAACTAAATGACACCTTTGGTTATAGTATCGTTTGACAGTACACAGAGATGGGAGACTCTGCTAACAGCAATGCCGTAATTTAGTTTTTACTTCCCAGGTTTTCAATATCTGCATAAACTTCTAGGAATCAATTTTAAAAAAGCATAATCTAAATATGTGAAATCAAAGAAGAGAACTGAGAAGTGATTTGCACAAAGAAAGGGTTGCTATACACACAGCAGCAAAACAAGATCGCAGTAGCAGTCTTTCTGTCCAGGTGCACTTGAAAACATTCACCTTTACTCCTATTTCTTTGTATTAGTTCTTAAAGAAATATTAAGCAAAACTAAACCCCAAAAAACCCCCAGAACCTCCAAAAAAGACAGACATGCAAAGGAACAAAAGTGCTGGCTACCTCCTACCACCAAGACTGATAATTCCAGTATCTATGAGCCAAGGGATTAAACAGAGCAGATGTGAAGTACCATGTGAGTGTAGCCCCATTGCCTGTATGACAACCCATTTCTACCTCTGTATTGCAATGTTTCACTTCTATAGATTATATTCTATAGGTCTATTAACCTATAGATGAAATAGGTTACAGCCAGAAAGACAGATTTGAAGCATAGTTTTTCTCTTGAAATGACTTAGAGGTGATTTCAGGTTGTACAGGTGATCCCAAATCTGATGAAAAATTTTTGCTTTTGGCAGTGCCAAATAATTGGTTTTGTCCTGATGGTTATGCCCTTTATGCAAGGACATGTAGAGTACATATTAGTAAGGAATTCTTTACTGTGGGGGTGGTGAGACACTGGCACCAGTAGCCTAGAGAAGTTGTTGACATCCCATCCCTTGAAATGTTCAAGGCCAGGTTGGATGGATCTCTGAACAGCTTGGTTGGAGGAGGAAAAGCTATAAAATAGTTTCAAAAGATGCAAGTAAAAATTATTTGAATCACCCCTGCATACATTTTCCCAGGTTATACTCTGAGTATGAAGAAAGATGTGCCCTACCAAGCGGAGAGGTAAGTGCAAGGTCATATTTTCTGGTACCACTGACTATGTTCAGTTGACTGTATTCAAAATTTTGCTTTGTGAGTCCACACTCTTTCACACATTCCCAGTGTTTACCTGTGACATGAGCGTTAGCGTAGCTGGTGGAAAGACCAGTGTTCTAACACTGTTTGCTTTTCTTCCTTCACCTGCAGGCAGCTGTTCATTTGCAAGGGCAGCTGCTGTGTCAGAGCACCAGCTGTGCTCCCAGGCTGAGCCACGCACTGTGGGGTTGTCAGCTCTGTGCTCTGTTGAACGGTTCTGAAGCCTTTCTTAGTTTGAGATCTTTGCCCTCCATCTCTCCTTCTCAATTTCTGTCAAATTCTGCCCCTGCTGCATAGTTTGCATTTATTTTCATAAAATAGTTACCTTTACAACTGCTTAATTAAATGCATATTTAATTTCCCTCTAACTCATTGCATGCATCACACACTGATGTTTTATACTCTTCACAGTCCCGGCGTCATTGCAATAGTCATTCTCCATGAAAGTATTTCTCAGGACATGAGATGAGGAGCTGCAGCACAGTGCTGTTGCCAACCTGTGCCATAGAAACACCACTCACAGTGCTGTTTGCTAAAGCTCTGGCTTGTGGCAGTCATGTAAATGTGAGTCTTCCAACCTACCTGTAACAGAAAGGAGTGTATTGCTTGGGCTGTCTTAATGACAAAGAGGAGAACCTGAAAAATAAATGTTAGAATAAATATGCTCTATGTCAGTAAAATAAAAAGGATTTTACTTCTAATAGTGTTACCTTGGTATCCTAAGTAAAGGAAGCAGAAATTATTTTTTATTTGTTTTGAGGAATTTTGCAAACCATATGTTCACTATATCTGTGCAGGCTGGTGGCTGGTGAATGCATAATGTACAGAGAATGAGATTACAAAAAAAAAAAGGGAAAAAAGCAGGGGCAGCTGTGAAAGCACTGGTTATTATCAGCGAGCTGGCAGTCATCTCTGGGGCACTGGCCAGCCAGCATGAGCACTGCTGTGGAGGTGAAGTGCTGGAGCATATGTGGATAGAGAGGATTTTTGTGTTGGTGTTTAGAGGACAAAGAGCAACCAGCCAGAGCAAGAAAAGAGAATTAGTTACATGAATATGCTGCTTGTGGAGCAGTGTTTTTACAACATCCTGACTTGGAGAGCCTGAGTCATGATTTTGGAAACCTTCACGTTGGCAGCAGAGGAACTGATGGACCTACAAGTACAGCCTCTACTTGATGAACTTTGGGTCAAAAATCTTTGGTAGCCTGTTTATCTGCCACCTGTTCAGGGGGAAGGAAGCATCAGCCACAATCTCAAGCCCACAGGCATACTGTGACCATATGTCACAGCATCCCTCACTGTCCATGTCAGTTTTGACACAGTGAAACTCCCTGGAAACAGCTTTCTTACCAATTTCAATCCTTTGTCAGACCATAAAAATGGATTAACGCAGAGAGAGGTGACAAATCAAACAAGTATAGGGACATCACAACATTTTCAATTCCTGGATTTGAGGAGCAGTGATTTTAATAATGAATATTGATATTGAAAGTGAAAGGGGGTATTTTGAAGCTGACAGGAAGCTGTTTTCTCTTTTTCACCTTGGTAATCAATAAAAATTCCCTTATATTTACTATAATGTTGATTGTTTTTGCTCAAGCTGTCCTTTATTGCATGATTATGATTGAAATAGGTGAATAAAAGATAATGTCCCAATGATTCTTCATCTTTTTCTGGCCTACTTTCTGTGCCCTTGCATTCAGTTTCATCCACATTTTATACCTTGTGTATGTAAATGTATTTTCTCCTTTACATTTAAGCTGAGTTCAAATATGGAATGGGCCCACAAGTTTGCATTTTTGTTGTGACTAGTCTCTAAGTGTATTAGAAAAGGAAAGTGTAAGGAAAACTCGTGCACTCTCCAGTTTGCCTTGAGAACTGCTAGAAATTATTGTTTAATTTTATGGTACTCAATAGTTGGTATATTTTTTTATCCTCCTGTAAACTTCTGTGAACAACTGAAGACACAGCCTCTATATCCAGTGATAAGTACTGTTTGGTTAATATTATTTGTACATAGTGTTCATATGCATTCACTTGCATAATGCCTGTACCTCATCACATCAATGCCTGTATGCCATCACATTTTCATTTATAATTTCACAAGGGCCACAGTGCCAGGTTCCCTTAATTTTGCAAAATTAATTTGTTTCATCCTAATCCAAACAGGTTGCAGTGTGCCTGCTTCAGCCTTCTGCAGCAGGGTAGCACTGAATTGGCAGAAAATTGACGTGTGCCTGTCACTGCTGCTCAGAACGGCTTTTGTGGAGTGTATGTAGAGACACTGCTCACACAGTCAAGGGTGGAAGTAACTGAAGAGAGAACTGGAGGAAACCAGTTCTGCTCAGCAGTCTGCCTTCTTCCCTCCAGATTGAACCCAGCTAGATCCATCCTGTCTGGTGTTAGCAGCAGCAAGAGGCAGGTGCTATCAAGGGTTGAAGACAGTGTGCCCACCCCCTTGGACATCTAGGACATTTTTACTTAGTTGACAGGACACCAACACATGTAACAGAAGAGAGGTGGGAATTTTTTCTGCTGTTTTGCCATTGTAGGGAAAGACGACCATGACACTGAAAGAAACCAAATTTCTTTAGGTAGTGATTTAGATTTTTTTTTCCTATAACATTCGGGCAATTTTTATTACTGCTCAGTTTCTAGCCCAAAGTATCTTCTGTCCTTTCCAGTGCTCAGCTGGATGCATGTTTTTTTGTCACTGGTACTTTTTCTTCCAGGAGGCTGTTTGCTTTTCTCTCAGCCCAGAAGTGATTAGGAAAATCTTCTTATAGAATGGGTCTTAGTTTGCCATAGCCCTGTGCAATGTCGTGTTAGCAGAGACATGGGAAAACTCAAGACTATACTAGAAATCAGTTTGTCTTCTGTGTGTGAATACAATAATGGGACTAGGAATTCAGGTTTAAGTATGATCAGTTTTTAAAGCTGAACTATAATAAGATGAAACATTTAAAGGTGCTGAGGTGGTATTATTGCCTCCCCTGCAATTAAATCCTCCATTTTCTAACACTCTGTTGCGTCTGTTTATTGATGTTAAGGGTGATACAGACCTAGGCTGATGGCAGGGCAGAGAACTGCAGCTACATGGCTGTAGTCTTATCACATAATACGAGCATGTTTACCTCTGAGTCAGATGCCAGCAGGAGCCCTCTTAGCTCCCATGTATGAGTAGATTCCACTCTGCATAGGGCTACCTATCGTTTGAGACTAATTATGAGACATTTTTGAATAATTATTGGATGGATTTTGGATTTACAGTACTCTTGCAATTACATGTAAAGAAGTCCCTGAAGTCTGTCCAGTGCAGGAGGGGAGGCTTCCCCCTCCCTGCTCCTTCTGTGGCTCCACGTGCCACGTGTCATTCCTGAGCCTCTTGTCTCTCTGCAACAAAGAAGAACCAGAGATAAGTAATGGAAAGGTCTAACCAGCATGGAGCCTGAGAAATTCTAACTAGGTTTCTTCCCATCAATGCTCACTTCAGTAACAAGCCCTGCAGCCTCTTTGTCAAGAGGGAGCATGCAGTGCATGGCATTGCGTGGGCTGCAGAAGGCTGTTGCTAAGGTGAATCTTAATTTTATTTTTCTTTAGAAAGTGTCTTCTCCTCTTTTCATGATTTCTCAAACTTGCTTATGTTTGATTAGCAGCTTTAGGAAAGTGCTTTATACTGCAATTTTCTAAAAATTAAGGTAATTTAATTTTTTTTTTTTTTATTCAAGGAAAATGAAAACCAAATGTCAATAGTTGTCCATTTTGCCTCTGGATTTCTGTGTTTGTTCTATGGCATCATATGGTAAGGGGAAAGGGATGGCAGACAGGCAGAATACTGTCTCAAAAAAACATCTTCATTTGCCTGGGACTCCTCCATCTGTAAGAACCCCATGCAGCCAGCAGCCAATGCCAGATACTTAGTACAGTCATCCCATGTTTGGGAACAAAATACTGGCAATATATGGCTGCTTTGAAACACGAGATTTGGAATTCAGGGCTCAGAGAATAAATGACACAACTGTTCTCTTTTCATGACTTTAATATCAAATGGGAAACATGTCTCGCAAAGGACGGAAAAAGCAGGAAAAAACAAGCTATAAAACAGGCAAGACCAGAGTCTAAACTAAGCTTTGGGACAAGGCTGGGTGATAAGTTTAGCTTCAAGCAGGGTTTGCACACAGCTAGGAGAAGGTGAGGAGTAGGGATAACCAGAACTGGGAATAAGCCTGGCTATACTCATAATTACATTGTTGAAGGGATTGCTGAATGGGGCTTTGCAGTCTGCCTTGATACAAAAGAGGATCCAAATGTATGTTTATGTTGCAGCTGCTCTGTGAGTATTATATCTAAGCAAGAAGTAAATGAGGAAAATTTTTGACTTTGAAGTGATTTCTGGAGTGAATTTTAATACATTACATACAAAGCTTAGGAGTCAAAATAAAAAGGAATTTGAAAATATTTCCATTGATTAGAAGTTAACCTTTGCCTCTAAAATTTTACTGTGAGCAGGTTTAAGCCTTTGAATTTAGCTGTGTCTCAGAAATTTCAAAGTTCTTAGTGAAAGGAAGTTTCTCCAAAGCTTTGCAATTTTTTTTTTTTATTATGAACCCGAAAGGTTTAAAAATATTTACAGAGAAGGTATAAAACTAAGGTTCAGCTTTGTGCACCATTGCATAACAAAAATACTGTATGTGGTACCGTTCTTAAAATGTTTGTGTGACTGGCAAAGTTCTTGTTCTGCCATATTACTAAAGTTAAATCAAGACTTTTAAAATGGAGTCTGTGTATATTCTTAATGTGGAATTATACTTTTTGAACTGATAAAGACATTTGTCTATGATTTCAGTTTATTCATTTAATTTTATTTTTTAAAATTTGAGTACCATAAATTATGCACCAGACATGGTTTCTGGGATAAATTATCTATTTGCAGAAAACAAAACCAGGAGACACATCTGAGCACTACAGAATGTGCTATCATTGTATACTACACTGGATAGCAGAAAGAATGATGTTTGTGCTGTGCACTCTCAAAATTCCTGTATTTTCTCCTTCAATTCCCCCCCCCCTTTTTTTTGTACAACATCCATGTATTTTAAATGTCTTATTAGTCAGTTTATACAGTGTCAGGCAAACAATTACGCCATTGATGGTTTAAAGAGTGAGTCAGCACTAGAGGACACAGTTTTATCATCTTTGTGTTTGAGGTAACCAATCTGCTATTTTTCAGCACATCGCAAATATAGCAAATGTCTATATCAATTTGTGTGAATGTAATCAGTATTTCTGTGTGATTTTAGTCATGTTATGATTCTTTTGAATATATTAATTATACTGTCTTCATTCCTGTGCATTATATGCATTCATATTTGAATTTTATATCTGGATTATATTTATAGCACATTTTACACATTTCTTTTTTTCCTCTTGGATCTATATAACTCAGAATAAAGGTCTAGTTAAGATGAGCCTGAGCTTGTTGCAAATGTTGGGAAGGTATTTGTTGTCTCAGAAAATGAATTCTATGAATGTTCTATCTAGTGATTTTTTTTTTAGAATACTCAAGACTAGTATAACACAGTTATTAATTATGAAAATGGCATATCTCTATTAAGTGTCACCAATAGGCTTATTATTGCCTGATAGACAAATTCAGATAGTCTTGTGCAGAGTCTGACCTTGAAATGTGTTTTTACCTGCAAATCAAATGCATTAACAACCTTTTCCCCAAAAATAATGCTTTGCAATGGGAACTACAGTATACTTTTTCAAGAGAGATTTTTTTTGTGGTAGAAAGGAGATGAATTTTCCCCCATTTTCAAAATTGCCATTAATTAAGTATTAGAAATTTCATTAATATGTAGAATCTGCATGAGATATTTGCTTAATGTGTTGAGTAGTGAGGAAGTAGCAAAGACTTTAAAAATTATTTTTTTGTTTTCCAGAGTGCAGTGATATAATTTTTTTTTATTTTTTAGCAAAACTCAGAGAGATGCACAGATGAATGACTTTAATTCCCATCTAGCATTGACATTTCCAAAAGTGCCATATTTGAGACAAATCATTGGACAACAGTCTTTGCACTGATAGTCTCAACACCCTGAAAGACACACCACTGGAGAAACATACACCCTCTTCTTCTGAGGACAAAGAGGTCTGAAAGTCTGTTAATGAATCACATAAGAAAAGAGATTTTGAAGTCTTTTGACTGTAATAACATATTTCCTGCTGAGAAGTTAATCATCTGTTGGCTCTCTTTTCCTCTTTTGAACATTATTTTGAAGAGCTTCTATTATTGTTTTTGTTTCTAGCTGGGAAGAAAACAAATTATTTGACCTTACTATTATGGAAAAAAAAATATATTTTCCTTTGCAGTCTCAAAACAAATAGACAAATATTTTTAAAGGCCAACCTTCCACTTCTGTCCAACAGAGTTATCATAGGGAATTTCAAGTCCATGCCCTATATGAGTCCTTGTGTTGGGACATACTCAGTAGCCCTTTTTTCCCTGAAAAAGGAGGATCCTGGGTAAGAACCAAAGCTGCAATCTTCTATTAAAACATGTCACTGTTTCTTCGTTGCCAATTTACTCACAAACGTTGTATTAAAACTACTGTGTGTGTACTTGCCTCAGTTTTATTGTAATTTTATACATATAATCTAGTATATATAACATTTTCCTTTTAAATTTGGCAACAACAGTGGTGTATGAAAAGCTTGGATGCCGGCAATGCAGATAATTAGGAAAACATCAGTCAACCAGTAATACTTGGGTTTTTTCCCCAATGAAAAAAAAGTGAAAAACCTAGGACTTAGTGTATTGAAATGTTATTTTTTTCTGTCAAATGAAACTATTTTAATGAGGTATTAGCAATTTTTATCTCATATTTTTCTTCTTCTGGGATTTTCCTAAGTCATGTTAATGTGATTATGTCTCTTGCCTAGGTGGTTCTTTTACCATGGTAGGAGAGACCAACAGGAACAGGGACAGGACCATGCATGTAAACTGGCATAGATGTAAGAAATACTGTGTCACTTGGTAGGATTTCAGAAAAAACACCAGATGGATCAATACTGACTGATGATCTGATACACAATATCTGACCCACTCTGTGGCTCCTGTGATCATGGGATGCTGTGGACTTTTTTGTTTCAAACTTATCCCAGGATTTTTAGAATTTTCAAGCTTAATTGAAAGCACTAGCAATTCCAATAAAAAGGTCATACTTTAACTTTATTATTAGCAAAGTATGCAAGAGGTGCAAAAGGATTCACAGAGTTCTTCTTTCACAGACTTGTTTCAAAAACTGGATTTCATCTCAAGCTCTTTATAGTTGGAATGCTTGAATCTTTGCTTGTGACTTGGGTCCATGGCCTTGTAGCAAAATTTGTGCTGACTAATTTGGGAGAATTTTAATTAAGCCGTAAGGAACCTGAAAACTAGTAATGGTGAAAATTGAATTTTATGCTGTCCTATTTCTTAGGGCAATTTTTAAATTCAGTTCTGCTGGGAGCTTGAGAAGAAATGGTACAGTATACATTTTTAAAAGAGGATATTAAAAAAGAAAAAGCATCTTAAGTCGAGGAACTTTTAAGATTTTTTTCTGAATGTTGATTTCCTAACAGTTTTGAAATACATACAGTTTATCCATTTATCTTTTTTCTTGCTCTTCTTGAGATATAAGTAAAGGGAAATACCTGCTTAGATTTTATTGTTCTAAGGAAGGGGCTCTAAGCTAAATAACAAAGACTTGTTTCTCAAAATAAGAACTAGAGCAAATGATACCTTCCTAACATGTGTATTTGAGTAACTATTTTATGAAAAATCAGCTCTACCTTTTAGCCCATCTACTAAATTCAGGGCAAAACTCACTTCAGCCCTGGCTGGGCAAGAAAAATGGTGGGATAACATCACTGCCTAAGGTTTTTTTCTGACTGTGTTCAGCACTGACTGCATATAGAAGTAAGTTATGTCAGGAGTAAGATCATCTAATTCAAAAAGGCCAAATCCAGTTAAAACCAAGACAAATTAATATGAGACAGAGTGTGTCAGTCACTGCTACAGCCTAGACACTGGTGTCTGTCCCATAACTTGGTCTTGTACTTATGGATGGCTTTTACTCAGCAAAATAAATTTTCCCCTTTATTGTGGTTAAATTGGTTTTAAAACTCATATTTCAGAAACAAATTTTGAGTAACAGCACTTTTCATGTAGCCTGTTTTTGAGTCAGACTGAACAGGTGTCTACGACCAGATATTACGCATTTTCTGTGGATGTGATGATGACAAAGGAGCGTATCAGTGCATGGAAAATTTGGAAACTAGGAAGCTAAATGCATGCCTTTATTGTCACACAGTGAAAGACTTTTGTCACAACAAAGCTTTTAGCATCCAGCAGAGAGTTTATGCATAGTCTAATTTCTTATTAATCAGAAAAGTGCCTGTTATATTATTGAGTGAAGTGGGATTCCAAAAATTAACACTGTCTAATTGTCCATCTGGAATTGTAGACAGTTACCAAATCTGTCTGCTAGTGTCACAAATCTGTCTTTAACATGGATTATCATGCTTCATCTCAGACAGGGTAAAAATAAAAGCTGTGTTTGACTGTAGAATGTAAACAGTCAGTCGAATGGCTGTGATCTCAGTGCTGTTCAGCGGGATAATAGTTCTGCAGATGTTGAAATAAAAAGGGACAATATTAAATTAACAGGGAAAGGAAAGCTGAAGGAACATTTTCTACAGTTTTCTTGTTAGACCAGTGCTAATCCTGTTGGTCCAGTTCTCTTGCTACATTTTTAAGTGGTTGATTCTTTCCTTCTTAGCTTTTATGACTAGGAAATCTGGAGTTTATGTGTGCTTGTGTGGGCTATTCCCACACACAGGCAAGACTTTGCGTTTGTGTCTTTTTCCTGTACTGTGTGACGAGAGATGTGTGAACATGGATGCCAGGGTGGGGCCACCCATATGTTAGAGATCAGTCCTGAGAGTGCCTTGGTCCAGTTGTAAGCATGACAGCAAACTTTGCCAATGACCTTAATCAGCATTTTGTGTTGGCTCTGGCACCCAGTTTATGGGCAGAGGTCTCCCTGGAGCTACTCTTGCCTCTTCCTGTATGAGTCTCCTTTACTGGAGATGGCAGAGAGTGTGGCAGAGGGCAGGGGAGCCCTTTCACCTCCCAGGAAACAGTGGAGACTCCATGGGGACTGCAAAGGACAAGGGAGCTTGTGCTGAGGGCTCTGCACGCACCTACAATAAGGTGAGACTCGATCTTTCAGTGAGAGCTGAGGGAATTTGGGGCTCATAACTTGCTGCCACTTGCCCTTCCAGCTGCTCTGGTGGCCCGGTGCCATCACTTGAGCTGCAGCTGTGCTGGTCTGATTTCTGCATCCTCCCATCCAGCCTCCCTGTGGAAGGAAGTTGCCTCCAGCTCAGAGTGAGCAAGCTCTGGAGTACTTAAAGTCCACCTAGACATTTGCCGTTAGAATCTCAAAACAGAGACCTTTGACTTCAGCAGTGAGGAAGTCTGGGCACCAGTCATTGCCTTACCTGTGAAGGCAGGCCTGTGATTCAGACATAAATAAAATAAAGAATCCACTTCGTATCTGATTATGTGGCAATATAGAACCAATTCTATCATAGAACCAATTCTACCAAAAAATATGGTAGATTCACGGTTGAATAGCCCTATGGAAACTTTAATACAGATTCAGAATAAAGCTTTCTAGAACAGAGAATTTTCTAGCCTCCGACTTCCTCTTCTCACATTATATCGCTACATTTGATCTGCCCTGAATTGTCCTGACATGTCAGAGGCAGTGTTTCATTTATTGTAAAACATATTTTATTTTCATTCATAGCACTTCACAAGGAAATAGCAGTTTTTATGTATTTCACAATGATGATTTTTTTCAGAACAAGCAGATTCTTTTCCTCAGATATTTTAAAATTAAAAGTTTTGTGTGTTGCTGAAATTGTATTTTTGACTTTATGATTCAGTTAATGTTAAGATAAAACTTTAAAGGACACATTCAAAGTAAAACATTTTAAAATTAATTAAAACATACAATTGTTCCCAATTGGTAAGATAATTTTTATAGTGTTTTAAAATATTTTATATATATATTATATTTTATACACATTGTGACTTTTATTTAATTCAAGATGAAAATAATTCTTCGATGTTTAATTTCTTTACCTGTAATGTAAAAATCTTTATATTTTTATACTCCTTACACCAGAAATTTCAAAATTGTTCTAATTCATTATTTTTGATGAAAGTGTAAACTATTTTGAGCCTCATAATATTCCCATATTAATAAATATCAGTTAAAAACTTCTCAAATGGCTATAAATACTGTGCAACTGAAACACATGTTTTCTACTGTCAACAAATCTATTGCTGCTCAGTAGTCAAAGAATTGACTGATGTTTTGATTCAAGCTTTCTGGTAATGCACTTTAACTTTCTCATTTTTTACTGTGTTTGGTAACTGGCACATTGCACTGCCCTGAGGAAGTCGGAAATCAAATCCACCAAAGATGATAGAACATTATATTGCTTTCAGAAGGCTCTGTACTGGACTCATCAGGAACAAAGTGTAAGCTCTTCTGGTTGTGCTCTACTGGTCAATCCATTTGCAGTTACCAAACAACAGCTTAAGAAAAGGTGCAGTAACTTTTCTCTTTT
>VZRZ01005124.1:0-13714 GCA_013398175.1 Climacteris rufus | reverse complement strand
TTTTTTTTTTTTTTTTCAATGGGGATACAAATGGGACATGGATGCTAATAAAGGGCACAGCGGTTTCTGTGGTGAATTGTTCTATTCACATGGACTCTCTTTAGCTCCTGCTACCAAGAGTTAGCACAGACGCAAGAGAATCATCTCTCCTCACTGTCCTACAGCTCCTGTTACAGCTCTGGGGTTTTCTGCTGACTAAAAGCAGTTCTGGCCACATGGACCACTGTTTATTTGAGGTTGTTTCCCAGAGCATATCTCCTCATTTCCCTTCATTTGCAGTTCCACTAGATATTTTCAATAAACTTTCACATCAACAAGTATATATGTACCTTTGTTGCTTAGATGAAATACGTGTTCTGATTTTTCCAAAAAGAGCAATGGTCACCTGATGTTGCTCTTCATGAACAGATTCAAATTGTAAGGTCCTGTTATTTCAGTCCTGTTTCATATGGAAAGAGGACACTGAAATAAGTTCCCAGAGTGAAGAGAATGAATATGGCACATTTTCTTAGTAGTTTTCATGTTTCAATGTCTGTTGAAAATGATAATTTTCCCCTTTACAAAAACATATTCTGAAGTTCTACAGGGAGAGTTTATGTTATCTTTTGAGCCATCAGTCACTGGTTATAATTTCAAAGCAGTACTAATAGCTATTGGTACTCATTTCACAAGAGGTTTGACTACAGGGGTTTTGGCTAGGGATGTACTAAGGCAATTAATCACTGAGTATCGCTGCAGACGATAATTTTATATTAAATTTCAGCTTAGTAAGAATAGAGTTGAAGATGTCTTTGTGCCTTGGCAATGATAAAGGAACCTTTGATGAGATTGTATTTTTCTCTACCTTCAGAAGAAATACCAGTGAAATGAGCATTTGAAATATGATATTAGTGAGACCAAAGCAGTCATGCCAGTGGGCTGCATGTGGAGACCCTTAATGACTCCTGCTGGTTATGAATAGTGATTTAGTTACATAATATAAGAATGTCTTAACAGTTAGCCAATGATATTATCCTGATGAAGTTATTTCTCATTGTTTAAAGGAACATTTATAATCTTAAAATCTGGAGTGTATTTCTTTCACGTTTTTTCTGTGATCATATCTGTGGATGAACTCTGAAATGCATTCATAATTTGTGGTACCTCTGAGCTGCACTCTTCCTCTCTTTTATAGCACACATATTGCACTAACTTTGCAACTCATGGCCTTCAGGCAAGTCCCAGGACACTAATTCCTGGGTTGTGATTCTATATTAGAAAAACAAGAAACCTCAAAGGTGGCAGTGCAGGCTGCCAGCCTCCACTTGTCTCCCTGTGAGGGTAACTCTTGCCCCCACCCCCTGCTATTTGCTCAGCCCAGGACTCTACTGCAATACCCTGAGAGTTCACTGTTTTTTCTCACCATCTGCCAGCAGATGAGTGGAGGACAGTGGGGACAAGTAAGGGAAGATCCTCTGTGTTATCATCTGTGCACAACATGCCAGTGGTAGCTGTTTTTCTGCTGCCCGTGCTGGACAGCCTGCTGCACTGCTTTGTCCCACCAGCTCCCAGCAGCTCAGTAATGGTGCAGCCCTTCCCATGAAGGCTTCAGAGCTGAAGTATGTCATGATGGCCTTGGTCCTCTGGCTTATGGCCCCAACAATGGCAGATCCACTAGTTCGTAGGAGCACAACCTTTGCCTAAGGAATTTCAAAAAATGGGTCAGTTCCTGGGGTTTCTGTTTGCTTGTGAAAGTAACAAAAGCATTATTGTCCAACACACACTTTGTTCCTGACAAGAACTGAAAAGATCAGTGATGTTCAATAGATGACATTTGTACCCTCCTTGACCTTGCAACCAACACCTTACAGTGCTGGAGTGGTGCTGATCCACAGGGTCTTCTGGAAGGAAGCCCAGGAGACAGGGAAAGGGACCTGTGCCTCCTTTGGGCAGCAGGTTTAGACGTAACAGCAAAGAACTTTTTTCCAAAGACAAAGCTCTTAAATAAAACTCAGCTAAAGACAGACATTCCCAGACACTGTCCTTGGTCTTCCCTTTTGAGTCAATAGAAAACATAAAGTTTCAAGTGTCTGGATGTCTGGGCGTGTAAAGTTTGCTACAGTTCATATAGCTGCTCTTGCAGGATGCCAAAGTCTGTCTTAAGCAACCAGATCAGCTTCCACTGGGCTCACCTTCCACACTGTCAGGAGCTGGGTTAGACCCATTTGACAAAGGTAGTATATATGACAGGACTGTATATTATCAGTATAGATTTGCATAGATAGCTGGAAAATCAGAAACTTGTGCTTAGGTGTTTTGAAAGTTTTGCTCAGAATTATGGGAACCTTGATGTAATGATATAATTTAAATGTTAAAAATGGAAACTAGCTAGAAACAAACCACTTTATTCTGATTGTGAATTTTCAGCTCTTGCAGAATCCCTATGAATTTTAATTTTCACAACTTGAGTTGTCTACTAGCTTGGAGAACTTCATCCACTTTGAAATACATATTCTTATTCATCAAAGATTGAAAAGGTTTTCTGCTTGCTTTTTTCAGCACTCTCTTAAATCCCTATGTGCACATGCCAAATGCTGAGGCATAATTATATCATCTCTAAGGTATTTTAGTCTCCGTATAATTTAATTAAAAATATTTGCTGTGGATTTGTTAAGTGATAATGGAACATAGGGCTTTGCATTCATTTAATGATTTAAATGAAATCAAGTTCTGTCAAAACATGAAATGATGTTGCCTAATGGATTCTGAGCACAGATTAGCTGATCTGAGTGGGCCTGTTTCCTCAACAGTTCTGTTTTCTTAAGAAATTGCAAATCCCAGTGGTAATTCTTGGGAATTTCCCTCAAAAATGTTTTTGTCATGTATATGAGCACAGATAGGCAGATTGTGTACCACTTTCATTTCTTGATCTAAAGACATTTGATTTGCATTCAGATAGCAACTAGCCCCATACCCCTTTTTCTGTAAGCAGCTAACAATCCATGGAGGTATGCCTCTATGCCTTAGTCTTTCCCCATTTTGCTCAATGTCTTTTTTATCTTGTGTAATGTAGTCACAGTCTGTTCATAACAGGTCTTTTAAATTGCCATTGTTTCTTGGATGTTTCTCAATCAGCGCACACAATCTTCACAAAGACTGGGTAAAGTGATCATCTGCCCTTGTTAAAATACAACATATGTGGAGTGGGTTGCATTTAGGATCACTGAAGTTATCCACACAGTCTGTGGATTAAGACAAGTCCTTATGTTTGATGGCTTGACTCCCATTGACAGTTGTCAAGGTACACTCCTTCCTCCACTGGCAGGAGAAGCAATTTAAGCAGTTATAAATGTCTCTTGTTTCTTCTGCAGCACAGACCAAACCCCATGTGAGGCTATATTGTGGTTCCCTTGGGATGACTGATTGTCCATTCTGCCTGGAAAAACAACTGCCAATTTTCTTGTTGACAACAAAAAAGAAAAGTTCAAGTTTTTCACAAGTCAGCAGTGTCTTCTCCAAAAGCTGGTGCTCTTTCTGTCAGTGACTAACACCTTGCTGGACATATCCACTTGCTTTCAGGGGCCTACTTGCACGATGAGATTTTACTCAGTCTGATTAGCAGCCAGGATAAATAAGGAAAAGAACTATATACTGGACAAAAAGATGCATTCAATGTTTTAAATATCACCTTCATTTACTTTCAAAAGGTTCCTTTAACTATCAATTTAGGATGAACGATTTCATTCTCATTTTCCCCCAGGCAAGCTCCTCTCATGTACTTTGAAGCCCTTAATGGTCCTATCTGGTGTGGTGCACATATGAAGTCACATAATCAGAACCAAGGTAGTAATTGAAAATCCTTGATTTCAAGCCTGTATTTTTTCTGGCAGTTCCTTTATCTCATGGAATCCTCTGGCAATGTTGAATGAAATTGCTTCTTCTACATGTCACTGCAGCTAGTCTTGTCGTTCAGTTAGCTCAGTCATGTGGGGACTTTTTCTATACCAGGGCAAGTACACAGTTCACCAAAAGTCTTTCAGATGAAGTGTCCTCTGCTGAAATAGCCACTGCACTACAAAAGCCTATTTATAATGCTGTAAATGAGATAAACCTTTAATTCCATGTCATGAATGATAGGAAGGAGTAAGAAGCCATGAAATGTGTGGCAAATGGCATCTTGTTGAGTTTTTGCAGGGAAAGTCCAAAACAGCCTACAGAAATAACAGTGAATTGGTCTAGGAACTCTGGATGTTAAATCAGAAAATTGCTCGTGGCAATGTGAAAAACCTGATCACCTAACCAGCTTTATCACCTGCAGTGTGGGTGTATGAAGCAATAGGAACATTTTCCCAATCTCGCCTCGTGTGTTGGTACAAATCAGTCTGTGCGGGTCTTTGGCTTTGTAAATGCAGGCAGCTGTCAGTCTTCAGTGGGGGAACTGTGCTTCATAACAATGTGTGGATGTGGGAAGTAAATCTGTCACCTGTCAGCCTCTCTGAAACATGCATAAGGTTCCTCACTTAGCCAAAGATCGCTAATTGCACACAGTGACAATATGTGGTATTTAAAAGAAATGTTAAGCAAGTATTTATGGGAAGGTTAAGCAGAGAGTGTATTCTGCTTCTTGAAGAAGAATGAGAGATGGTGATGGAAGCAGGCTATGGAATAAAGCACGCTGATTGTTTTCTTGACAAGCAAAATTACTCAGATCTTGGTGGAAAGCATTTCAGCATTGCAGGGCAGGAAGAATTTTTTTTGGTAGCTCAGTGTGATACGCATCAGAAATGAATATCAACAATAATTATCAGGTTTGCATTCTGCTAAGCAAAACTGCGCTTTTTGTTCTCATCGCCTTTTCACACTCACATGTACTCATTTTACAAAATGATAAATCTTTATGGAAAATACTGGATGTCCAGATAAAACTCTAAAGAATTACCTGGTATTTATATGAAAAAATAAAATCAGTTAAAATATTCAATTTCCAGTCATGAAATGAACAGATGGTCATAATTCTTTTACTGCTGAATTTTCTGCAAATCACCTAGGTTCAAACCTGGTTGGATTTTCATCTGGATTCCATGCAGAAAGCATGCATATGATGCATGTCATGACCCTGACAGACTGTGTCCTACTGTGTTCCTTTTGCATCTGGCATTAGATCAGCTAAAATCCTCTGGGGGGACCACAGTTTGTGCTCTGGAGGATTCTGCCCTGCCTGGTGTTCTGGTTTGTAACCAACACCTACCGAAGCAGCCTGGATACTCTGTTTTTAATTTGTCCAACATTTCCTCTCTATTGTCTTGCCTGTTTTTTCCAGAACAGGCTATTTGCATTAATTTGTGTTAATTTAAAAGCTCTTATGCCGGATGCTCTCGAGGTAGCGGCAGCACCTTTATGGGAGCAGAATCCCTGCCGGGATGAGTTGTATAACTCTCCCAAAGGACAGAGTTCTAGCTACCGCACTTAACCTGTTTCTGCTGGCTCCTCTAGGATGAGAGTTTCCCCAGGCGTGGTGTGCTAGCGCTGACGAGAATAAAAGGCTTAGACAGAGGGCTCTTCTCTGGGATAACAGCCATTTATTGTGAGTCCAGTGATGCAATCTGAGGGTCCAGAGATATCCAGATGGCAGGAGTAATCCCGAAGAAAGAGCAAGGAAGAAGCCCTGCAGGGCTCTTTTAAAGGGAGATGGGATCAGGAAACACCCAATGGGGAAAGGCATAGTTCAAAGTGACCAGTGGAGGAGAGCTTTCCAGGACATAGCCATATATGGCATCTGAGATATGGGCACAGGTAACACAAGGGCAATATGGGATTTTACCACAGCTCAGGCAGAGGGTTCAGATATTGGAGGAAGAAGGCTGAGGGCTTTGTCTTGGCTTTCTTCCCACCAAAACCTGAAGCTCAAAAGCAGCAGCTTCTGCTAAGCACACTGCTACATTAATTTATACCAATTTATTAGTCATGAATATTATCCTGCCATATCCTGCTACACCAATTAAATCTTCTTTCTGGCAGAAACCATGCAACCTCTCTGGCTTATCGCCCATGTTTTATCTGGGCTGACACACTTCTTCTGCATCCTTCAACCCTCTTCTGAGCAACTCTGTCTCCCAGTCTCAGGTTTTTTGTCCAATTTAAGCTGTCCTTACACATATCCGCTGGTCTTTTATTCTTTTCTTCCCATGGCTGTTGTTGAAAACCCTCTTCAGTAGCTCTGTGAGACCATGTCCATCCTTAACCACTTCTCATAAACATCTTCATGTATTTGAAGAAGCAAAGCTTCCTAAGAGGGGAGACCCACATCCACTTCTTCTGGTGAGACTGGTGAATTTGTCAGCTTGCAATGGAGCAAGCAGTGCCAGGGGAGTTCAGGCTGCTGCGTGAAGCTTGGCCACCTGAACACATCTTCCCTCTCATTTAGCAACTTGGGAAGCAGGATATAAGGTGCGATTTGGATCCAACCCCAGATGTACATTTCACTTGCCTCAAGAGAGAAGTACTCACCATCACCACTACCAGTGGTACCACTACCAGTACCGCCTATTTTGGGAGGGAAGGATGTGGGACATGTAACTGCTCTTGTTCCGCCATAGGGGTTTCCACCAAATCAGTAAAGTGTTTCTTTCCAAAGGAGAAATGTTAATGTCTTTTTATCCACGGTCTATCCAGAGGCTAAATGTTCCTTGAGAAACAGTCAGGTCCTCTATTGGTACTACTCCATGCCCTGGTACATGGCAAGCTTATTTGGATTCCTTTTAAAGAAATAACAAAAAACCACCAAAACCCCAAAACCAAATGAACAAACAAATGAAACCACAAAACGCAAACCAAAACAAAAACCCCCAAACAACAAACAAACAAACAAACCTCTCCCACAAAAAAAAAAAACCCACACACAAAACAAAAACAAAAAGTAAGAAAAAAAGAAAAAACAAGATTAAGTAGTCCTGTTTCTTAATAAGTGCTTCCAATATCACAGAATCACAGAATCAGTCAGGCTGGAAGGGACCACAGTGTCTCATCTGGTCCAATCCCCCTGTTCAAGTAGGGACATCCTAGAGTACAAAGCACAGGATTGCATCCTGATGGTTCCTGAATATCTCCAGTCAGGGAGGCTCCACAGCCTCTCTGGGCAATCTGTTCCAGTGTGTGGTAAAGAAGTTCTTTCTCATGTTCGTGTGAAGCTTTCTGTGCATCAGTTTCTGGCCATTGCCTCTTGTCCTATAGGTTGGCACCACCAAGAAGAGCCTGGATCTATCCTTTTGATACCCTCCCTTTAGTTATTTATACACATTAATATTGTCCCCTCTCAGTCACCTCTTCTCAAAGCTGAACAGGCCCAGCTTCCTCAGCCTTTCCGCATAGGAGAGATTCTCCAGACCCTTGACCGACTCAGTAGCTCTTTTCTGGACCCACTCTGGGAGCTCCATGTCTCTCTTGTCCTGAGGAGCCCAGAAATGGACACAGCACTCCAGATGTGGCCTCACCAGGGCTGAGGAGAGAGGCAGGATCACCTCCCTTGACCTGCTGGCAATGCCCTTCCCAATGCAGCCCAGGACACCATTGGCCTTCTTGGCCACCAGGGCACTGCTGGCTCATGGACAGCTCGTTGTCCACCAGGACCCCTAGGTCCTGCAGAGCTGCTTTCCAGCAGGTTGGCCCCCAGCCTGTAACAGTGCCCAGAGTTATTCCTCTCCAGGTGCAGGACTCTGCATTTGTCTTTGCTGAATTTTAGAAGGTCCTTTCTGCCCATCTCTCCAGCCTGTTGAGGTCCCCCTGAAGAATGACACAACCCTCTGAGGAATTGGGCACTGTTCCAGCTTTGTGTCAACATCCAATCTCCTGAGGAGGCATCTGCCCCTTCATGTAAGTCATTGATGAACAAGTTAAACAATATTGGACACAGTATAGAACCCTGGGGGACACCACTAGTGACAGGCCTCCGACTAGCCCCTGTGCCACTGATCACAACCCTCTGGGATCTGCCACTCAGCCACATGGTGTATTTACCATGGACAATTTGCTAAAGTCTGTAGAATTTTGCCATCATTGTAAAGATTGACAGACGGGAATAAGAAGATTGATACCAAAGTTACAAACTCAGTCATGTACCTTCTTGCAGAGAGTACATTGATTGCAGAGGAAAAATATAAGAAATGGCCTAAAAGATAATTTAAAAATTTCTCCATCAGTTTAAGGTCAGGTGTGGTTTAACTTCAGTTACAGCTAGTGTATCTATAGTGATCTGAAGAGATCTTTTTCATTCAGTTGCCAAAATTTTTTATTTGCTTATCTGATTCTCTGTTTCTGGCTAAATCAACTGTAGCCAACTGTAAAAACTACTATTGTCACTTTGCAATCCAGCCAATTCAAAGAGGTGAAACTGCTGAGAGAACACTTGATTTTATTTTTTTCCTAGAAATTGGAAATGCAGGGCTTAAATCAGTGCTTCCAAGTTATTTGCTTTCATGAACATCAGATTTTTCTCCACTAACTGCTGCATGAATTATGCTTCCATGAAGTCACTATGTCCATTCATTAAAGATTATCTTTGTATCATTTCCACATAGTTCAAAGGACAGAAATGTCGTCATAAGCATCATAGCAAAGATTAATTCCAGGTAGAGATTCAACCTTCAGCAATAGTTTCTGATTTCAACCCATTTGCAGCTTGCTTTAGTGATTAGAGAGGCAAAAATGGCTGTGCAGTCCTAGGAATGGCTCAGGATGCCCAGGGATGGAAAGCATCTCTCTTCCTGTGTCTCCTCTGGCTGCAGGAGTGAATGAGGAAGGGAGATGTTTCTTTTTCACTCCTTTGCCAGCACCCTGCAGGTTGGCTTCTATTGCTCACATTATCATTTTCATATTCCCTAGGGTGATGTGAATACTGCAATTGTTAAATTGCCTGCTGGTTTTCTCTGTTGCCATTTTAGAACACAGATAATCCCATGATGAAAGAGGGGTCATCAGTAGGACTTGGCCATGTGGTTAAGATGCAACACAGTAAGAGAATGGCATTGGAACAAAAGTGCTGGAATCGCAGCCCCCAGCTTTATAACTGTCAACAGAAAAGATGCTTTCAGTGCACTATGGTTACTTTCCTTTCAACTGCTTATTCAGTTTATTAAGTGTTAATATGTGGCAGTGTGTGAAGCTAGAGCCTCAGCAAGGAGACCTCGGCGCTGGTGGAGAAAGGCTAGGCACACTGCCCTCTGAAACAGCCTTTGTGGTTAGGGTGACAAAGCAGCCCATTCCAGGATTCCATTCGGTTATAGTTTGCATATGTTGTTACAATTGGTTTGTACCCCAGTTATGTAATGCCCCTTTTATGGTTATGTTNCGCCTTCCCCCCGCACCACCAGGGGCAAGCCAGTGCGGGACGCCGTGCGCCCTCGGGCCAGTCCCCAGCCCTCGGCAAGGCGCAGTCACCGGCGCGGTTACATTAATACAATTTCTTCAGTATGAAAGCTCACCTCTTCCAGTACTGTACATGCTCAAATAAGATGGTTCTTAATGTATGTGTATAAAGCCAGGTGCTTCTTCATCTTGGAATTAGTATGTAACCAAATATAAATCAAAACACACACAGAATACCTAATTAGAGCAGCTGTTGAGTCAGCTAGGAATGTGAAAACCCTATCCCAAGGTGGCTTCCAATACTGGAATAATGACTCATTCCTTAAGATTGGCTGTTTTCATGTGTGATCTTCATAGGAGCTGATGGAGAAGAACAGTAATACTGACATTTATGGCCACAGAGATGCACTTGCCCTTTGGAAAGATTTAGGGAGTACCAAGCCTGAAGGGAATAAAAAAGAGCCCAGGATGAATGATGTTTTTATCACCTACAAATTGTGTCCTGATGAACCTTGATGACTTATTTCTGTCATAGTGTAGTATCAATTATTTTCCAACAATGAGTGAAAGGCAGTATACAAAAGCTGAATTGCTGATGGAGACAGGAAGGTCATTAGCTAGTCCGTTAATCCATCCCTTCTTTCTATTATCTAACATGAACAGCAGTCACAGATGATGGTGGAGTTTTTTCCCTTAGTATTTAAGTGGTGTGGGCTCTAATCTGAGTAGAACTTGCTTCCCTTCCACCAAAAACTCAGTAATTTTTATAGTAACCTATGTCATTTTGGCCTTTTATAAAATACAGCTTCCTTCAGACATAGCTTCTCTCATTATCTTGAGACTTACTGCATCAGAACTGAACCCACATCTTTTGTTCTTGGTCTTGCCAGACCTATTGCTTAATGCCAATTTGACACTATTCGTATTCCTACAACATTGCCTATAGACCTCAGACTGAAACCTATTGTCCCATTGCTGAGTACTCTAACAGCTCAGACTGAGTTGAGGAATTTCTGATCTCATCTGAGACAACAACAGATGGATACAGTTTACAAAAAAAACCAAACCAAAACTAAAAATCAAGTAACAGTTGCACAGCTTGAAAAAATCTAGTTGTTCCAAGTATATTTTTGAAAAGAAAGCCCTTTAAAAAAGCATAAATGCTGTTATCTTCCATTCTTTTCTGTTTGTCTTTCAAATATCTATAAGTAAAAAAAGTTCTATAAGAAATCAGCAGAACCCTCTTCATTAATATTTTATTTTTGCCCATTTAGAATAATTTTTTTATCTTGTTATGCTTTTATATAATGTTCAAGAACATTTCATTCTTTGATACAAAATTAACTTTAAATTTTCAAGAAAAGTTGCTGTGACTGGGCTCAGATATAAACAGATCAAAGCAGTCTTGCTAAAAGGCTTCATTTCATTGAATACATTACTCTTCCTCCATTTATAATGTATAAATATTTCTATGAATTCTGGGTCTGTTTGATCTTTTATCAGTGTTGCAGGTAATTTGTCAGATGCACTAGGCATTAGGTGTAACCTTGAATTGGAAAAGGAAGAATAAAATAGAATTACATTGAAAAATCTCTAATTAACTGATAAAGACTGAGTTTGGGGTTTCCAGTTCTACATTCAAAGAAGGAGTAGAATCCTCATGAAAAAAATAGACAGTCGTTTTTTGTTCTATTGTGCCCTGTCCTCTTTTCTCACATTGACAGAATATTGTATCCCTTCCAAATGTTCGCATGGCCAGGATTCATCTTTTGGCAGACACTTGTGTTGAGACTGTACATGCAAGCTGAACTTTTCAATTGTGAATAGTACGGAGTTTAAATATGTTTGAGAACTTGGTTATGAAAAGACTATGTTAAAGTCATCACAGAGTTACAGTAGAAATTACCTTAGTCCTTTAAAGCAGCACAGATTCCATTAAAAGAAATGGTTTCTTGCTTTTGAGAGCAATGGGCTTAGACTGTATCCCTGGAACACGTTTGCAAAGGATGAACTTTGCACATAGCTCTCCTACTGGTATTTGATTTCCTTTTGTTCCTTCAAAATGTGGAAAGTCCCCTGTTGAATTAGGTATTGAAGCAAGAAGAGAAGAAAATGGGCATCCTCCCACCCTATTATGGAGTGTGACTTAAGGATAGTTGACACACTCTGGAACACTGTTGGATTTCATGCCATGCCCCGTGTGTGGCAGATTTAATCTGTAGTGTTCAGTGGGAAATGACTGTGTTTTTTCCTGGTATTGAGTTGAAAATCTGGCAAGCACTAATAGCACTGAAAAAACTGAAGTTTGGTGAGATATTTCTTCAGTATTCCTTATTGTTTGGGTTATCTATAGCTTAGGGTAAATGCAAACATACTCTGCATCTGTGTGAAGTACAAGCTCAGCCTTGTACTTGAAAATCCATCAGTGTCAGATCTTTCCCTGTGCCAAAGTCTCCTTACCTTTCTCAACAGAAGATTGCCTCCTTCAGTTTCCTAAGTTCTGTATTAAGGTTTGTATTCCATGTTCACCCCATCTTTACAGGAATGGGCCTCCAGTTCTTGGTTCAATCAGCAAAACTAAGCACTGTTTTCCTTGCACTGCTCACCATTACAGGGATCCTGCTAAAGGGATTTCTTTGTTCATTTAGAAAAGTGTGGTGATGGTGGCATAAACATTCTCATCAAACCTTTATGCTTCCTTCAAGGTTTCTGAAAGCTCCAGCTGTGTTTGGTTGTTCAAGTACTTTAGAATTCAACTGTTTTAATCTCTTAGTTCATTTTCCCCCCATGCTGTGCATTTTCCAGCACTCACTTGAAGCTGAGGAACCTGGCAGAAGTCTGCCTCTTTTGACAGCTGAGTCCTAACAGACTAGCACTGTATGGCATGAGCTGTGGCACACCATGGAGCTGTCAGATGGCTCCTGCAAGTCACCAAGTCCAACCTGTAAAAATTCAAACACCTACATAAGGAGAGAAAAGACAGGAAAGAGAATCGTGGAGAAATCAAATACTGAGAGATAGAAAATTAATTTATTCTTTGGCTTAGCTGAGGTGAAAAAATACAGAACTAAATTACAGGACATATAACTGATGGATCAGTGGGTATCAGGGAATGGGTCTCTGAAGACCATGTCAAGCTGCTGAGCAGTGACAAATGTGATGCTGCTGGCCGATGCTTTAAGACAGAAGATGAAACAGATGTTTCTGGAGAGACCTTGACTTCAGTAAGCTCTCTGTCTCATGCTGAAACAAGACATCCCCTGCTGATACTGATAAAAAGCTCAACTGAGACGTGATGATGGAAACGAGACAGGCACCTTCGGTATTTGTACAGGGGAATCCCTGTCTGTGGCTTTACAACATCGGGAGTTGAGCTCAGAACTCCTGGGGTGAAGAGCAACAGCAGGTGTGGAATCTGAGCAATCCACGACTGAATAAGAATATCTGCTGCACTGATTGCTCTAAAAGAATAATGTAGGGAGTTTTCTGTGTAAAGACTCCAATCCCACTGTGCTTCTCCATCATTTATCAATATGAAGGAATACAGGAAGAAAACATGACTGTATGCACTTTCAAGCTACCATGAAGCAAGTAGATTGAATATAATTTCTCTTTCTCAGCTTATTTTTGTCGTAAGAGCTGACAGCTGCAAGATTTTTTGTTTGTGTTCATTTCAAGAAAAGATTGTTTCCATACAGGATAAACACCCTGCTTTCACCTCTATTAAAAGCAGAAGTGTTGTCACAGGAGCGGCTTATTGCAGTATATTGCTGTGCTTATTTTATTCAGGCTTCAGTATTCAGACACAGATTATATCAAAAGTTGAAAGCAGATTAATCTGGTCTGAAATATAAATACAGGAAAAAAATACAGCCTTAATCCATTTTTGTGACAAGGTCATCTTTGTAATCTCATGGCTATTTGGGATGGCATGTACATAAATTAAGGCTTTTGCATTTCAGATCTGCTACATGGGTGGCTCTAGTGTGACTCCCTCAGGGAAAGCAAACATGCGTCTTTTAACAGGTTTTAATATAAGTCACTGAAAGTGAATGGAAAAGGAAGAAGAATTAATTACATATTAGCCTGTACGTATAAGATTAAGCTCTTATAGACACAGAGGATGCTGCGGGCAGAAAGCGTGAGTAACTCGGAGCCCTCAGCACCGGTCTCGTGTGCTGAAGAAACCCACTTCGGCTTCATCCAGTTTCTGATTGAACAGAGGCGAGCCAAGCGTCAGAACTCCTGCGAGTTTAGGCTTAGTTCACGCACAGCGGTTTAATTTAAGCAGGGAAGTAAAGACATGAGAAAGGGTTCTTTTCGACTTATTGCCAGCAGGGTTTTATTACGGAAGCATGGAGTGCGGTAAAAGACA
>VZRZ01005123.1:314822-337849 GCA_013398175.1 Climacteris rufus | reverse complement strand
CGCCACAGCCTTCAAACACCCAGTTGGAATAAACAATTATAATTATTATCAGAATTTAAAATTTAAAAGTGAATATCAATAAAATAGAGTGGTGTTTAAATGTAGAGAACATATTTTTATTATTAAATAATTGTAAAACTTTATTGAATATGAATTTACTAGTCGGTGACCACACAGAATAGTAAATTTTGTTACGTTTTGCAGTTCCTTATCTGAAATGCCTATTAAGTAGCCACTGATTTAAAAACAAAGAAACAAGAAAAGAAGCAAAGCTTCTGTTATGAATTTAATACTAATTTCGTATGAATGTAAAAAAAATTGTATTTTACTTTGCTTATTTTATCTGCTATATCACTTAAAAATCACAGTGGGTAAGAAAAAATTATGTGGCAAACACTTAAAAAGTTCCCTGGTTCTGAAAGGTGAATTTTGTTTTACATTCATCTACTTTTCATTGGTATAATAATATAAAACAAACAAACAAAACCGAAACCAAACCAAACAAAAGAAAAAAAGCAGGACATTAAAAAAAAAATTCTTAGGAGCCAAACACAAAGGTATCAATGCTAAATTTGCCTCTCTGTCTTTTTATGAAGCAAAGAGTTTGAAACCAAAATATGTTGTGAATGCAAAGTAAACAACAAGTTTTAAAATGTTAATCTGTTACCTTTCTGAAATGAAGCAGATGAATAAGATAAGGAGTGGAAGAGAATACCAAAATAGCATTTTATTTACAACATGCAGATAATGTTGTTCCTTAATCCTTTTAGACATTTATCCCTAAATTAAGTTTGCATCTTATAATTGTACCTAATTTGCCATACAAAACTTTCATGGGTACAAATCCTTGCAGGCAATATATGTACAAAAGTATAATAGATATCTGGCACTGAATAAGAACAAGTAAATCAGAACACTTTGAGAAACAGAAAAGTCAATTTTCTGACAGGAATTTAGAGGTGCTACAGTGGTTCAAAAATATATTAAATTACCCATAAGAAAATAGAATTTAAGTAAAATGTATCATCGGTGAAATAAAATTCTTCTGATTTGATTGTTTCAGTAATAATGAAGAGGTAGAAAGCAGATATAATTTCATCATTTTCAAAACCCAGACACTGGCTCTACCTTTGTCACTTTCGACTTGTGTGTTGCTTTTGTTTTTCAAAATGCATCCTTGGTTTAAATCTTCATCTCGAAATAAAAACCGGTTTCATTCCTATATACTTAGACTTTTCAACTTTCATTGACAGTATTCAGTTCTTATAAGACTAATATTTTAGCAAGTAAGATGAAATATCACTTAAAAATAGCCCTAGAATCTATGTAATTTTAGTTAAGCCTATTCAAATTTCTATCGCTCACCTTAGGTCAAATAGCAACTTGCTTAAACCCCAATCCAATATCCATTTCAGCAAGAAGTTTTTGACAGAACAATTTAGTAGTTCAGGAGACTATCATATATAATCCGACCTCTTGTTCAACCTCCAAGAACCCTACAAATGTGCCTCTAATACCTCATGTAAACATTATCTTACTCATTTGGCTCTCTCTTTTACAGTACTTCATATCAGATGACCTTTTCTTTTCTTTTAAAGCTTACATTTGAACTAATTTTACCCATACTTTTTTTACAATTCAATTTATCATCATGATCTGCTTACCTTTGCCTCCACCCAAGACAGTAACTGAGAAATGACTAGAGTTATTTTATTTGTTGTATATATACTTTATAGCAAAGTGAATATAGACACAATCTAAAAGTTCTAGTGTTGTAAGTACTGTGAAAATTGAAAGCAAACTTAGTATGAACTATTTCTATCTGCAGTTTAGAAAAGAGAGTAAGCAATCAGATGAAACACTTTGGAAAAGCTATAAAGACTCAGAGACGTGTAATTGAGTAAACCAGTTTGCTATGAGAACATTTGTTCAGACTTATATGGGCTTTTCGTTTAGTAAAAGACACTCTAATAATAGCATTATTTAGAGATATTATAGGAAGAAATATGCTGATATGGTTCATTCAGACATACCATTGACAAATTTCAAAATTATTTTGAAGATAGTTAACAACAGTCACATTAGAGTGTTTGTAGGCCAAAATTTTACTTTAATATCGCAAGTGCCTAAAGTCAAAACCAAAATAAGATTTAGGTTATATAGATTATGTGGCCATTGTAAATCTTTTAAAGGTCATCACAAACTAGCAAACCAAATCATATCCTCCCTTATTTTTGTCAGTTGCTCTGAGATTGGATTTGTAGATAATAGTAAATTGCTATATTTCCATTGCCAGTTCCCTGTTCCAGAGGTATTGTCTTTCCTGGACAGCTTGATATTGGTTTAAGGAACCCTCCCACCAAATCATCAAATATTAGGACAAAAGAGTCAATTGCATTTGAAACTTGCACATTGTTCTCAAGGTCACTACGAGATCTGGCACCAAAACATTCTGAATACTTATGCAATCCCCCTTGCCTCGTTTCCTCTGTGTCTATAGAGGTAAATAAAGGATAGGCATATTATCTCTAAAAGAGTATGAAGTTTAGAACAAATACAATTACCTTTATCACCTGACTTGCAGATCAAGACTGATTGCAAGCTAACCATTGGAAAATTTCCCATCTAATTTAACAGCTTTGGTGTCAGGCACAAATCACTGATAAGAAATGGTTACCATATATCTGATGAGAATCATAACTTCTGTAATTGACACAGGGTTGGGTTTTTTACTAACATATTGCTTACCTTTGTCTGCTACATTTTTTCATCAGGTGTGACCTGTATCAGCTGAAAAAACATGATATCCAATGCTTAGTAAAGTGTGTGTGCATCTGTAATTCCATAAACATGACATGTACCTTTTAAAATACAAGAATAAAGGCAAAAATACATGTTAACATATCCCCCTCAGATTTAAATGAAACTTTGAGCTTTAAATTAAATTAATCAATTCTTTATAATCAGAATTTGTTGAATCAATGACACAAGCTGTTGCTATTTTGCACTCCTCCACTCTGAATTGTCATTGACTATATTTTCATCAGCATGTGGTATAGTTATCCTGAGAATGGTTTGTGAAGGATAACATTTGTTGCTGAGGACCTGAGGCCATGCTGCTATCTAAGAGTTTAATTTCATTATAGATATTGAATGTCTGTGGGGGATTGGAGTGCCTTTCTGTTAGGTTTCTTCCACAAATGATCAAGTCAGTGCAGTCTGAGAATTCTTCATGACACATCTTATCAGCAAGTAGGAACAACTGGAAGATTCCCTTCAAAAGCCTCACTTCTCTCCAAATAAACATGCTTAGGCAGAGAAGCATGTCATCTTTACAACACTCACGGTAAATGAATAATCACTGTTCATTCCACCAGCATAAATTCAACACTTCTCATATAACCTTTACACAAGATAGCTCTGAAAAACTGTATCTGTAGGAAAGAAGAAAGGAGATGAGTAACACACAATATACATCATCCTCTCCACCAGAGATTATGGAAAGAGGCAGTTTCTTCTGCAACTGAGAAATAATCAATAAGCCTTCCAAAATTGCTGTAATCATAACTGGTGTTTATTGTAGCAAGGGTTTAAACAGAACTCTGCCAACAATGATCAGTAAGAATGTGTTTTAATTCGACTATGGCCCACAGGTAAATCATATTCAAAATATTTTTTTAAAGCTATATTGGTACTGGGAATTTGTTAGTGTTAAATTCATGGTGAGCTTTCAAACTCATATTTGCTGTTGTCCTGGTTTCAGTAAATTTGAAATGTATATGCAACTTCATGCTATCATCAAGAGCAAAAATTGTCTTACCTATTAATAAGTAGCAGGAAAGAGCTCAAGTAGTAGGAAAGTAATGTTTGTTTGTTGCTTGGGTTTTTATAAAAAGTCAAGGGACATTCAGATAAAATATTCAAAGTACCCCTAGGCTGACAAAAACAGCTGCATATGTATTGCTTACTCCAAAGAGAGTGGATGAACATATATCTGACAGCTTAAGACTTCTCAGGAACATTTTCAGTATTTTTTCTGCAATGTTGAAGAAATATCATCTTCAGAATTTAAAGCAGAAAAAATGTTTTCCTAGATGTTCTATTTGGAACAAGGTTCATCAACATTTTACATCAAATTGAGAAGACAGTTTTTCCTCTTAATTTGGAAGTAGTCATAGCAAAAATATTGCCCCAGTGAAATAATATTTATATTTAAAAACATTGGACTTTCAAAACACTCCAGACTTTCAACTTCAGTAAAGCATTATATACATGAAATAGTATTATATTTCAGCCTCTAGCTTCCATGTACCACAAGGAATTCAAATTGATTGGGAAGATTTTTCCAACAGCAACTGCAAACAGGTAGAGAAATATCTGAATAGACATCTGTTTTTGCATTTTCTGTATATCTTTACTCTTAAAACAGGTAAAATTAAATTCTTATGCTTGATCATTAATAATTTCCCCATAATAAATATTTGATCATTTACCTTCAATATTTTTGTAAAGTATCCAGAAATAAGTATGACAATAGAATGCCAACAGTAATAATCTGGTAGAAAATAGCAACTGACATTTTCACTCAAGGTTCTCTGTTATTTAACTTGCCAAATTATTCTCTAAGACCAGTGATGGTTGAGATAACCCTTATGTGTGTCTTCACTAGTACTACAAACTGCAAACTTGATGCAACGGTTTTTCTTGTATGCACAATTTTTAAAAAAGAGAAGAATAATGTTTCTTACTTGAAAGAACATGTGGTGGTTTACCTCCATACCTGTTCACCTCAGTACTGCTCCACAGTCTTTCCTTGTTTGCTTGAAAACCATGGCATCCAAAGCTATATCTATTCAGGAAACTGCAATATTTACCTCATTCAACCTTACAAATGAAGCAAGATTCCTTTTTCCAGGAATCTGCTTTTGTTTGTCTCTTCCAGCCTCGAGTTTTTTGACAACTCTTCTCCTTTGTCTGTTCCAAAGAGAGCTTTAAAATACCAAACCTTACCTAATTTTGAAACTCTATTCCACTGTGGTGAGTAGGCCTTGTCTGGTCACCAGCTGCCCACCAAGCTGCTCTATCATTTCCCTATTCAGCAAGATTGGACAAGGACAAAATCAGATGGAAAAACCCCTCATGGTTCAAGATGAGGGCAGTTTAATAAACCAAAACCAAAGACCTTGTGTGGAAATAAAGGAAAGCAGTCATGTATAGCCAATTCCTGAGAAGTAGAGCTTCAACATACATAGCTGTCACTCCACAAGAAAAACATCATAATAATAAATGTACACACACCCATACCTCCCCTTTCTCTTAGCTCTCATTACTAAGCAGATGCCACGTGGTATGGAATACCCATTTGGTCAGTTTTGGTCTGCTGTCCTGGCTTTTCACACCCCTGCAAAGGTCTTGCCCACCCTCAGCCCAATGGTGAGGGGGGAATGTTGGAGAAATAGCCTTGGTGCTGTGCCAGCACTGTTCAGCAATAGTCAAAACATTGGTGTGTTATCAACACCTTTCCAGCACCAGCACACAGCACAACACTGCTATGAGGAAAATTAACTTAATCTCAACCAGACCCAGTACATCCACAAACTGACCCATAAGCCTCATCATCTTTCATCAAGCTTAGAGTTTGACCAGGACAATCTGAAGTTTCATGTCTGCAAAATACTGTTAGAGAAATTGAGAAGTGAAAACAGATTCTTCAAAATATAGGCATCATTGGTGACCTCCAAGAATGAAATATGAGGAAAGAACTAAGACATATTACCAAGTGTAATAAGGAAAGGATGCACTTATCTTCAAAGAGGTCCCATACCTTCTTGTCAGAAGCAGTCCAGAAAAGCTGTCAGCATGTAGTAACTTTTGAGATCTTTATCCTGCTTCTCAGAAGAGAGATTTTTCATTGACTGGGGCTTACTATAGTCCTGTGCACATGAGCTGAACATACAAGTTCTTCTAGCATTAAAGTCCCCTGTCACATAGATGAAGATAAGGTTCAGTGTTATATTAAATATTCCTGATATTCCTGAATGAGACAGCTTTAACTGCCCTACTATTTTGCTAATAAATCATCACAATATTCTTATTTCTTAAGTTACTCATTTGAAGACAAATTTTCAATATTCAATTTTTTTATTTATTCCCTCCACTTTATGGTAAAGCAGGCATCTAAAATAAGAACAAGAACTGAAATAGTTTTTGTGAGTTTCTTAAATTTCTTTTAGATGGCACGTGAAGATGACCCTGAAACTAACAGTAGCTGGAAAAGTGGTCACTAGTAAATGGGCTAGATGACCTCAAAAATGTTCCCTTACCAGACATATTATCAGATATATGCCAAATAGCCAACTAAGTGAATAAACACATGCTAGACCTAATGAAGGAATCATGCATGCTTCACCAAGACTACACTGATCTGCCAAAGCCATTGCAAATTATAACAGGGTGAAACCAACCTGAAATGCCCAGTTGCCAGGTATAATTGGATCCAGGTGCTATTGTAGAAGAAAGTCGTCATAGTGTTCCATCTTCCATGTGGGAAGGTGGGAGATGAGGGAGAGAGGCGGTATTAGAGTAGTTCTGTCAAAAGAGTGTGAATTTGTTGCATAACAAATATATGCATTCTATTTACACAATGATTTCCCACAGAGTGACTGCTCGAGTTCAGCTCTGTGGCACCTGTAGAAGCTATGAAGGCAATGTGTCATCATTTGAGGAGAATTAATAATAATTTCTACTGCCAAGGTTTTTTGATACACTGAAAAAACATTGCATTTGTTACACCTAAGGCTGTATTTATTTTAATAGAAAAGTATGCAGCATATCACAGAGTGCAGAATCTGAGCTCAAAATGCAGTAATGTTAAAGCTGAGAGTAGACATGAAAAATATGGTTCCCTGTAGAGGCTACATCTGTTTCAGTAAAACAAAAACTTTTGGGATTGTTCTCTGACACTGAGGTCACATTGAATGCTTTCACCCACACTCACACATTTCAATTCACTCACCCTTTCAAAATGTCACGGGTTTGTCCTAGTTAAAAATTCATTCATTTGGGAAAGAGTTAACTGATCAGGGCCAAGTAGATGATAGCTGAACAATTTTATGCTACAGAAAAAAATGTGACAGTTTTCTCTTGAAAATATCACTTCCATTATGGAAAATGTATGCAGAAAATATGTTTCAAACCCACAGACATTAGGGAAACACATACTAAAGTAAGCTTGTATCCATACTTTTTGCAGTTAAATCCATCTAGAGAATAATTTCCTGCTGTGAAAGTTATCTTCCAGTTATTAAGACAGAGCTGTAAGACCATTTTATTTCTGAGAAACTGTCCATTTAAGTGTTTGAAGCACTTACATTGTGCTTTTATAGCCAGACAAATCTCCCTTCTCAGGTTGCAGTATACCTGATTCTGCTCATGGTCTGATACTGGTGGTTTTGGCCCAAATCCTATCTTGGGAACAGTCTTATAAGCAGAATTTCCACATATTGCTACTCATTCTAGGTAGCCTCAATGAAAGAAAGACAAGCCAAACCGATAGATTCAGAAAAAAATCTAAGAGGAAATACTACACTGGACTCAGAAAGAAAGTGTCCATGTCTATTTGTACATTTTTCTGATCATACCCATTATCAGGGATATATGAAGCTAATAAACTTTTCCATTATATTTGGGGCATTGTATTGCTATATTTGTTATAAAGAAAAAAAATCAAGCCAAAGCATGGCTGGTAGATTGAATTAACAGGTTGTCTGTTTCATCATATATCCTGCTGTCTACCTGTTCAGAGTAATCTCACAGTCAAAAAAGTTTATTTGATCATAAGCAATTTAACTGCATTAGAACCTTTCTTTATTTATTTATTTATTTATTGTTATTAATCTAAATCTAAAAGGAAATGTGAGTATTTTCACAGATATTTACTTCCAGGTCTTCCACACCTGGATCAGACCTGTGGTATTGCACAAGTAAATAAATTATATCCTTTCTCATAGCTAAAGCAAATCTACAGCTAGACAAATGGCTGCTCTGTTTAGTTGAAAACTAATTTTCTTCCTTTAAACTTAATTCAGAGAAATATATTTCTAAAAAGTAGAAACAGATTTAGGGCTTTTCATATCCAGGACAGTTTCTGTTTCCTTGTTATTATGACGTCAGAGAGGACACCTGAATCCTCATTTCTATACAGTGGCCCTGCTACCTATATAAACTAAAACGTCAACACACTCCAAGAATATACGTAATAATATTTAAAAAATGCAACATAATCTAAAGTATACTCAGTAAAATATTTAATTATTTATTTGCTTCCATATAAAATACCATGAAATAAAAAGAAGCATGATATTTAAGAAATATAATCTGAAAATAGTAATCTTATTCTTATCAATCTCAAAAATATTTCCTCCTAAAATATGCTTCAGTCTTAGAAATCTTTGAGATGTGTTGAGTAAGCTAGAGCTCCTCAAAAGAATACTCTTTAAATCTGACCTCATAAAGACTGAGTTTTTTAGTTTAAATCAGTTTTCCTATGCTGATGAATACATTGAATATTTTACCTCATATACAAGTAATTAAGATGATTAATGTCATGTTCATGATCTAATAGATCAGCAGTAATGCAAGAAGCTAGTATGAATAATGAGAGGACCAACAGTAATAATCTAATGATGACATTCTTTATCTATATCAGCATGATACTGAAAGTTTCAAAAGCCACTGACAGATTTGCCATGGCTTATATTTCTTTTGCCATTCTGTTGGAAGCTACATCTTAATGAAAGTGAGTAAGTATGGATCCATGTTTGGTTAATCCAGAGAGAACAATGAGGCAGATTAACAAAAAGGCTTCAGCTTTGAGACAGATAATGTCTCATTTTTTAACAGCAAATATGTCATCTGTGGAAAATTTATAGACCTGAGTTAGCACAGTGCTGTTGAGAGCACAAGATCCTTGCATGATCACTATTCACTGTTTCCATTTATTCACTACCGTCAAACATGTATCAGTCCATTGGTATTTCAACAAAAAGAAAACTACTACCATTCAGAGCAAAGTCTGATCTGGAGACTCCATCATAGCATATCTCAATAGATAATTTGCTTTTTAATTAATACTTTTAGACAGCAAGACACAAATGTACAGCATACTTCTAGCTGCAGAAAATACAGCAATTTTGCTAATCAAGCACTTGAGGAAAAAAATCTGTCTCTGTGTAGAACTACTGAGGTGGAATATTTCCAGTAGTACTTTATATTACTGTTGCTGACTGTAAAATATGTGGCCTTTTAGACAGGATCATCATCTCTTTTTTAACGGTTAAACTACTCAAGTACAAGGAAGGAAGTGGAAGAGATGGAAGAGCATCGCTGATGAAATTCACAAGTATGCTCACTGTACAGACCAGCTTATGTAATCAAGTCAAAAAAGCAAAGAGAATATGAGGAATTCAAGTTGTTTTAGTGTGAGAAAGTAGATAACAAGTATTGTAATTTTCCAGAAGATATTTTTAAAGTATTGTCTAGTTTAATGTTGCTTTATGTTTTTCCTAAGAAATTTAAGTATCAGAGAAAAAAAAAATTGAAAAGGTGTATATAGTTCTACAGGGCTGCTGTTTCTGCAATTATGAGTAAAAATACCCCATACTTTTATAAGCATAATTACAAAAAGAAGCCACAAGTGGGAAAGTGAAAAATCAGAACTGGCAGGAAAATTATGCAACCTTCATTAGGAGTTTCAATTATAAAAGCAGGACTATTAAAATAATACTACTACTTATAAAATTTTTCAGGTTTTCAGCAACCAAAGTAATTTAATCAACACTACTGAGAAAAATAAGTGGAGTTTATTCAGTACATGCTGTCCATGTAATTAGAATCTAAGTTTAATCAATTTTTCTGTGTAGTAAGACACACTAAAAAGAGCATTTGCAGGAAAGCAGGTCTTTACTACTTCAAAAAAACTGTGCATTAGGGAAACTTACAGATTCCAATTTTATAAAATTAACCTTTTGCTAAAAATATGATCCCACAATTACATGCAAAAGGAATAAGTTTTCAAAAATGTTTTGCATAGAGTATGCATACCTTTTTGTTTCCTTTTTATTTTTTTAATAAATTGTTATTGTCTCATGGAAAGTATTTCTAGCATTTTTAATTTTCATTGACTACTCAATTTTAGTAAATGACACCCAAAAAAAACAATCATTCTTTTTATACCATGCATGATTGAAAAAATAGTGTCAGCTCTAGTAGTATGGACCTTGTGTGAATTCATTATACATAGATGAGAAATTGCACCAAAGGAAAATTATGAAAGTAATTGAGATCTATTAAAATAAAGTAGGGAGGATATTAGCATTGTTTTACAACTTTATAAACAAAATATACATACTGTAAAGCTTGAAGTGTTCCCCAAATGTAGCTCTCTAAATCACAAGGCCATGTCTGGAGCATAGAAAGAATGTGAAGCACATTATTCTTGACTTAAACTTACTAAAAATATTTTTAATTATGTTGGTTTCAAAAAAAAATTTTTTTAATAAAATATCAACAGAAAATGAGACAATAAAAATGCTTTTATTGTTAAAACCCTTATTCTGTATTACATGCAAAATTTTTCTTCTGGTAAGATTACAGAATTAATTTTAATTTCTGTAATTTCACAGCAATACATATAATTATCTTTTCTTTTCCAATAAGGGCAATATCTACATGCTAGCATCTAAGTATTTAGGCATGAAATAAACATTTTACCATCTAAAGTTACAGAATTTCCTCCTAAGCAGAAATTGGTATAGTGTTCTGTGTAGGACCAAACAAAACTGTAGACAACTGAGGTATGCTTTAGGTAAAGTGTTTAAGCTTTTTCTGTCTATATTTAATTTTAGATAAACATAAACGTGCAAGACATTTTTTTCATAAGGTAAATCCAAGGTCCTACAGAAGGTTAATTGATTTTGCCTTAAGGAAAGCAATAGAGAGTCGATGAAAATTCAAAACATTGGTATCTTGATTCATACCTGTCTTTCTGTAAAGACCCCCTCCATATGAATTTTCTTTCCGTTTTCAGGTTTTGACATTCATAATGACTTAGATCACTAGTCAATTGATGTTGAAGACAACCAAGGCTATGAAAAGAAAACTTTCCTTACAAGAAGTAATGATTATTTTAAAAATACATATGAAAGGAAACATAAAAAACATATACCAAAGAAAACATATTTTTTACTCTATTTAGATATACAAGAAATAATAGAGTAACCCAAAAAAACCCACCAATTATAACTTTTACATAGTAATAGGGTCATAAAATGGTCTCTAATTACAATTTAACATTGATCAACCTATAGAAAATGGTGCCAAGACTATTATCGTCTTACTTAAAAGGAAATTATGTTATTTTTCTATGATGTTATAATGTTTACCATGAAGACAACAGATCACTTGAAAAAAAAAAACCTCTCAATGAATGTCATTTAGCTTCCTTATCGGGTCACAGGAAGTGTTTCCTATGGTTCACATGAGAAAACCTGTGAACAGGACTCAGAAAGAATATGAAATCTAATTTCTGTAACCCTTACAATTGTATTTAGAGTGAATGCTACCTATTAGTACTCCGAGTAATTAATCTTTTCCTATCAAACTAATATCCAGTACAGGATTTACCTAAGTTGGATATAATATGTATTTCATGCTAATATTTATTTACTATAGTTTTCTGAACATGATTGAGTTCGTATAGCGATACTTCTGCACTGAGAAAGTGCAGTGGATGTAAGAAATGGTTAATTAAAAGTAATATTCTTTTTATTTTTTTGTCTTTTTTCAAATGAACAAAGCAACAGCTGGTTACAACAGCTGCCAGTGCTCTAATTTTTGGACAGATGTGTTTTCCACGCAATTTTAAGTTCACAAAGACCAGATGCTTCCCATGGTTGCTTGAATCAGTTTCTTCATGTTCAGTATTCTGTGATTTGTTTTGAACTAACACTTTTGTTCTTCTTCTGAATATTTGTTTATATTTATAATATTTGTCAGTCAAGACAAAAGATAATAGTTTCAAAATTGGATTAATTTTGACACCACATTTCTACTTTTGATGTATTTTCCATTTAGACTCAAAAGTAAAATTATTACACGTGGCACTGTACTTACATGTAAATAATGTGCGCATATACTTTCAAAGATGAATTAAAGATATAAAAATCAATGTTTCATGTAAATTCTTCTTAAAATTTAGAAATTAATTTTTTTTTAGAAAGGCCCATATTCCTAGTTTCAGTTGTTTTGAGGAAAATTTTCTGTATATATATCTATTTGCTCACATGAAGGTTGGACTACTTCCTAGAACAGTACTGGAAAACTGGAAAAAACCCAAACTACAGGATTGAGTTCTAAAATTTTCTGGACCAAATCTTGATCTTACAAAATGCTGAGCATGCTGTCACTGATCCAAGAAAATAATTAGGCCCAGCAATTACAACTGTTTAGCCTCAAGGATGAGAGGGATGTCTCATTGGATTCAGCTGGACAGTTCCAACATTTAGCTCTGCGTCCAGAAGTAGTTGCTCTGCTGGAATGAGTTCAGAGCACTTAGCATATTGTTAGATAGACACTTAAATGAACCACAGATTGATCTTGTCCTCATCTTTAGGGCTGTGCAACTCATTATTTTTCAGCACAGGCTGAAGTGATGACAGACAATTAAAGAGAGGTAATTGCAATGAACTCTGCATATTTCATATGTGATGGGACATAAGGAGGAGCTGTGTTCCCAAAGTCTGTTGCCAGAGCCCTGGTATAGAGGTAGTTAAGACAGAAAATGTCAGACCACACCCTTTTCAGTGAGAACAGCACATCCACACAAAATTATTTTGGCTGTGCTGAAAGAAGAATTAAGCACAATCTTTTGCCTACATAGCAAGGGAAATAAAGATTAAACAATTTAATCTTTATGATTTTATGTGTATGTTTTACTCAATTACTCATTCTGTTCAAGAAATTAAAGCATGTATGTCCTCAACTGTTAATAATGTCTTATCTATCTGGTCAAGGAGTAGAATAAGAATGACAGAGAACAATTTTAAATGTTTAATGGTCATACCTGATGAAGCATACCTGATTCATAGTGTTTTCAAAGAAAGATATTTTCACTAGTAAAGTAATGGAGGCATTTGATTACTTAATCCTTGTATAGAAAATATAGATAAGCTCCCTAGCTTGTCCTCAATCTATTTTTATTTCTGCTACTTTCATGTACTTTGTCAATTTTTAAATATATTGTAGTATATACACCTAACTTGTATCCCTGTGACCTATGTGATGCATATTAATTTTTTAATTTCCTGTTATTTCCCAGAGGTGACTGTTTATGTGTTCTGTGCCTTGTACTGTCTTCTTAGTTTGGAGGAATGGTGTGTCTTACATTTTTAGTAATTTTTTTATGTTTCTTGGAGTCTCAGAAATGATATTGTAGAAGTATATCCAATGACCATCTAGTAAAATCTGCTGATGCTGACTGGGGACAGTACCAAACAGAATGAAAAAAGAAAATTCCTAGCAATCATGGGAAAAAAAAAAAGATATGGCTTCCCCCATAACAGCTTAATGCTGGACTTTAAAAATTAGAAATTAATTAAAATTCTGAAAGTCAGTGATTTAAAACTAACCAAAAATGTTGTTCTGTTTCCAATTCTCTTGCTGCTTTGCATATCTCTACCTCATACTTACAGTTCTTGCATATATCAGAATACTTTTTTATTCTTCCTTTTTTTAAACTTTTGATCTCAAAACTTATCCGTGTGTTAAGTATGTGCTGAGGAATAAAGGATTTATGATCTTTGAATTTTCCTCAGTGACCTTTGTCAATAGCATTGTTATGTGTAGTAAGGTCTCCTGTTAACCTTCTCTATCATTATAGAAAATAATTCTTGTGATACCTCATTTGGGTACCCCCTAGGAATTTTTTTCACATCTTTCTTCATTGAAACCTGCTCTTCTTTCATACTTAGTCTCAGGATCATTTCTTGAGCTTCTTTAGTAATCTAAAATAGCCATGTCTTGAGATGGATTAAACATTTCTTCATATAGTTCTCCAGATCATGTCATATGATAGACAGTCCTTCAGACATTGTACGAACTAGCTAGAAAATGCTTTAGTTTCTTTTGCAGAAAGTGCCATTTTTCATAAAAATGCACAAGGACAAATTAGAAAATACATTAAAAAATACTCCAGCTTAAATAATTAGTATAAGAGAAATATTTTAAAGACAACCTTGTGTCAGGAACTCAATGTTTCAACATCACACTTCTTTCCCCCTAGTTCCTCTTCTGGTTTGACTGTACTGAATAATGAGACAAATTTAATCTCTCTGGAGACACTGGTTCATAGAAAATAGTGTAATGATGAGATAGCCAGGCTATGTGAAACAGCATATCAAAAACAAGTTTAAACATATATTGGGGGTTTTGTGGACTTTTTTTTTTAAAAAACACCCTTTTATTTGTTTCCATTTATGCATTTTTATACTGCATGTATTTATCCTAGCTTCATGTATCTATACATAGAAGAATAGAGAAAACATTATTTAAACATAATAGCACTTTGATAGAAGCACAGAACTAAGAAATCTTTCAGGATTCCATTCAATTTTAAGAAACTGGAATTTAATTCTAAAGTAGTTAAATAAGGCAAACTAATTACATTTTTTTATCTGACTAAGGACTGTATTAAACAGTGGAGTACTGACAACCCTAGGAACCATGAACATGGCCAGATACTAGCATCCAAATTATGGGACTAAAGGTAAATCCACAAATGTTTATTAGAAATTAGTGCAGTTTTAACACGATTTTCTAAAATAAAAAGTACCTTTATTCTGTAAATTGACTCTTGTTGTATGCTTTGTTCTTTCTGTAAACAGAACAAGCACCTGAAAGTGGAAAAATTTGTGGGCACTTAGAGGAATATTGGAGTTACAAATCATATGACTAGAACTTTTACTTGTAAGTAGGGGCAGTGGTAATTTAAGAATTACTAAAGGAGTTACAGACATTTCATTAACTTCACTCAGCATTATTCCCATGGTACAATCTAGGCAATGCTGCAAATGTCTAACACTTTCCAACTTTCAAGTTTTTCTTTTCACTTTTCATAGAATAGCTGGAGCATGTTCTTCCTTGATTGTTTTTTTACTTCCTTGGTTTTTTCCTTCCTTTCTTTTTTAGTATATTAACTGAGAAGAGTTAATTAGACAAGAATACTTAAATACATTTTGACTTAAGATGTCTGACTGTTCTACGTATTTGAATTGCAATATGCAACTGAATGTCCTTACAGCACACATTGTCGAATTTTACAAGCACTAAAGAGTATTGAACTACTAGGTTAATGTTCCCACAAATGTAGAACATTATTATTTCAAAAAGCATTACCTACCATTTGGTCTGCTCAGACACCTGTGTGTACATAAATTGGTAACTGGTGTTTTACTCAATTTACTCTGAGTAATCAAAATTTGCTCATTCAGTCTGTTTCCTGGCAACTACAATGATTCATTAGCAAATTGTCTGCCTATAAGCACTCCAAAAGCATGGCTTCTTCTTCTTGTTTGCATTACCTGTATTACCTTCAAACTTAAATAGGCATTTCATAAAATACCAAGAAATGGAGTCTGGTTTATTAGGTTAATCATATGATAGCACAATTTTATGGGTGCATACTTCAGGGGGACAAATGGATGACTCAGTTTATGCAATTTCAGAGAAAAAGAGTGTTCATACATGTTCTTCCATGAATCTAGAAACATCTTTCTCGGGATAGAAAATACATATAATAAAATGGTCCCTTGCTACACTTCCAACTGAAGAGGAGTCACAGACAGTCATCAGGACATTGATCCCTAACAGGCTAAAGAGTCTGGAAGGCTTCATGGTCTTAGGAAACATTGTCCCTAACTACTGTGTTAATGAGTATTTCAGATAATTTAACTCTCCGACCCTTCATCCTTCACCATAACAAGCTCATACACCGAAAGCAGAATTAATTTGCTCTGTATGCTGTATCTGGGTTAAATTAAAACAATGCTCAATATGTATTTCTGTGCTATGCATTTACCATAGAAAATTTGGGGCATTGGAAAGAATGTAAAGGAAGAAGGAGCCATCAACTACATATGGTATTTGTGTAAGACAGTCTATTCAAACACCTCGACATTTCCTCTCAACTGAAATCTTCCAAATTTTATCACAATAAAATATAAAATCTAGATTTTCTTGTCTACTTACACCTTTAGCTAGTATTAATGCAGCACATAAAATTTATTGTATTGTTCAAAGCTTCTCATTTACTTTGTTTTCTTTTTCAGGATAAGAAAGAGACAGAAAAGCTATTCCTTTTCTCTAGGTTCTAGTAGGAACCTCGTGTTGCCTTCTAGCAGGGGATGTCCTCAGTGCTCCTTGATGGGCTCAGTATCATGCTCTGGCATTGACTGGGAGAGCATTTGTGGCCCTGGGTCAAACTTTGTCAGGAACTGTGCAGTCAAACAACGGTGGGTTATTTACACTATGCTAACAGTCTAATGCCAGTCAGTGCTGCTAATGCATGCAGCTACTTTTGTGCAGAGTGTTCAAATCTGTTTCCTGGCCCTGATTAGCTAACTGGGGCACCTATAATCAACACAGTCAGGTTTGGAGGTTTGTTTAACTGCTTGCTTGTTTGTATGTTTTGCTTTTAGACACCAGCAGAGCAACAAATTCTAGAACATTTCAACCTCTTTTTAAACAGAAGATCATGCATTTACAGACACAAAGATTAAATGAGAGAAAAGGTAATTCACTACATTGTATGCTTATGTTTGGTCTTAGAGGGTTTGTAACAATTCCCCAGTCCATCAGACCTTCTGTGAGACCACCAAATCACTTGGCTTATCTGTGTTTCTGTTCCACACCTTCAAACCTCTACTTCCCAATCCTCCCAGGAGTCCTTTTAAAATTATAAGGCTGTCTGACTCTCTGACAATTGCAATTCTGTCACAGTGCACAAATAAATAGGGAGTGATTGTTCCTAGCTCTGATTGTTAGAACAAATTTAGTGTATAACTGTCTTGATTCTGGTGTTCAACAGCTATTGCCATAGTAACCTGTTTTAATAACTTCCAAGATGCAGAAAATACACTAGAATTAGGTTAATTCTATGGTTAGGCACTTTACATAATATACAACTATCTGGATCTCCATGGAGACTATAAGGAATGCACATTCCAAACAGGAGCTTAATCAACAGATCAAAGCATCCTACCTACCAATGAATGAAGTCTTCTCTCCCTTTTCTGCAAAATGCTTTTATTATCTGCAACTTTTATTTAAAAGGAGATTAGTCATTTTAAACTATGTGATCTTAGTGAAAGCAATAGTGCGTACAGAAACTTTTGGCATTAACTGTGCTATCTCTGGAAAATATTGTGCTCTTGGATCAATAAGAAGGTTATTCGTTTTCTACGTCTTTATGTCCCACCAAATACCAAATCATTGCAAGAAAATATTCTTTCTGACGATGCTTTAAAAAGCTTGCTCAGATAAATTCTTCAATTTCAGTTCGGCTTTCATTTAACTTGAGTAGGCTTTCTTAACAATTTTTTCAAATCCTTTAACTTTTCACTTTGGGTCACTGATATTTAAGATCCAGAGCCATTAGTACAGGTAAGTAATATATTAGGAAGAATTACCTTAATGATTACATACCATGAGAAAAAGCCAAGAAAAGTCCCATCTGTTTCCAGTGCAACTCTTTTAAAAATAAGGCAATAAGACATTCATAATACAACATACTTGTGGCCTTTTCAGCTTTCTGCATGCAAGTGTCTTTACAGTGTTTGGATACCAGAAACAGAAAACACACTCAGAAATATGAGGATAGATGAAATAATATTTAACAGAAGCAGATTTAAAGGCTTCCTTCCCTTTCATTTACACAAATATACATAAAATAAAACATTTTCACAGATTTCACAGGTTACTATACCTTTCCCATTACTTCCTATGATTTTGAAGAATCAAATTTCATGTCCTCTTTCTAACCATTATGATCTATGTTTGTGTTATTTCTTGGAAAAGTTAAGTTCAGGTCCTATAGAATCAGTTTAGAAAGGAACAAGAAATTTAATCTCAGTAACGTATGTAATTTTGCCAATCCATATGACAAAACTCATATTCAACTTCAGGTTGAAAAATAGATAAATAAATTTCCAAACAAAATTATGGAAGAAGTATAATCAGTGGACTGTAACAATGCAGGATGTGTGCAGACACTGTTCAAAATTGATTTTTTAGCTTTTAATTTTTGTGTGTAAATGTATCACTAAATACAGTACTGACATTGTCCTAATTGCTACATCCTGTAGTGTGATATACTACCTTAAAAATGACAAAAAATTTTCTTGGTGACTATTATTTTAAATTCTGTTTCAGTTGCCTTATGCTGTCTAAATTCTATATTAAGAGAAGCGTAAGGGCATACTTCTTCAGTCCCTCTGCTCAGCCAAAGAGCTGTCACATGGATTTTTGCGTGGTTTACATCAAGGTAGTCTGCAAGGTGATTTTACAAGAAAGAAAATATTGCTATGCATACCTCTTGAGTGTTGTAACTTTGAACTGAAAAGTTTGTGGAGTATTTTAATTTTTGAACTGTGATGTTTGAACATAGATTGGGAAGAGAAACAGGAGTGTGGGGAGGAAACCCAGAACTCAGAATATGAAGTGCTGGGTTCTATAAAGCACAAATATCGAATAATTTTTCAATAACCATTACATGTTTAAATTCTAATATTGACACATCAGAAATACATACAAATATATTAAGTACATATGTTTTCTGCAGTAAGTGGTGTTACAGGAATTATTGAAAAATATATAAAAATTTCCAGGAACAGTCCAGCTACTGAGGAGAAAGATACTACAGTATATGTGTTCTGCCTGATCACAGTGTTTGAATGATACCAAGTACTCAAAGGGCAAACCTTGAATTTTGAATCCATGATTCAGAGGACTGTCACCAGGAGGCTAGGTATGCTAGAAACAACTGTCATAGAAGAAGTCACTTTTACACTAACTACTGTCTATATATAAGTGCATCTGTTTTCTTAAATCTGGGCTGTTTGCTACTTCAAGGTATAATTATGAAACCATATTTTTTCTTCTAGTGAACTTAATCAAGGTTTGCATGAAAATACAAGCTCGACAAGCCATAACAATGCAAAAATTTCCTGAGTTAGTGCACCACCCACTGAGAATATTGCTGTATATCTGAATCAGACATGATTCAACATCTAACAATTATTTAGAAGGAGATAAGGTGTCATAACGCTAAAGAAAGTGCTTTATTTTCAATAACTACACAATTAAAAGTAGTATTTTAGATCATTGTAATTTCCTTTTCACTTTGTTGTGTGATCCCAAGGACTAAGGGATGTGATGCACTTTTTGTTTATTTGTAATTTCTATCAGCAAACTTAGATGAGCCAACACAGTTCACATCATCAGTCAGCAATGACCTTGAGGTTTTGTTGCCTCACCCATAGACCCAGGCAGGTGTAGACTAGAATGTTTGCTCTTAGCTTTAAAAACACTTCAGAAGGTGATATTGGGCAATATTGTGACTCTGACCTGTCCAGTGAACTTCTAATCTGACACCCATAATGAATGAAGAAGAAGTATTTCTATGTCTTCTTTAATTCAGTTCTAAGAGTCAGTCTTAGTGCTTTCACAAATGTTTTTGAAAATGTGTTTGGACTAAGATTTGATTCAAAACAGTTCCTGATAGAAACAGGAATAGGAAATGAAAGAGTTGGTGTGTATTCCTAGTATTCAAAAGCTTTTAAATCCTTTCGTAGGTTTTCATCCTTTCTTCCAAGTGCTGTCAGGAAGCTAAGTGCTTCAAAGAGCCTTCCCTCTCCTCTGAAGGTCGTAAAAAGTTTATATTCATGATGAATTTTACCAGTGTTGTTGCAGTTGCAAGCTGAATTTTATCTTATTGTTCTCCACAGATTGGGAAACATCCATTGTCGTGACATTGCTATGACAGCCAAGATAAAATTAAAAATATTTTGTGTTTATATATATATAATTTAAACATATACGTACTCAAAACTAATATTGATGCAGGTTGCTTGATACAGCTCTTTATTTATTTTCCTAGATCCACATGGGCTTATTCAATACAAGAGAGTTGTTGACTTGCAGAGTGGTTATATTAAAATATATTCTATACTTCTTTTTGAAACAAGTTTTTTCTTATATTAGCAATATTTAGATTATTGCTTTGCAGAAAAAAACAGGAGTGGTGATCACTGGACAGGAGATTAATTCATGTATAAGTAATAGTCTCAAAACCTAAAAAAATTGGATGAACTGCATCAGTGTAATACATCAAGTCATTTAAGGACAGACTAACAAGACTTATTTTAAAACCAGGTTGAACAACAGTTGAAAGAGACCAAAGAAAGGATAGGTGAAAACTCTCAGTTAGTTAGATAGAGGGTAGAAACAGAGAAGTGTATGTCATAAAATAAGAGGATGAAAGTTGATCTGGCACACCATACACACGTCAGGAAATATTAAGACGAAATGGAACCAGAATAGGAAAGAGCCACCAAAGTGCTCAGAACAAAAGATATACTTACAGGAGACAACTAAATTAGCTTATTTTGCTAAGCTTATCTATACTGAAATGACTAGAATGTAGAATATATATGTATAATATGTACAAAAATATGCAACATATAAGTAATATAAACACACAAATACCTATGTTCCATATATAAATATGCAAGACATGCCTAAAAGCTGCAAAAAAACAACTTTGGAACAGCTGTCTTATGACATTGTCTAGTAGAATGAGATGGAGGGACAAAATAACCAATTATTAAGAAGAAGCTTGGTGTGTTTATGGTATGATCATATGACAAGGTTCCCTGACACGACAGAGTGCTAGACACAGTGACCTCCACAGTATTTGTAGCTATCTGAGATGCTGACCTCCTAATGCTGCTAAGCAACATATTGTGGCATGATTATGACTCATGACCACTTTGAATTTGAATGGTCCATTGCTAGACATAGTGTCAAGATTCAGTAAACACATTCCACATGAATGTCACCCATTTGATATACAGAACTCAACAAAACTGTTGGAAAGAAGTAATAATGAAAGTCCATAGTTTCACTCAGTTGACAAATCACTCATGCTGCAGGAGATAAAATTTAAGTATGTTTATGAGGTTATTTCTCTACCATTCCAGTTGAGATGGGAGACAACAATTAACTATATACTAGGGCTTAGTTGCAATTTGAGGTAAAACAGGATTAACTTTACTGTCTGCAATTGAAATATATTTTAGAAGAATGAATGTACTAGGTAAAGTTACAAAAAAGATATTTATTGTAAGCCTATGGTTGACTTAACAAACAACTAAGTTTAATTTTTTGCATAAATATTTAATTAGTGAAAAAATGGGTTTTATTTCTAAGCAAAGCTGACTTTCATGAGCTTTACCTTACTATGAAATACAAGAGGGAAAAAAGGCAGAACAGCTTTACTGTAAGGTAGTTTGGGGCTATATCTATAAAGTAGAATATAAAGATCTTAATATACAGGAAAAGCTTTGTATATGCTGATTCTACAACATAGTACTGATATTATATATATATGTATATATATATATACATATATATACAAAATAGACATTTTAAAAATCCTAGGTACCTGCCATGTGCTTTCTTTGCAGAGAAAACACAGCAAAGGACAATGATTGTCCATACAATAAGACTTTCTTAGTTGTTCTGGTCATGTCAAAGACAACTTGGCTCAAGCAAGATAATACCCTCACCTGAATGTAGCACCACTGTCTGGCACTAGAGAAAAAACCCCAGTCGCTGAAGTTTCTTCCCAAGAGTAAATGTTATTTTTAATTGGTGAAAAATAGAGCATACTAATTCTATCAAATCCGTGAATGAATTACATATGTGACTATGTTCACTTCATTAGGGTAATGCTTATGAAGCCAGTTTTGGGAAGAGAAATATATAAATAAAAATCTAAAGAAATTTTGTCATTACAGCACTATTTACAGAGCAAACTGCAGGAACTATATTCTCCTACTGTTGGAAAGCATTTTTGTCAGTTTTTTTAAGCTCAGTTGGAAAGCATTTTTGTCAGTTTTTTTAAGCTCATAAACAGCTGAAGAACTCCAAAAAACCCCCAACATGTTCAAAACAAAAAATAAATTAATATCCCTCCATCAGGAATTGCTAAGAATTAAGAAATGGTCTGTTCTAGTATTTGCAATTGAGATAAATTCTGTAGACTGTGTTTTAGGACTTTTTCTTAGGGGAAGAAAGATAAGATTTCTTTCATTTAAATAGAAAAGAAGTAATGGGCACAAGTTAAATAAAAAGCCCCACCACCAAAAAAATCAAATTGAAACAAAAACAAAATCAAAACAAAAAATCAAATCAAAACAAAACACAACAAAACAAAACCCCCTTAATGAAACAGCACTAAAAAAATATAAAATTCTTCCTGAAACACAAGAAAACACTTTTCTGCTGTGAGGTTGATCAAAACTGGCACAGGTTGCCCAGAGATGTTTTGGAATCTCCTTTCTTGGAGGCATTCAAAAGCTATTTGAATGTGGTCATGGGCAGCTTATTCTAGGTGACCCTTCTTCAGCAGAAGGGGTGGACAAGACAATCTCAAGAGGTCCTTGCCAACCTCAACCATTCTGTGATTTTTGTGATTCTGTGATAATCCTGTATATTTTTCTCAGATATCCAGATTGACATTTGCTTATCTAAATATATTGTTTAAAAAGAAACATGATGATAAAATTTGAAGTTTTCAACATACTTCAGTTGGATTCAGAATTAGTCCTATTTTTCACTTACTAATACCATGCATAAAAATCATATGAGCAAAAGATGTATCCTGTATCTCACTGCTATTTAAAAAAAAAACC
>VZRZ01005123.1:264037-314764 GCA_013398175.1 Climacteris rufus | reverse complement strand
AAAAAAAAAAAAAAAAACGAACAGATTAATATAATCAATTAAAAATAATTCTAGAAGCATAATACAAAAGCATAGAACAAGCCATAATGTCAGCTTAATTCTTCCTTGAACTAATTCGAGGTGCTGTGGTCTCAGGTTTCTGAGCAACTCAGGCTCTAAGCTGCTTATTTAAGTTAATGTGCAAATGGCTATTCATGCTTCAGTGCTTCTATATTATCTTTTGGTCTCAAAACTATTTTTACTATGTTTGCTGATTGATTAATATTTCACTTCTTAACAGAAATTGAAAGAAAACTTGGGTTGACAAAACAAATTAAACAGTAAGCCTTCACCATACTTGGATTGCTGCCCAAGACTTATATAAGGTAAATTTTATCAGCAAGATTTTAAGTGAGTGCGTTGTGGAAAAAACTTTATTATAAAAGAATGCCAAGATTTTTATTTGGGAATAACAGTGGAATAATATTTTTTACAAGTAATATCTGTAACATCAGTAATAGAATCAGAAGGAATCTTGCATTTATGATAGTGCAAAGGCTAGCTTTCTTCAATAAACCCAGAACTTTATAAGCATATGCTTTAGAAGTACTGCATGCTGCACTGACTGACCTTCACAACAGTGGATTCCTGAATTTCCAGGTGTTAGGTCACTGGATACAGATTTAAATGCAATGCTTGCTCTGGTGAACAATAGGTGGACCATATCAAACACGAACAGGCAAGTCTGCTTCCATTCACAAGGCTTTGGGTGGCCCACTTCATTATAATACACCATTATAATACATCATTTAAAATGCAGAGCAGGACATAGCTCTAACTGGGATAGCATATGGAGGGAAGGGTATTGTGGGTACAGTTAATTGTGTGGTTAGTAGCGTTCCGTCATTTTGGACAGTTGCCCTGAAAGGAAAGAAGGAATTCTAGTGTCTGCTTAGAAGCTTTGTCCCCAGTAAATCACACCATACAGATCAGTTCTTACAAACTAGTAGCTAGATAGACAGAAAAAGGTACATATGTACTATGAAGCATCACCCACATATAGACAAAGGCAAGATCACGTGAGTTATATTGACATATATTATGTCCATACATAATATATACATGTATAGATTTAGAAGCAAACATATATAAAAGACTACAGATGAAGACAAATGTATGTTTCTCTCATACCTGCCTTAACAAAAGACCTTTTAGAGGAAGAAAATACATCTTTTACTCAAAAGTGAGAACAGTGAAATGTCCACAGAACGGAGTCAAATTCTGACTACTGGCAATCATGCATCAGCTTATTTAGCACACTGATATTCTGGACCTTATCAGTGTCTGAGATGATGGAGTATTCTGTTCCATATGAAGATGAATATATCAAAGCAGTAATTATTATACAAATCATTCTAAAGTTATCCTTCAGATGGCAAAGACATGGATATAGTAAAATGTTTTATAGAGATATTTTACTTTTCTACCTCAGCGGAAGAAGAACTAGTACTAAGTCAATTAAAATGTATGGTTTGGACACAATTTAAATACGCACAATGGGAACTAATATCCTGAAAATCCCTGTTATTCTGGCACTGAGCCTGGAGGAACTTGAAGTCTTTAGAAGATGCAGATTTTTACCTGGAAGTTCCTCAGGCTCCTGAAGTTTTGGTTTTTTGTATGCCCAGAAATGCCCTGGTTTTGAAGAGTTCGATAGACAGTGCAAATTTCACATCAAAACCTGACCAGTATGACCAAATGAGCTGTTTCTTACCTTCTGAGCTCTACTCCTGCTGAAACATAGACACCGTAAAGAAATATGGAAAAAACATTAAGCCAGGAACAAAGAAAGAGAGACAGAAGCTCTTTCATATACATGAGAAAATTGTAACTTGCAATTCTGGTAGAAACCTAATTTCAGCAATATTTCAGTGTAAGACAAGTCAAAGCAGGAACCACAAACTGATCTCATATTTTCAAACCACGCTACAGGGTTCCACTTTTTGACTGAATGCCTTCCAAGGCTGAAAGCACATTTTTACACCCAGTATTTCATACTAAATAGCTCAAATGAAGACTTTGGACACCATTTCTGTGTGTTTAACTTTCCCTGAGTCCAGTATAAAGCCTTGGTATAAGGTTTCAGGCTCATTTTTGGAGTCAGGCATCAGGGAGTGGGCATTTTGGTACCCAATGGAAAGATTGTTACAGAGATTGAGACCTTTTGGATCCAATTAAAAAGCACTATTTATATACTGTATGTTTAATTTAATAAACAGGATATAAGGCAAAAATCAAACGCCCACCTTTATGCAAGTGATCTGTAACCTCTTATCCAAACTCTCCTGACTCTTTTATTTTCTTTAAAAAAAAAAAACCAATTAGGCAGAATAAACAAACTGTGCCCATTCCTCTGATGATTTACTATCATTATATTCACAAGAAATATATTACTGGACTATATTTTGAACACTGTTATCTATTTAGCTCATGACAGAGGGTGACTTAATAAAACTTAATAGTTATAAATTTTTTTGCTTTTTCTTCCCCTTTTCTCTCCAAAGTAGGCAAAACATCATATTAAGACCCTATATAGATAGTGTTTTGAACAAAACATAAAAAATTGCATAATAACTAAAGGAACAATGCTTTTAGACTTGCACTTAGTCACAAATGACTTGATTACATACCTTTACATTTGCATAATTGGACACACTAAATTAAACTGGTGTTGATTGCATGATTTGCAGATATATATTACATGATATGTAACTCTTTGGATTCACTTTTCTGTCATCTTTTCCCATTTTTCACATAAAGTTTGATTGTGATTTCTATTCCTGAATATGTGATTCAAAGGGCAGGAACTATGGGTTTATCCACTATGAAAAGTAATTTGATTTGACTCTATTTCTTCCTTAATCTTTCCTAGCTTCCCGCTTTCCATTAGATTTGCCACAGAACATCAAGTATTTTAGACAGCTATCTGCAATAGCCTATTTCCAATATCATCCTGAAGGCAAATCAAATCCTACTGTATCCAAGTGCTTCTATTACTTGCCCCAAAATCTAATCTAATATCCAAAACACAGGCAGATAGATTTTTTACTTTTTATAACACTTTCCCCTAAAATGAAGTTGAGTCCATGATGTTCTGACTCAAAACCTGAGATACACAAGTATATGTACAGTTAAAATTTGTTAATGTATTTTAATACTAGAAAACCCACGAACAGTTTAACTCCTTATGGACATTGTCCATTTCGACTTATCAATTTTTTTTCAATAATTATTGGAATATTCTGGACACATCTTGGACAGAACTGTTCCAGACAGCTTGAAATTGAATCTTTGCTAAAATAATGCTGCTTAAATTCCAAGGTTTAAGAGTTGTTTGTATCATAAAGACTGGAATAATCCACATTTGAGGGTGAAAATGCCCCTGGGTCCTTGAGCCAAAATGTATGTTTTCAACAGGCAAAATTTAAATGAAATGCAGTATTTCTAGAAATGGAATAACTCTACAGGGAATATAATAGATTCATTATAATGATTGGCATTTCCAGCTACATTTCTGATGAGTATCTACCCCAGAGAAAATGTTCAGCACAACCAAATGAAAATATAGAATAAAAAAGTTGTAGAAAGTAATTTCATTAAAAGTATCTAATAAACACAAGCTTTAAAATCAATCAAAGTTGAAGACAATAAAGAACTTCCCTAATAATAATTATTTGAAGCCTTCTAGCACCCCTTACTGGAGTAATACTTTTAACACCTATTAAATAAATTAAGCTGGAAAAATTAAATAACATTTTTAAATGGAAGCTCTGCTTGAGAGAAGGATACATAACAGATTCTAAATAAACTTGGAAGGGGATCTCAGCTGATATAACCCAGGAAGGTTTTACTGATTCAGCAGACGACAATTAACTGCTGTTGAAGTTCTAGCAGAGGGAGTTTTTCTACAGAATATAGTCTTAGCTTTGTGTTTTAGAAATCAAACATGCTCATTTGCTAGACCTGTTTCTAACTAGACTTGAGTAAAGATCCTTCTAGGGTGATTTATTCTGTTTATTACTAAGAATGTTGAATGACCCCAGTTCTAGGATAAGTAATAGCTTGTGATTTCATAAACTCTTAGATTAAGAGGAATATAAAGGACCCTTACGAATCCTGCTGCTTGACCTCGTTAGCATATGCCAGAGTTATATCAATTGAAATACAGTGATGAGCAACCTCCATTCCTTCTATTTAAATGCCTGAGATTCTTGTGTTGCTGAAGACTGCAGTTGCCAAGCATAAGAGCAGATAGACTGAAGAAACAAAACACAGTTACTCAGGATGTTTTGCCTCTTCCACTGTAGCGCAACATAATTGCATATGTTCTGCTGTAAACCTGCCTCTCTTGGGCAAAAGAAAAGGCATAATTTCTTTTGTTTACCTCCCCAGGGTCTTTATTAACACACATACTTGGAAGACATTATGTTATTAGTTGATTAGTAATGCAGGAATAGTTTCCAACATGAACTTGAATTTCACATATGCCAACGATGATCTTTCATTATTCACTCCTTATGGTCTTGTCTTTTTAGACAGTTACTTGACAACAATCATGCTTTCCTTTAGAGAAATACTGACAATTTGTTTTGAAGAACTTTCCTGTAAGAAGATACTGTGCAGGGAATCAGCACAAGAGTGCATTACAGAAATAGAAATAATCCCACTGACTTTGGAGGCTGCAGATGGGTTGTGCATACACTGTTGCCTTCCTGACCACAACCTGACTGGGCAGCCAGCACAACTAAATTATCTAACGATTGAGATAATCTTCATATTACACTTATTGCTGACAAGGTGAAAGGAGTGACCAATATACAAAGAGCACTGGTCAACACAAAGCTGTTGCCAGCTGCTCTTTCAGCTCTGGAGGACATATGTAGCTTGAGTAAATTCGAGCAGTGTTTTCTTAAACAGGCCTGAACAACTCAGATGCAGTTTTGAGAGCAGAACACTTGTGAAGGTGAGCTTTCCTTGTCCTCTGTACCTGTGACTATGTTTAAATATTCCTTAACTGTAATCAAGGTCTCAGCTCTTTATTCATAAATAATTTCTGCCTGAGAGAGCAAACAATCATGGAGTCAAATCACACAAGAAACTGGCTCCTGCTTCCAAAACTTTTACCTTCAGAGGCAAAGAAAATAGTAATATATTGAAAAATATACACTCAGACAAACAATATCGCATCATTAAAATCAGACTAAGGAAGCCCCCCAGTGCTCTCTATCTTCAACAGCCCTCTTATTCTACAGTGTGTTAATTCATATCAGCTGTTTTTTCTTCTCTTTGTTTAATGGAATAGTTCCTAACTGATCCCTGTAGAGAAACTACTGCCCCCTTGGTACAGTTTTTCCTTCCTATAGCAACATCCAATACCTCTGAGTAATTTTTGGTTATTCTATTTATTATCTGCCATCATTCTATGAGTTATTAAATTTGACTTTCTCAATTATTTGCAAAGATTTATTTCAGTATGTAATTTAACTTTGTTTCAGTCTAGTAATTCTTTGTGAGAAAAATGAGGAATTTATCTGTTCTTAAAACACATAGTAGTACAAAAAAACCTTTTGAGTCAGGAACAAACGTACTACATAGACGAAATTTTCCTTTAAATTACAGGTAGCTCTACTGAGGTGACTGCAGTGGTTCTTCATTCTCCTGTTGCAGACCAACAACCCTCACTTTAGTGAGGATTCTGTTGGAGGCTAGACCAGTGCTGAATGTAGGACTCTCCATGCTGAGGACACAACAGCTATCTAATCCTATATATTTTTCAAGTGAAAATATAATCTTAAATTTTGTTCACGCTTTAGATTTACCATTTACAATACCTTCACTTCTGTGGATAAAATAACTTGATATGGGTTGTAAAAAATGCTGTAAGACCTGTAGCTTTAGAACCCAGTCATTTCTATTTTTTAAAATTAGACTTTTACAATGGCATAATTCATATACACTATTTATCAATTTTGCATGTGGTGTACAAAACTGCATTTATGAATAACGTGTCATGACCAGCCTGTGGGAGCAAGAGATAGGATGTGTGTCTTAGACACATTACTTAAATGCATTAACTGTACCTCCCATCTGTTTCTTACAATTTTAAACTTGTCTTTACATACCATATTGGCCACTTAGCATCTGATCATTTGATCACAGGTTAGTGAGATCTCTAGGCCATAGAGCTCATTAATTCAGAATTTTGAAAAACGATTGTGAGTGTGGATTTATCAGGTGCTCCAATTCCTGCAAAGAGTTCAAATTGTCAGAATATATCTTCCAAGAAATTATCTTTCTTAAGAGTCCCTAAACTCCTGAAACTCCCAAAACAATAACTCTCCAGAAATATTTGATGAATTGAATTTCTTTCACCATTTGTAAAACGCAAACTTCAGAGAGAGAGAAGAAACTGTTAATTAATTTAAATCATGGCCAAGAGTCATATAAACTCATTATTATTAAAAGTTATCACCCAAAACTTTATCAAGATATTTCAATTGCTTTAACCACTACCCTCCTTTTCCTCTTGTTAGACTTCATTTTTGTAGAGTTTCATGTACCTAAATCATATAATACAAAAAAACCCATGTCTTTCTTTTACATGGGACTATCCAAATTCAGAAATTTACATCTGCATATGCAGGCACTAATAAGCCAGATGTCAGTGCTTCAAAATTGTACCATATACATTGTGGGCACACACAAAATGGTACTTAATGCCTGTTCTCAATGCCCTCATGTTTATGTTTTTAGCATGTAAAATTATTAAGGTTGTTTGCCTCATAGTCATAATGTATGCTGAAGATATCTGATAAAACTGAAAAATGCTGTCAAATTCCATGTGAAGATGGCAATAATTTTTTTCTACAGGATTTATTCCTAAATTTGTTAAAAGCTATGCTTTTTTTTATTATTGTTACTACTAACTGTTGTCCATCTGCTCACATTTTGATTAAACCTGTGACTTGTAAAATTATTTTTCATGAGAAAAGTAATAAAAAATATCAGGAAAAATTACCAATTTTTAAAGATAGTTTTCTGTGTTTTCTTTATCACACAAATTCAACTTTCCATACAATTATTGACTCTTTGAGTTGTTATGCAGAATGTAACTTGTAATACAGCATTTCTTTAAACTGGTACTGCACTACTTCCTCACAGCCCCATTTTGTGCATAATGCCTAGGGAAAGCATAAAAGAACTCAGAAACATCTTTTGAACCCAAGAACTTCTGTTCCTCAGAGGAGAAACATTAAATCATATAAAAATGCTGGAAAGGACTTCAAGAGATTGCTTAGTCATTCTTCCTTTCCTCTCAACAAATTATGTCTGGGGCTAACTTGAAAGATGTTTGTCTAATATTAAAATTTTCAATGTGTAATGTAAATCTCTCCTGCTGCAATTTAAGCTCTTCAGTTTTTTCTACTGATCATGAACATAAGAAGGGGAATTTTCCCTTCCTCTTTGAAGCAGTTTTTATGTACTTGATTGCCATTAACATATTTCTCTTCTGTCTTTGTAGACTCTAAAGAATACAAGTAGTCCAGACTTTTCTAGAAATTCATGGTTTTTAAACCCTCAACCATTCTTTAGTATTTTTCCATTTTTTTCCAATTGGTCCACATTATGCTTGAAGCACAAAGATCAGAGAATACAGAGCTCAGAGAATACAAAAGATATACTACATATGACAGTGAAAATATATTATTTGAATATCTTAAGTATAATTCCTTTTTTTACAATAGCATGAAATTGGTCATTCACATGTAACACGTAAATTTAAACAACAAACCTATTTTGACGGGTTATTAGCATCCTTCCCAAACTACTTTTGCTCTGAATTACCACTCAAATGTAGACCATTGGTCTTTACTTGATCTCCATGGTGCTTATATGCAAATTTGGTCCCAATTCTATACCTGAACAATAAAAGTAGTTCTCATTAATTAAAATATTAGCCAGTATAACTCCTGGACTAATGCCTGTTTAAGGTTGATTCACTGCAAAAATTATTCTATCTGGAACCACTAGTAATACTTCTGGATGCAATCATACAACTAATTATGGACCCAGCACCAAAAAATCTTATTCTTATAATGAGAAACCTTGTCAGATGTCAGTTGTTTTTTGTTCTGTTTTTTTTTTTAAATATGTCAATATCTTCGTAAGAATTTAGATACAGTTCTGCTACTCTTTGTCCACTGCCTACTGATGTCGTGCAACAGCTGCTCAGCAACAAGTTAGGCCAAACCAGTGCTGGCTCTCTATTTTGCTTATATTTGTCTAGGAGCTTACAAACAGTTTGAGTTTTCCAGTACTTTTCCATACCAAGCTTACACTTTTCTTCTCCTCCCTTTTCCCATTGTTTAATGAGATAGAATGCATTTAAATTTTCCAGCCTTCAAAAAATGTTGCTCACCCCTTTGTTCCTCAAAAATTATAATTCATATCTCTGAGATTGTTTCAGACATATTTCTGATTTTGATAGATTGATTTTGTCTAGGCTCTTGTCCATAAAGCATTCTCTAGGTTTTTTTTTTTTGTTTTTTTTTTTTTCTGTTCTGGGAAACAAATTTCTGGGTGGGAATTTTATCCTTTCGATTTGTCCTTAATTGCATTAGTTAGACACATAAAACTCTTTGACCTCCTCAGCATTGTTTACGCCCCGTTACCTCCTTACCCAATTTTTCCTTCTGTTTGTGTTATTCTTTTATATTTGTCCTCACTGTTTGAGACATGAAAAGATTGTGATGCAGCTTTTCATTTGTAAATTGATCTCATATTAAACTCCTATCTTTTCCATTGTCAAGTAGAAACTTCTACAATGATTTTATGAGGCTTTATTGGACTTAATTCAGGTGTCTTTTGGAAACCAAGTTTTCTGACTTGGACACTAAAAAAAACTTTAGAAGTGTTGTGATATTAACTGAAAACCAAAGATAGCTAACAGATTTCTGAATGAATCCTGAATTCAGAATCATACAAATTAGCAAATCTCTTTTATGTTTTCTTGAATTTTTTCTTTCAATCTAAATAAAAAAATGTTTAGCAATTGAGACAATGCAAAAGAAAATTCACTGCATACCTTAATTTTGAGAGAAGTGATTATTATTTATTTTATCCTTTGTGTGACATTTTAATTAATTTCACAGAATGAAGAAAACAAAAATCTGTGTTTTTAATGTATTGTCTGAATTTCAAGAATGCCTTGATAATCCTCAGAAGCAGACATTACCATTTAAGTGGCTAATTTTGAGGGTACTTTAAAATGGATAAAATTAAAGAAACACATATTATTGTACTCAGCATGCTATGTATATCCACTTTTCTTCAGTTTCAACTCAGGAATTTTCATTAGGATTTCATTTTCTCATGCTATATCAGTCATGTCAAGTATTGCAGTCAATACATTTTATGATAAAAATGATATTATCTTCTAGTTTCTAATCTTAACAGCAATTAAGTATCAAGAAAGGTATTAAAGACTGCATTAACAGGAGAGTAGCTCTTTAAAACAAACAGTACTATCACAGTTCTAAAATGTTGATAATGTCGCATCAGGAACAGTGTGCACAGTGCTGATAGCTATCCCACAGGAAGGAAGTTACCTCAGAAAAGGCAATGCATAACAAAGCACAATATTGTATCCCCGATGTCTGATTTTACTTATCTAGAGTGGAGACTGTGTTTCCAAAAATCAGAATTATTATTCAAAATTATATAAATTATGTGAATTGCTTGTACATTTTTTGCTTTTTCATTCATTCTAGTAAGAACAAAAGTACTTGTCATATTAGTGAAGTGTACAATGGGAGTGAGGTCCCTCATGATCCTATTAGTAAAGTTCAAAATTTGCCATACGAGCCAGGAAGAAAAAAAGAAGCTAGAGATCTGTCTAAAGCAATGACTAACAAACTCAAAAGCATGCTGCAGCTTAGTACGGATAATTACTGTAAAGTAGATATGCTAATGTAAAATATTTTTGTTCACAAATAAGGTTTAATGCATGATATGGGTAAACTCTTCTTGTGAGGTTTCAATTCAGTATCGTCAGCCACAGGCTCTCAAGTTATTTTAGTACCACACCTTGTGCCCACCCCACCCAAAAGATGAGATTTGGAACACAGCACATGTCAGGGTTAGTGAGTTTGTTGGGTTTTGTGCCTCATTGGGAATACTTATCTTGCAATTAATATTCAGTCTGGAAGGCCAGAAACTTTTCTGATTATAAATGAAGGCTGAGGTTTCTTAGGTAATAATCTGTTTTCAGTAGTTCAAATTTCAAGCAATAAAACAAATAAAGAAGAGAGGCCCAACAAATAAAACTCCACCTATTACATGATTGATAAGAAATAAACCTCATATAAAAACATTTCCAACTCAACTAATGTTTTCCATAAAGGCAAAAAATACCGAAAACATTTGGATCTTGCAGATCTCACCAAATACATGCAGCAAAGATAGTGCTTGCCCTTTCTCTGAAAGCACAAGGCATGGCACAAAAAGGAAGCCAAACAATTCTTTGAAAATTCACACAGAAAATAGGTATCTGTGTAAGGACTTTGGTATCAGTTTTACCTCCTCAAAACAAATATTGAGTTTCCTATGCACTTCCGACAGTTCAAGAGGATTCCACTACATGCTGAATGGCAAAGAAAGGAAGGAAGAATAGTATTTAGGACAACTCTGCTCTGTCTATTGATTCTTGAGAATCCCGTTCTGAAGCTCTCAACTCTGTCATAAATTATGTGTAAATCAGGTAGTCAGCCATAAATTATAACTTCTCCAAAGTGTGCTGGTTTGGGCTGGGGGAGTGTCACAGTAACGACACGAAAGAAGGAGACAGACACCTGTTGAGATCAAGGAAAAACTCTGGGCTTCCCCCGCCCATCTTTATTTTATATGTGTCTCATAAGCCACTGTGGATTGGAGGAGAAAAAGGGCTTCCCCTCAATCACACTGGTCAAAGGAAATGTCCATCAAACTTCTGTGCCCAGGAGAAAGGAATGTAAATAAAAAGATACCGTTACAATAACATGGCTATGTTTACAGAGAATGTCTGAGAACCAGTTACAAAAGAATGATAATATCCAGAACTGCAAAAGTCAGGGCAACAGGGGAGAGCTAATTTTTTTCATAGTAGCTTGTATGGTTCTTGTTTTGGATTTGTGACCAAAACAGTGTTGATGTCACAGGGATGTTTTAGCTATTGTTGAGCAGTGCTGACAAAGCGTCAAGGCCTTTTCTGCCCCTCTGACCACCCCACCAGCGAGGAGGCTGGGGGTGCACAAGAAGCTGGAAGAGGACACAGCTGGAATAGCTGACCCCAGCTTACCAAAAGGACATTCCATATCATAGGATGTTGTGCTCAAAAATAAAAGCTGGGGGAAATATGGAGGGGACATATGGTTGGTGGTGTCTGCCTTCCAAAGTAATGGTTATGTGTGATGGAACAGTTTTCCCAGAGATGGCTGAACACCTGATCATGGGAAGCAGTAAATTAATACCTTTATTTTGCTTCTGCACAGAGCTTTTGCTTTCCATATTAAGCTGCTTTTATCACAAACCAGAAGTTTTCATACTTTTACTCTTCCCAGTCTTTCTTCTAGTCAACTTGTGGGGAGTGAGTGACAAGCTGTGTGGGGCTTGACTGTCTGCTGGGGCTTAATCCTTAAAAAGAATGGAGGCATTGAATTTCCTATGCACAAATACTCAGCGCTACCTTAGAGACTGTAGAATATCTGAGAAGTCCAGAGGGGGATATGACCTGTAGCAGAAGACAGAGGGAATAACCCTGTATCTGGGTTTAGATACCCAGGCCTAAGGTATATAAAATGTCACTAAATGAGTATATTTAAGCAATAGAATCACTTCCTGTGAATTTTGAATCTGGTACATTTTAAGTAAACAAATATTTTTAGTAAGATAAAAACCTTAGGATGTAATGTGAAGGTAGCTGAAAAACAATCCCATTGCCTACACCATCTGCATTGCACCTACATAAATACCAACATCAGAAGCAGTAACATTAGTTTTGTTGTATTTTAGTACACCCACTTGCTGTTAGCAGACTGCTTCTAAAGCAAGAGTAATTCATAAGTAGAAAAATCCTTTAAACAGAAGATTATATAAAGTTTGTTTCACTTTTGCTCCATGTCCACTGAGATGGTAATGCTAATAGGGTTAAACTAGACAATGCCCAGAATGACCTGGTCTAATTGCTATGGGACTATATTGGAACTATATGACATTCAGAAACCCCTTCCAGCCTTGAGTTCTGTGGTTATAATATTAAAGATTCATTCAGAATGATTATAAATTCTGTTGTCCTACTGGCTATAATGTTCAACATAAAACCAAATTAAGAATTAAATCAATTGGCCAGTAAAACACAAGTGTGAACCCATGTACAGGTACATCCAGGTCATAATATACCTGTTTTATTAATATTTTTGAAAGCTTTTCTCTCTTGCTCATATGATTTGACATACTGAATTGAGTCTATGACTATTTGAACCTACTGTCCTGATCTCTGGCTACACGAGCCATTTCTAGGGCTCTCAGCTTTTGACACCATTGCAGCAGAAACAGCATAATGTACAAATCTTTGTCTTGCCTGAAGAAGGGGCACAAGGAGAAAAAGTTCCAGAGCTTAACTTCCGTGTTGTGAAAGCCACCAGAGGTCTGTGGATTGAAGTGTACTCTAGCTCCAAAACAGACACAATTGTCCCTTCTGTGTTCACCCGCACAGTCCCACACTGCCCTACCCATTGAGCAAACAACCACTGTTGAGGTGGAATTTAATCAATCTGCTTCTGTTTCAGCCCTCACCTATTATTTAGAGCAAAGTTGTAATGAAAAGAGCCTTTCAAGTGAGTTATGGCATGCATTAGTTTTAATTTACTTTACCTGTAGAGGCATAGATGTTAACATCTAATAGAAAGCTTGATGATTCACCCAAGCTGCTGAGGGCAAAAAGATTTTTCAATCAACTGAAGTGCAAATAGCTTGCTCTTCAAATCTTTTTGTGCTCTAAAAGAGCTGTGTTCTTAGAGAAATTCTGATATTGTAAGAACTGATCATGCCTGTGATAAAAAAAAAAGCCTCAGAAATGTAGAATCATCTAACACAGCTGATGCATTAAGGATGTGTGAAGGCCAAACTCTACCTGTTATGGTAATTCTTGTTATTCTTGTAATAAGAAATATTCTGCAAGAAATATGAGGAAAAGCAGTTAACAGAATTTGTAAATTTTTCTTCTGATGAAAGATCAAACTGACCCATTCTTGGTTCCAGGACCTTTACAGTTAATCTAGAAGAAATGTGTATCAAGTAGAGTGATCAGCTGAATGCTCCAGAAACATGGACAGCTGACCTGAACTATGTTTCAGTAAAGAATTTCTTTAACTGCAAGCTATATATATTCTAACACACTGAAGATTACATAAGATGAGCAGTCAACATTTTCTGTTCCTTAATTATAAGCCTGCCAGCAGAAACTTGAGATGGCTGGTATTTTTTGGGTGTATTTTTCAGGGGTGTGAGGAGAGGGCAGGAAGCTGTGTGTGTGGTCTTTTGTTTGTTTGTGGGTTTTTTGTTGTAGTGTTCTTTTAAACACTTGTTGCTTTCTAAATTTTTCTTCAGCATTACTCAAGAAGTGAAAGTTTGGATGTGCAGGCATTAACATATTTATACCCATATTCTGATCTGATTTTTCATAGCTTTTAAATGTTGTCCAAGGTTATGCACATTTGTGCATAGCTTGGAATACTTTGTAAGATATTGCACTATATCAAAAGAGAGCAGCTACTGGGGAGTAATATCAGCCTTTTGTCACTCCTGATGGCAATTTAGAAGGAATCTAGACACTGTGAAGACTGAGAGTTAAGCCTCTAAAAATTACTAATTTTATGTTAAGTTTATAGTTAAGCATGTATTATGTTGACACCATCTCTTCACCAATTCATTATTTTAGTGATTAATTCAAGTTGTAAACTTTAGTTTTTGTTTAATTTTAAATAAGAAGTCTCTTTTATTATTTGTTGTTTATTAACTTCAATATAACTTTGAGAAAGTACAACTGTCTTCATTTTACAGGATTACCACAAAAATAAAAGACAATTATGTAAAATACTTTTGTCTATCCTATCTCTTTTCAAACAAACTGTGTGTATGTCACTCATAGAGTACATTTAGCTCTCTTGGATTCAAAAAATATTCTTCTAACTTAAATGTGAACATCAAATTTCCCTCTTCAAATATGTAATACTCTCACTGTCTGTTGCCCTGAGTTTTGCAATTCTTCGATGTTTTCATTTTTCTGTAACAGTTTATCACGTACTTTCTGTAAACATAGCCATGTTTTTCTAACTGTGTTCTATTGTTTGCATTCCTTTCTCCTGGGTGGAGATATTTGATGGATATGTCCTTTGACCAGTGTGATTGAGGGGCAGCAAGTTCTCCCTCCAATCCACTGTGGTTTTTAAGAGCATATATAAAATAAAGGCCAGGGAGTCCTCCCAGTGCTCCCCAGAGTTTTGGCTCTGTCTCTCCAACGCGAGTCTGCGTCTTTCTTTTGTGCCCAAGTGCAACAACTGTCCAAAGTTTAGTTACACAAGTATAATGTCATTAACAACATAGAACTGTATAATTGATTAAATGTGTTTTCACGCAATAAAGTTTGGGGTTTTGCAAATTAATATGAAGTTTGGCTTAGCTAACATAAAGTTTGGGATTCCACCGAAGAATTCCACCCAAACAGAAATCATATGTACAACAGGAAAGAGTGCAAGAGAAATAAATCACTCTGCATAACATAAATATCAAGAGCTTGTTATAGTAAACAGATACTTCAAAGGAAAAATAAAGCACATTAGGCCCAAGGGACTGCAAGGCACATTCCATGCTTTTTTAAGACCAGGCATCAAATAACAGCAGTAAACTGTCTTTGTCTTTATTTCTTTATTATGCCTCAGCACAACACAACAGTCCCAAGTATTTTCTGAACTGAGCAAACATTCAATAATTGTCTACATTTCTCTATGTCAGTGATATTTCTGGCATATTCTTTTTAATTCTCTCTTACTTCTGTATACTGCTTAAGTATAACAAAGAGACAGTAAACAACATTCACATCCATTTTCACCAAATGAGCTTAGTTTTGAACAAGGGAGGGCTATGATTTCATATCTCTAGCTCCATTGCAAAGAAAAATATAATTACTCTGGTTCATTCTGTTCTATCTATAGATGTGCAGTTTCATAGGTTCTTTGAAGAAAGTTATATTTACCTTAAAATTATGAGGTAGTAAGGATACTTGGACTTCTAAAATCATACAGAGGTGTGTAAGCATATGCATGTGTGTTTGTGTGAAACTGCAGCGAGAGATCTTGTTATCAAGTGATTTAAAGTATTTAAGAAGAGAATTTCAGAGGTCTTCTGTATGGCAATGTTGTGAATTTCTGAAGATTGGCATTTTTAGCACAGGCATATAAAAAAGTTTATTCTTTCTTTTAAACAAATCTTGGAACTGTTTCATAAAGTCCTGTGTTATAAACTGTCCGAATAACTGAGAATTATGGTATGAAACTAAGAAAAAGTAAATTTAGGCTGAGCATCAGAACAAATGAATGGTGAGTAAATAACTAGGAGTCCCAGTTGGATAGGATAAAGCACTTTCATTTGAGTGATTTAGAACTTTGAAATTCATTTCAGTGAAAAATACGGTACTTGGAAAAGAATGACCAGGTTTCTTAGAGTCCTTTCTAAGCTGATTGTGTGGTCTGCATGATAGACTATCATTCTATCTATTTACTTCTTACTGGTCCTTTATGATAATGTAGTTGATATCATATAATGTTACAGATTCATCTCTGCACATTTTTATAGAATTGCTCAGGCAGACAGTTTTTAATAGGGCCATAATCCTAGCTGGAGAGAAACCTGATGTGATCATTGCTCAAAGGGTAAAAAGAATCTGAATTATTTATACAGGTTTCAGTAATCTCTTGATATCATGTATCAGAGAATATTTATGCTGAACTATATTGCTGTAGTAATTAAGAATATTATTTAAATTAAACTTGCATTATACATTTATCTACTTTGCATTTTTAAATGGTGATATTACATATGGATGATTTTTATTAAAATAATCTGTAATGAAATGTAGTATTCCACATATCTACACAAAACTCAGGGGATGTTCACAGTGTTTTTTTTATTATTAAGACATTTCAAATTCACCCTGAGGATCCCATACATTGGAATTGCTCAAAGCTTGTAAGATTCTGTTTTGGTTATGTTTGGAGGATAACAAATACCTGTATACTTTGTCTGAAGATTTTATAAATAGTCTTTTATTTGTCAAAAAATGGCACACAGAACAAACGATGCACTGAAAATTCATGGTCAAACAAATTATTTTCCAGAGTGGTTGGCATATTACTACAGAAAGCTGCTGTTCAACAGACAGGACTCTGTCATGAGTTTTCTGCATTGCAGGTTCATCTCAGGAAATCCACTTTCCCTAGCAAGGTCTCAAGGCTCTACACAACAATTTGCAATTCTTAAATAGAACCTGCATGTTTCCCTCTCTCCTTGTGTACTATTACTCAAATCTCTAGCCTATGGAAACTGCCAGGTAAATCCATGTAACTGAGAAATGAGCCACGGTATCCTACAGCTGCCTTTCCAAATTAAAACACTCCAAATAAACAAACCCAAAATAAAGACCTTGAAATAGAAGATTAAAAGCATGTGAACTGGCTTGCAGATGTGTTATAATATTCAAATACTGTTTCCCTCTTTCAAGAAACGATGTCAGATTGACAATCACAGACATAATTAATGTTATTCTTGTATTTTTTTAGCATTTTGCTGAAATATTTTATTTTGTATAATCAGTCTGCCTCACATGGCTTTCCAAAAAGCATTATCCAACAGCAAAGAAGTATATCTGCATAACCTGAACAATCAAAGTTTAAGCAAACTTATAGATCTGGTTTGGTGTATCTGGAACTTTGGAAGGAATAACTGACAGAAACAGAGAAACTATTTTCTAAAGCTATTCCCTTCACAGAACAAAAACAAGGATGAAAGAAACATTAGAGAATCAGAGAATATTCTGAGTTGGAAGGGACCCACAAGGATCATCAAGTCAAGCTCTTAAGTGAAAGGCCTGTACAGGGACAAAACCCACAACTTTGGCATTGTTAGCACCACGCTCTAACCAACTGAGCTAATCTCAGGGTCACGGCTCTGATTTTGAAAGCTTTTGGATTCACTGGCAATCAGGAATACCAAATGTTCTCTCAGTTAAAATAGATTTGATAAGTCATTTCTTCAAGTACCAGTAACAGATGCTTAAGTGTATGTTGTGAGTGAAATAAGTACATTCTCATTTGCATACTTCTGTGGAATTTAAAATTCAGAATCAACAGATTTTTCTCAAGATTTCTAGTACTCTCTGATATATTTTTCACACTCTTTCATGCTATGGCTTGATAACAGTACTTAACACTGATGAAGAAATAGTTGCTTTAAAGGCTAAGCCTTGTTTACCTTAATTTTAAAACCCTTGACTCATCTTTCTCAGAACATCTCCTGAATTAGAGGATTACTAACGTTTTAGTTACAGTTTTTCATCTCTGGCCGATCCCTTTCATACCACTTTAATTTCTCAGATATTATTCTCCAATTATTTTAGCCTTACTGATTAATCCTTATGATATGGATATTGATACATATACAGCAATTTTCCGGGATCAGACTATGCCTGGATTTAGCAAAGCATGAAAATAGCTGAAATGTACATAGCTATATTAATCTTAAAATTCAGTGGAATAGTAGCAGCAGTAAAAGCAGTTTAGACTGATAACACAGAATTAGTTTTTTCACTGAACTGTTCATTAACACAGTTCTTTCATAAGACATCAACAGGAGATATCCGAACAAATGAAAATGTACTAGTAATGAAATGTGATAGTAGAACTCAAACTATCTCTTTATTAATTTTATTTCAATTACGCAATATTTGAGTAAACAATGTTAAAAAGCTAAAATTTTTCTAAGCTCATTCATCTTTTGATGAATGGAAATTAAAATGAACAGTTTTTCCCTTTGAACTGTTCATCAGATAAGTAATGCAGTACTGAACAGGAAGCAAAGAATTAGAATCAATGGGGTGTAATCATATCTGTAACCCTTTAATAAAGTAGTTCCTAAACATTCTTATTTAGCAGACAGTGCGTATTAGCTACATTTTCAATACTTTAGAGGATTAACTTGCCTCCTATAATATTAACTTGCCTCGTATGAAATATATTTTGTGTGTTGGCAACCTATTTCTTTGTTGAGTCTTTGGCATTGAAGGGTGAGAACATGAAGACAAGAATAAATTACATGTTTCAGAATTACCACAATTTCTGAGGTTTTTTATACTTTTATTCCAAGAGAAAAATGTCTTCCTGTCATGCAAATGCTTTCACAGTGAGATTCTCCAAAATGCCCTCAAACTGATCAGGTAAAGAATAATAACATTTCTCTCAGAACATTCATGCCTTATTCCAAGGTGGATAAAGCATCCACAGAGCCAGGAAGACCAGCAGGAAGCAAAGAAAACGCAGCAGGGATCACTTCAGGTAACATGGCATAAGCTTTCACATTTGTCCTTCAGACTGCATTGGTTGCTCTGTACTTTCCAGACCTTTACTGATGCTTTCTGAAAGGATTTTTCTGAAAATTATGAGAAGATCAGATGTCCTTTCAGAGCATGAGTGTGGATTCTAGGCCTTGCTTGACTTGTTGCTGTTGATTTTTGGAGACAAGCACTATATGAGGGTCTAGTTGTATAGTATGTGACTTACCAAAAACCATCAGATTGTGTTAGCTGCAGAGCCAGCTGTTGCTTTGAGATGAAATTGTCTTTTCGCTTTGGATTCTATTATGTAACCACTCAAAAGGTTTCCTACCTGTATGACTATTTTTCTGTAGAAAAAGCATCAATTTAGATACATCACATAAATAGCAAAAAAAAAATAAAAATATTTGAGTGGGACAAGACTGAAGACTTGAAAGGATTCACCCCCACCTTCCTTACCTCTTTCTGCCCCTCCCTCTACAGCTACTGTGTTTTTGTCCTTTTAGCAGTTAATCTTTTAATTACTTCTGACATTTGTTGCATCTCCTTTTTGAAGACTCCTCTCACTTTAGAGAATCCTTCCTTGCTATCTCAGTTCTTTGTGTGCACTGCAGAAATTTTTCCCCAGCTGAGCATACTCACTTGTTCTCAGAGTATTTTTTCCCTGTCTCCAGGAGACTCTGCCATGCCCACCCACAGCAGGAACACACAACCTGGCAGCCCTCCTTCCTACCGCCCAACCACACCTTCTTAAACAAAGCATACAGGAAACGACACAAAGACAATGGACTGAGAACAAACAGATTGAAAACTTCTACCATCTTTCACATAGTTCACACCCTCCTTTTACCTTAATTGCTGGATCTGGGTTTGTGCCAATCTGGGGTGGATTTTAAAGAACATGAAATAAATAACATGAAGTTGGAAGATTTCTTGTTACTTGTTTCCTGTCCACGTAGGGTTTTAGGCAACAGATTTAGGCAAATTATAGCGTGACTGGTTGGATTACTAGAGTACAATTAATAATTTATGAAGTTTCAGCCACTGCAGTTTATCTCTTACTGCTTCCAAGTCTACACCAAGAAAAGTAGATTAATATTTACCCCTTTTAAAAAAAGGTTTAAAGGATATATTTTTGTCTGTTCAATCTTATCACTTAATTCCAGCTGAAAAGTAAATAAAATTATACTCAAGAATACTTGATTGCACTCCAAAATTTTTGAAGATAGTCTGTGAGGCTGGTTGTTTTGCTTCAGACTTTGCTTTGGAGGCCTTTAAGATCATATTTCAAAAGCTCAGAATATTTAAATAAAAAATGGGCACTTTCCCAAATGCAAGAGATACCTACTTGCTTCTGACTAGGATAGATTTTTGGCACCTGGTAACACTTGTTACACTTGTTACCCACAAGTGATATCATATCTTATATTGTTGAGCTGACATTTTCAGGTCAATTAAATTGCCCCACAGAAAAAAAAAAAAGAAAAGGTGATTGTCTACAGGAAGCCAAATGTAACACATGATTAAAACTATTTGGAACATTCTGTGGAAGAAAACTTTGGTGAAACACAAGATTATATTAAAGATAAAAAATCTACAGTTATACATCTTTTCCACCCAGGTTCTTAATAAGAAAACTCTAGGTTTTAAACTGCTTCAGAAAACAAAGAAGTGACTCTTGGTATTTCTGCATATAAAGCAAATTCCAACCCACCAACAAGTTTATATAGGTAAGAAAAATAAACAAGCAAAACCCCGTTTTTTAGCACTATAGTGTGACATTAAAAAAAAGAAAATTAAACTTCAGAAGATGTTAAAAAACTAAATAATTAGTTATTGCAGAGCTTTTTTGTATGGATGGGCTAATCTTTCTGTGATGCAGATCAGTAACTGAAATTACAGAAAATAAGTCAGTTATAGCTTTAAAGTGTTTTCATTACAACAATGTTTAGATTTAAATTATATCTAAACATGTTTTTATTTTTCCATAGGAAAAAAACATTTTGCCTACTTTAGTTTCAAATTGTGTACCCTGCAACCTTCCATTAATATCTGAAATTGAGTGGACAAATTAATGAGATATAAAACTGAAAGGCTTCTTTCTTATTTTCAGTTTAGTTTAAGCAGACTACCAGGTATTCTTTAATTAGACTGCAAGAAGGAGCTTGTTCCAAAACTAGTGCCTTAATGGAAAGCTATGCTCTTATGGCTTGAGAAGCTGAAGAGAGTGGAATAATTTTACTGCTTGAACTTCCTTGGAAACACTGGAGATTCTGGAGATTAAGTATTGTTTCTGTTATATCCCATTCTTTTCACTGTGAACAAGTAATTCAATTTCTTTTTGCAGTTTGGCACATCTAAAGCATTTAAAACTGAATTCAACCTTCCAATTTTGTCTAGTTGTCTTGGAAACTATCACAGGAAGGAACTGGCTCTGATTTTTTATATCTGTTTTGCTTTTCAAAATTCTCTAGAATAGAAATAGTTTAGCTATCAAGTGAATTGCCGAGCACTACTAAAATAATAAAATTATTACTTGCAGGAAAAAAATTGAGGGTCTTTGCAAGTTAGAAATGAAAAAATCTCCAGTCCAAAGGAAGAAATAAAGAACTAAAAGAAAACTTGGATGCATTAAGTTCAAAAGTGAAAGCACTATTTTGTCAATGGTTGAGTTTGTATGTCTGATTTTGTGTTTTAAGGCCAGTTTAATTGTAATGCTAATCAGTTAAATTAGATTATCATATATACAATTTGGGAAGCTTCACAATCAAATTTTCATTAAAAAGTACACTTCCGACAAGTTTAGTCAGTCTGGTATTTTTGTTTAGGATATGTGTTTTCTAATTTAAAAAGCACAAATATTCAATTTCTTAAACAAAGTCTAATATATTGTTTATTACCATATTTTATGTTTATGATTGCCAGGTGGGATAACAGAAATTGTGGTGCATATTCTGGCTCCTCTGTGAAAAGACAGGGGAATGAAAATGTCTTGGACACTCTCAGTGTTCCCGTCAGTAGAGGACTTCAAACCCTTATCACAGTGACATGGCACTAACTTTAAGCTTTTGCCCTTTTATAAAGTTCAGCATTGAACTAATTTTGGATCTTTTAAGTTTCAGTGTGAATTTGGGATCCACTGCGTTCAGTGTTGCACCTCAGTTATACACGACATCTTTTTGTTCTGTAATGAAATCTGACAGCTAACAAGCTAGTAACGTTACCAATGAATATATATGGACTCTGAAAGATGAATACAATATTTAATTTATGAATCAGAGAGCTCAATGTGTTTTCGTAAAGAAGATTGTATTTCACACACATACATTCATGAAAATGAATGCAATTACTAGCACATGAACATGTTCCATGTCTGGCTGTCTCTTACTTTTTATGAAAGTTAGTATTACCAATTCCAGTATTGCCCAGATTAATGCAGAATATTTAAGCAAAGATGATCTAAGCACATTTGCATTTCCCCTCCTCAGATGAGGAAGCACACTTGCCTGTAATTCATAGATACTCTTTTGGAAAGGGCATTTGATCAAACCCCTGAAGAATCCCCTTTCTGATTACTGGGGTATGGATAGCCCAGTTCATGACCCAGAAGAGTACACGGAAGTTCATGGAAGTAAGAGCTATGAGAGCAGGTCCTTCATAGGACTGGAGCTGGAACAAAGAACAAATAAGACATCAAACCCAGCACTCTCACATTCTGAGAGAAAGCATCTAGATGCATGGAAATACTGCACTAGTACCAAACTAGTCCAGTGGTTACAGAAGTTATTCCATACCACCCCAAGTCATTGAGGGACTCCTCCTTTGGAGGAGAAGGTTGTTGCTTCTGGTTGGGAGAATATGTACTGGGGAAGTCAGTCATATTTTCACGGGCTTTCCATGTAAATAATTTCTTTGTCTTATACATTTTGTTATTACTATTATTGCTGTTACTGGTAATTTTCTTATCTCATTGCTATTTGCACTAAATTGTTCTTATCTTAAAAGATGATCTTTGCCTTTTGTTCTTTCAATTGAAGTTGGAGAGGGAGTGAGCGGTGGCTTGATTTTAGTGTGGCGTGGTTTTAGTGGGACTACTGAATTGCAGAATACAATTCCTAAACCATGACATATTTAATAAAATCCATCAGGATATTCTTGCTAAAAGACTTAGTTTTAATTTATGTTGAGTTGAAGCTTATAAATGTAATAAACATATGATATCAGCAACTATTTCCTTTTGTATGTTTTGATCAAGACAAACTAATATCAGATTCATCTGTATTGTCCTTCAATATATTTGCATTGTCCTAACTTGGCCAGGCTCATAGAAGTTGTTAAAATGGAGCAGAATTCAAACACATTCCAGGAATGGAGTATAAGTGAGATGTGACCTGACAGTATGGGTAATTGGTTTTAAAAAATTGTGAGATTTTGTTCACTTATGAGCAGAAAATAAGAAAAGGAGAAAGCTGTGCATGTCTGTTGAAAAATAAAGAGATTTTTAATTTAAGAGTCCTGTCTATATTTCTATGGTGTATTTATAAATTGACTCTCCATGAAAGGAAACCACTTGGTAGCTTGACTCAGTGCAAAGTATTATATCCACCAGCAGTTAATAGTCTTCCCATCTCACAATTTTATTATACTCTGCTTACTCCATTTGTGTCACTTTTCTTGTAAGAAAAAGAAATCATAGGTTGACCAGTTCTGTGGCACAAAGAACTGTGAGACAGAACAGGCAATCATATTCTGTGCTACTTAATTTTCTACATTGGCTTTTAGTCACTGATTTTTTGTAAACATGTTACTTGTAATAAGTAGTAAAAATATTGATTAGGCATCAGCCTGGGTAGTTCACAAACAGGCAGGGTTGGTTTGAAAACCTAATAGAGAAAAAGTAGTGGAAAAAGAAAAGTGGATATTCTAGTAGCATTCTTGAGAGTGCCAGCTGAAGATCTAATAAAAAAATTGAAAAAAGATCTAATTAAAAAAAAAAGAGAGTATTTTTGAAGACAAGTTCAAAACCATACATCTATCAGAGCAGAATCAATCACAGAAAGGTTGATATTGGAGGCAGCCTCTGGAGGGCACCTGGTCCAACCTCATTGCTCAAGCAGTGCTACTGATAACCAACTGCTCAGGCATTTGAATGTCCCCAAGGAGGGAGATTCCATAACCACCCTGGGCAGGCCGTGCCAATGCACCATCAACCTCACAGTAGAAAAGTGTTTTGTGTTGTTCAGACAGAACACTTCATGTTTTAGTCTGTGCCCATTGCCTGCAGGCAGTGGTTAGTGGGCACTACTGAAAAGAGACTGGCTCTGTCTCCTTTACACCCTCCACTTCAGGTACACATTGATGAGATCTCTCAAATACTACTCCAAGATGAACAGCGCGAGCTCTCTCAACCTTTCCTCATAGGAATGATGTTCCACTTCCTTAGTATTTTTAGTGGCTATTCACAGGTCTCTTTGTAGTATATCCATGTCTCTTGTACTGGGGACCCCAGAATCGGATGCAGTATTACAGACATGGCCTCATCAGTACTGAATAAAGGAGAAGGTCACTTTGATGGAGGTGATGGAGGATCACCTTGCTGACAATGCTTTGAGCAATTCAGCCTGGAATACCACTAGCCTTTTTTGCTGCAAGGGTACATTCCTGGCTCCACTGTAATTCTCAGGTCCTCTTCTACTACCAAGTCTTGCTATCCAGTGGGGTGGCCCCAGCATCTGCCGGTGTACAGTGTTTTTTCTCCCCAAGTGAAGAACTTTGCACCCTGTTGACTTTCATGAGTCTCCTTTCAGCCCATTTCTCCAGCTTGACAAAGTCCCTTTCACTGGTAGCACAATCTTCTGGTGTATCAGCTACTCTGCTCAGTTTTGTGTCATTTGCACACTTACTAACAATAAACTCTGTCACACCATCCAGACCCTTAACGAAGAACTGAACAGGACTGGAATCCATATTGTTCCTTGGTGTACACCGCTAGCTGCTAGCCTCTAGCTAGACTTTATACTACTCATCATCACCCTCTGGACCTGGTCATTCAGCCAGTTTTCAGTTCACCTCACTGTCTATGCATCCAGCCAACACTTTATCAACTTCTCTATAAGGATCTTATGAAAGACCGTGTTGAAAACCTTAGTGAAATCAAGGTACTATACTTTGCTCCCCTCATCTATCAGGATATTAATTTATTTATAGGAGGTCATCAAGTTGGTCAAAAATGATATAAAAATATTTCTTAATATGTCCATCAAAATTTTCTTTTAATATTTAGTGCTTAGTTCACATCTCAGAAGCTAAAAACATTAAAATAAGAATCCAAATCAATATACCACATAAGCTTTAAGGATACAATTAAGCGCCACCACTATATAAAACAAAGAAAATTTTTTTTTTCATATTAATGACTGGAAGTGAGATTCAAATCTTTATTAAGAAAATACCATGACAGGAACCTGGTTCTGATATACATAAACCAGAGTTTTCAGGTTTGTGAGTTCTTGTCAGTACATCGGTAACCTCAAGTCATAATATCTCAAGCATTTAAGGTATGAAGTTTCTTTCCTTGGTTTCTTAATTCTCCCCAAATGATTCACTGATTGATCCCCAGTGTTCAGCAACAAGCATGTTCTTAAGCTTGGATGATACTGCTTGGTACGAATGTTCATTGCTCTTCTCTGTGCTTTCGTGTCTACACTTAAAGCAAACCTAATTTTTTTCCCCCTAGATATCATTTCAGGCTTGAGCAGCCTTTTGGTCAGTAGTACTGCCATCTGCAGCACTATAAGTTCAAAGTATAAATTCAGTAATGGAGAAATGAAGTGCAGTTCTCCTGGTAAGATTGCAGACAATGACATATAAATGGAGAAAGGGAGATGGGTGCAAAACAAAACAAAAATCTCACTGCTGTACTCACTGGTTTTGTGTTACTGTTATTTTCTTAGTTGCTTATAAACTATGACAGGATATCAGTGTAATAATTAATTGTTGGATTTGACTTGTGATGGAGCAATACACATGAACATCTGATTTCAGTTACCTAAAAAGTTTTACGTATGAAGCAGTGCTTTGTTTGCACTCACTCTAATTGGTGATGTATCTATTGGGTTTTATCACATAGCATGCACATATTTTTGGAAAATGAGTCAGTCCTTGCAATTGCCCAAAATTCTGTCTTTTGTTCATTCAGTTCCTTCTTGTGCACTCTGTTTTCATAACCACAGCTTTTTCAACGTACTCTGTTCTCTTTGTTGTAATCGAATCAGGAAAGTGATGATCAAGACGACTCCTGTTTAAAAGAGTTGCTTTCATTTCTTGAAAAACTTATAAAAGTAGTAGCTGTAGATGTTAGACTGTTGCAATGCCTCTGGGCACCCCGGCCTGCGTGCCGGGGGCAGCCCACATGCTGGGGGGAACCCACGCGAGCTTGGGGGTCGGTACAGCACGGGGGCTGGCCCTGGAGCTGGTGGACTGGTGGGGGAGGCCCCTGCTCCCCTCTGCCAAAGCAGCGGCCAACACCACACCCCAGGCGGCAGCCGGAAGCCGCGGGGCTGCTCCCTGCTTGGTGCGGAGGCGGTCCCTGCCGGAGAAGGCGGTCTCCCATTGGTCATTCCACTGTGTGCAAACAGCCGCATGACTGGCCAATACCCCTGTCAGTCATTCCAATCCTCCGCACCCATTGGCTGTCTCCCAACTGCCTTCCCTCCCTTTCCTGATATAACAGCCTGCAGCAGCTGGCTGTCCCTTGTCTTTACTGCTCCATTGCAACTCCAGTATTAAAATCAGCTGGACTTAAGCAGAAAAGAACCCTTCCTCATCTCTTTACTTCTGCTGCCTTAATTAAAGTGCATGTGTGAATTTTGCTAACACCAGCACAGAAGAAGGCAGCCACGACTCCGATGGAGACTGGCAGAGGCTGGGATCGCTTCTCGCAGGTCATGCGACTGCTGCCGAAGACTTCCAGTACCCCACGCTTTTTACCAGTGGCATCAGACTACAGTTAACAGCACATATTCTATATTTTTACCTTTTTATATTTTATGTAGTGATAAAATTTTTCCCAGACATGTTCTGTTTGTTTTCATTACTATACTTTGCAACTCTTTTTGTATAAGAGGAAGAAGAATAGGGAAAATGATCTTACTGAAAGCCTTCAAGAAAGCATGAAATCAAGCCTGTGTGTCCCAGGCTGTAAATCCTAGCCGCTTGGGACACTTTAACAAATAGACTTAATGATCTTAAAGGTTATTCTATTATTCTATACTTATCATTCCCATTCATTTTAAAAAACCCTCAAGATTTTGTCTTTGTGGTGAGCTTTTTATGTTATCCAGTCCTAAACAGTGTTATAACAATCACATAATGTTACTGTGCATTGATGTTCTTGTTAGATCTTCAAAGCAACACTATTCCAGTAATTTTAAAAGAGGTGAAGCATACTGCCCTTTCCTCTGAGATACTGGCTCAGCCATTATATGCAGTGAAAACTAAGCATTCTTTCCTTGATTCTTCTTGTTATACACAAGTAAATCTTTCCAGGGTAGAGCATGTTGCATTCCCTGAGACAGTGAAGCAATGTTAGTCTTCTCTAACATATTTCAGTTCACTATGTAATTTAGAGAGTTAATTTAATATTGTTTGGACACTGCTGAAACCTTTCATTACATGTCTGAGGTACTGAAGTCAGCAGTATTCTTTTAAGTTGCACAGCAGCATTGCTATTTATGGTGATCAATAGAGTCAACACCAGTAAAAATGTTCTGCATCATTTTGTCAACTCTTAATTTAATATTTTTTTTCTTTTTCCATTCTAGAATATTTTTAATTGACCTCAGCTTATTGCAGACATTTGTTTCTGTTTATCTGCAAATAAAGAAAACCTTCTCTAGCCACATCCAGCAACGGGACTTTATAGTATACTAGGTATTTTTTATTTTGACCAATGAAGTCACTTAAAATTGTATCCTTTACCTGAATCAAATGTTTCAGGTATTCCCACTGAGCATTTTTAGTGATAATTCTCTTTAAAAGAATTATGAAAGAAAAATCAAAACTAGATCAGTAGCAACTTAACAGTAAGATAAAATCAGCTTCAAATGCTATTCAAAAGTTCAATGTGATAAGGTCTGGAGGCAACAAAATGAAAAAATATCTACTACAAAGATAAGTTCTACATATCAGGAGAGAATATAAAAATCCCCAACAAATCTAAGACATAAACAATTGGCAGCTATCAGATTGTAAATTAAAGTTTAGGGTTTTTTTTAGTAATTTCTTTCACAATTAACTTTTTTTTTTTTTTCTTTCATACAGTAAGACCTCACATTTCTCATCTCTTGGAACTATTATGGCCACCTTTCTCTTAAGTCTGTGTTGGTCAGAATTGCAGTTCACCAACTTCCATGGACTCAGATTTGTAATCAACTTTTGGCTGACATATTCCACCTGTCTGTATATGTGTTCTTAATACATAAAATAAGGGAAAGTTCAACCAAGTTGTGTCATTCTCTGTTTTCCACAGGCTAACAGGATACCCACAGTCAGATACTATGGCTCAGATGACATGTGAAACTTGTGCATTAGTCCCACTGAATTAAAAACAAAATTTCACTTGCGGGATCTGAAAATTCCTGTAGGTACTCTTAGGTATTTAGACTCCATTTAAAGTATTTGTCTGGAATACCAGCTGACCTTTTTGCCACTTTTGCCACTCCAAACATTTAAAAGCTGACAAAAAACTGTGAATTTTCAAATTTTTATACAGTAAGTGGAAAACCAACTGGTTTAGAATAAAACTTAAAGTAATAAGAACACAAAGCATGGTAATACAAGTTAGCACATTTCAACTGGGATCACTAGAAACTCTTGTGTGCCTTAAATCCAGCACTGTGTACAAGAGTGGTGGAGGTATATGAGATAGCTCTGTTTTCAGATACCTCAGGCTGAAAGTTTGTCTTTCAGAACATAGTCCTTTATTACTCTCTTTGGAAAATGACACTGGTCATTCCTTCTTGTTTTAAGGCACCTCAGCACACTGTTTCAAGGCATGATGTGCTGAGGTATTTGGAGACACAGATTTAGCAGGTATTTGTCTTGTAAATGTTTGTGGCAGAAAGAAAAAATGTTACACTGAATGATCACAGACTTCCCAGGAGAATATCCCCAGCAGAAAAAAACATACAGCCTGATGGTTAAACTTATTGGAAAAAGGAGAGGTGTTAATTTAAAATATCTCAGCCCAAGGAAGATGTTGAATTTAGCTGGTGTACAGCTTCAGCACCAGTCTTTATCCTCCAGTCCTCTACAGATACTACAATGTTATTACATATTACATAATGTTCTCTGGCTAATATGGATAACCTAACTAGGCCATTTTTTTCCCCCTAATGCAGTTTAAAACCATACTGAATAAGGCATAACAGAATCTGTGAGTAGGTAAGATGCAACCAGCCTGAGGCCAGTAATTGGACACTCAGATGTGGATCACTAAACTCCTTTTGATTTGCACAGTTCTCTGTTCTAGTTTCCACCAAGCAGTGACCTATTTAAATAAGGAGAAGAGAACATTAGGGCATTACAGTATTTAATATGCTAATCATAAAAGATACTACAAAGGCCTTTCATTAAAATATGTCACCGCCCAGCACTACCTACCTCATGACTAGTTTACAAGCATCTTGTTCCAGAAACAAGCAACTCTTCCTGGTTTAAATGTCAATCAAGCATTGTTAGCATATGGTCTTCTTTCATACTTAGATAATTCTGCCAACATTATTGTGGACACTAGAAACCATTATTTTGGAGAAAATGCCCCTTTGGTTCTCAATTTATAAAGCTTCCACAATGTATCAGCCTATTCCAGTTTCTGGCATTAGTTTGACTGCAGGCATAGCAATCATATAGAACTGTACCAGTTTTTCTGCGTGACTAATGATCTCATGCAAGCAGAGAGAGAGAGAGAGACAGCCACACCAACAATACGCCCACTATATTTTTGCATAATATGTGCTTTACACTCACCAATCTGTTCACATACAGGGATTTTTTAAAAGTCATTGTAACCAAGAATTTTAAAGAGATATCATATAAGGAAAATGACTGGCAGTAAAAAACCCCAGAAGAGCATTAAACAGATGTACTGAGTCCAAATTACTTCTATTCAGAGCTATTGAAACATTAATTCAAAAAAGGTATAGATACTTTTCATGTTCACACATGAACATGTTCTCACATGAGCCATCAATTCATGTACCATAAAACGATATATTCCACTCCATCTTGTTTAGGATAAACCAGAATTTTCACAGGTAATTTTAATAATATATATATTATAATATATGTTACATAATATATAATATGTTATGTAGATTACATATTATATAAATAGATACACATAATGTAGATATACATATAAGGTAGATAATACATTTATTTCTTTTTATAAATGGAATAAGCACTCGAGCTTCATGAAGCCCATCACATTCTCTGTGTTTAAACACCAGGATATAGAAATTGCATTCACCAGTTATATACATCCTTCTTTGGAGCACGGGCTGTGCTATGACTTGGAGAGATCGATAGCACAGAGGAGTTGCTCTGTACAACATGACAAGGGACTGGCCAGGATGCACTGATTCCAGCCACTCATGACCACTAAAGTAATGAGTTTCTTTTGAGCCATATGTTACAGCATATGGCTCTGCAAAGAGAAGTCATAGGGTCACATATATTTTCTGGGAATCTCACAACTTCTTTGAACTTTCTTATTTAGCTCCAACTACTTTTATTTCATCATTAAAGGAGAGGATCAGAGGGAACCTGTTCAGTGGTATAATTAAATGTATATGGAGTTAATCCATGTTTAATTTGGGCAGCATTTACTCTTCATCTTATTGTTCTTCCTGGAATAGCAAAAGATAACTTTACCTACCCACCATACTGCCATTGTACTCATGTTGCCCTGACTTTTGCAGTTCTGGATGTTGTCATTCTTTTGTAGCTAATTTCTCACACTCTTCTATGTAAACATAGCCATGTTATTGTAACTGTATCTTATAATTTACATTCCTTTCTCCTGGACACAGAACTTTGATGGACATTTCCTTTGACCACTGTGATTGAGGGAGGAAGAACTCATTTCCTCCAATGAATAGTGATTTCTAAATGTATATAAAATAAAGAAGGTGGGTCTTGCTCGCCCCTTCAAATGTATCTAAAATAAAGAAGGCGGGTCTTGCTTGCCCCTTCCTTCTCTTTCCTCCTTGCTAGTAACAAGTGTCTCCGTCTCTTCTTTTGTGTCGTTACTGCGACATACTGCTTGCTACATATTCAGCAAATCCAACCACAGAACGACAAGATATATTTAATTTACCTCAAGATGAGGAATTTTAAATTTAATTTGAAATATTTCTTTACTTCAGCCAGCCTGCCCTGCAGTGTGTACCTGGGAAGTTGGTGAGGACAGTGTGAAAAAAACCCCCATATATATATATTGCAAAGATCAAACATCTACCATAGTTGTCTGCCTGTGGTCTGATTTTTAGACAGAAGGGAGCAAGCTGTGCCCAGAGTGCTAGGGTGTCATTATAACTTAAGCCAAGGTAGATTCACTTGTGGGAGAACATAAATCTGTGCCTCAGCCAGGTGAGGTAAGTTTTCATTTGCTGCCTGATCTGTGCTGGGCACAACTGAGGATACCTCTCTGGATGCGTAGTTTACATGTGATTGGAAAACTGTTAAGAGATATATTGTTTGAAAGTCAGAACAGGAAACTTACTGAGAGGGGTGCCTGAGGTGTCTCTGTTTAAGTGCCTATTCCCTCCTGAGCTTTTGTGGTGAACAGGGATAACCATCTGTGCCCAATTGCTAGTTATGGTTTTGTAACATCAACATCTGCTGATAAATAAAATAAGGGAATGTGTGCCTGCAATAGCTGAAGCCTCATTTACCACATCAGAATTCGGTTTTATTTTAGTCAGAGTACAGATGTTGTCACTCCTTCTGCCATTGGAAATTATGTTGACTAAGACATCCTTAGAATGATGTGATTGTTAGATTTTTGTGCTAGGCTATTTTTTCAGTTTATTTTGGATATTTGTAAACAAATAAAAAGTATGAATTTTGTTCTTCATGTCTCAATGAAATTAAAATAAAAATGTTTTCTAAAAAGTTGTTTTTCTGTATAACCACATTCTCTCTTTAGACAAGGAAGAGATGAAAGTCAAATCTCCTGGAAGATTGCAGAACATATGTTTCTTTTGTGTCAGCTGTAAAATATTAGTTCAGAATGTCTGCCTGTATGCTACTGAGAATTCTCGACAAATTTGAATGTTGCAGCACACGACATATAAAGTCATAAAAAATCCATCTCACTCAAGAATGGCTCATAACACACCGGCATAAACACAGGGTGCACCACTTTGATATGATGTAACTATTGTATACAAAATGGTGTATTTCAAACTCAAAATCCTTGTTAGGCTTTCAGACAGCAGTGTGAACACAGTGGACAATTTAACAGAAGATGGTAGGATGTATTCTCAGTGCTTGAAGTATCTTCTATTGAGGGAACTTCTTTGCCATTGAAACTGCAACAGAACACTTGCGTGACTAAGGAGAATCAGCCTGGGTCTTGAGGGTTTGCTAGTTGGGGCTCATACCCAGCCATGTCACACCAGAGGTGGTTGTATGGAGAGTGATTCAGTTGATTCTGTATTGTGATTCCAGGAGCCACAGTAATTGAAACACTGTGTGAAAAGACCTGAACTGGCTTGTATAGACTTGTTAGCTAGAGATCCACATGGCCAGTGAGCATCTGTGTTTCTTCAGGACCCAAGTAATCATCAAAATGTTGTACCCCGATTTGTGCAATGCTGTCTATAAGCACCTGTATCCCTGTGGGCAGTCTACACTGCACAGCGAGTCTGAAACTGAGTAAATCATCAATGGGTTACTGAGTTTATTTAATGAGCATTCTACAAGGAAATAGGAATACATTTCACATCAAGAAGGTTCTGGAATCATAATCTGACTGTCTCTACAATAAAGTCACTTCCCATGACTTTTCTTTGACAAAAAAATCATAAACTAAAGAATAAATGTAATACCTTCATGCATGGGGAGACATTTTCAGTAAAAAAGACCAGAAACTAGTTCTTAATTATATATTAACTTTACAATGACTGAAATACTTATGGGCTTTTGGAGGGGTTAATTTCCAAAATGCTTGAAGATGAGGTGAAATAAACACAGTTGAAGAAAAATATAACTGTCAGAAAAATATTTTTGTAAAGGCATCAACAATGGAAGCAACTGAAATAGTACCTAAAATATTGCTTCATGACAAAGAGGATTAGTGTAAACATGAAAAAGACAGGATAATTTAGAGCATAAGAAGAAAATAAATTTTTTATATGACAGAGGTAGAGCCATGTGTAACTCACTGATGAAAATGAATATTTAAACAAATAGTCAGTGTTAGAAATGCAAATATATTGAAATTTCTGCCTCAAGAGTTTAGAAGGAAGACTGCAAGTAAAAGAGATGAACAGATTAGGTAATTGTAGCAGACTTTTCACCTCTAGATCCCTGTTTCAAATTATAACCAAAAAAGTCATTACAATCTGAAGCTTGAAATAAATTTCCTTTTCTTAGTCCACTTGCTGCAAGTGCACATTTGTCCATATCACACTTATTATTCTGAACAGAGAGGATCAAACTGACTTTGTTCCTGGACTACTTTTTTACTGCAAGAAAATATTTCCTCTGGGACAGGATGTACTTTACCTCTATGAATAAACTCTTCACTTACAAGTTATCATTAAATATGGTCTTACAAAAAAATTGAAAAGACTGGAGGGTTGCAATCAAAGTTCAAAAGCAATAGGACTTAATGCAGTTCAGTTTAACACAAGATAAAGACTTATAGACAAGAATACAATTGGTTTCAGGAGCATCTGTATAAACAGTAAGATTTTGATAGCTGAAAATAAGGACAAAGAAGATCACAGACACCTGGAGGAAAGTTTCTACTTTCAAAAACAGCACAGAAAAAGGAACTTCCCATCCAATGATATACAGAATTGCAGAAGTTTGGAACATTATAATGGTTTCCATCTCTTCTGTATGCTCAGTTCAGTTTTAGCTGCAGGTCAGCAACATTTTAACTTGATGCAACAGGTGGAAACTGTGTGCCATCTTAACTTCTATTTGGCCAGTATTCTTATTTTAACTCCACATATTCTTGCAAAAGTTTCATGTAGCATGTCCAAAGAATGGCAATGATGCTGGCAAAGAGTCTGGATCTCAAGTCTTATGAGGAGGAGCAGAGGGAGCTGGGGGTGTTTATCCTGGAGCAAAAGAGGCTCGGGGGAGACCTTACAGCTGTCTACAACTACTTGAAAAGAAGTTGTAGCCGAGTGAGATTGTCTCTTCTCCCAGATAACTCCCAGAGTGACAAGACAACGCCCAAGAAATGGACTCAAGTTGTGTGAAGAAAAGTTTAGATTAGATGTTAGGAAACATTTCTTCACTGAAACAGTGGTCAGGCATTAGAATAGGCTGCCCTGGGAAGTATTGGAATAGTCATCCCTGTCAGAGTTCAAAAGGCATGTGGACATGGCACTTGGGAATATGGTTTAGTAGTGAACATGTGCTGTGGCTGGGTAGTGCAGAAAGGGGTGTAGAAACTTGCTGTGTGACCTCAGAAAGCATCCCAAAAGACTGCTCTTCTGAGTTCCACCTTGGAGATGAATCGCTGACAGGCCAGAGCGCCGAGCGCCAGTATTCTGGCGTGGCTCCACATGGTGCGGGGTAGGTAAACGCAGCGGTGAGAACAAAGAGGCGGGAGGGATCCTTCCGGATGATATGTCCAAAGTTTATTTCCCCGGACGGTCAGAACAGAAGAACCAAGAACCACGCAGGGTGCAGGAGTTTTACTCAAGCTAGCAAGGGGCGGAGAGAGAGGCAGGGTCCAATTGCCAGGGGAAACAGGGCAGAACCAGGGTGGAGTGGCAGGGCCTGAGCCAACGGGGAAAAGGGTAAATGGGGAAGGAGGACTGGGGGCCAATGGAGGGACGGTCTGTGAGGGAACTGTCTGGAACCAAACCATAACAGGGGGAAGCGGGGAGGAGAGCTGCAGGGTTGGCTGCAGAGTCTGGTCTGCCGCAACAAACATCGTGGTGCTGGGTTAATAGTTGAACTGCGTGATCTTAGAGGTCTTTCTCAAGCTTCACAGTTCTATCATTCTATGTTTTAACTTCATATATAATTTTAATCTCTAAAAAGGTTTAATGTTCTGAAAAGATGGCCACATACTCAGAAACAGAAGTTACATATCTAGTTTTAGTGTAAGGTAATGGTGTTAAGGAAATACATTTAAATTTGAGTGAGTAGGGAGTTAAGCTATAAACCCAAAGGAATTTAAATTAAGGCCAAAGGGTAGTCCAGGAACACAAATAGGAATTTGAATAGGAGTTAATAAAATCAAAAGAGCATCAGAGAATTCCCAATGAAACTGAAAGGGCATTGAAAAATAATAGACATTCTGGCTGCCATATACATGCCCAAAATACATATAATTTTCAAAATACTGTTCAAGAGCCTTTAGATACGGTTATTTACAAGATGACCACAATAAGTCTTCCCAAATACACAGTGTGTTTCATGGTAAATCACCCCTAGTTCATATACCTTCACTAAATATTTTCGTAGTACATATGCTTTCTGGCTTAGATTAAATGATCTTTTTATCTCTTGTGCTAAATAAATGCTTTCTTGTCCCTTAAGCTAGGTTTCTAGTGAAAGCATACTACTCTGAATTTCAGGATATACATATTCTTACAGCAGCACTGGACTACCATTCCTTGTCAGGTCTAAATCTGTACACCAAGGGCCAACGGCCGTGATGTGTTCTGAGAATGTGACCTTGCACTATCTCCTCAGTTTGCCTCCTCTGTGAAGTGCAAACACAACTGTAGCTCCACCAAGGTATAGTGAGAGTGCAATGAACACAGCTGAGAACAGCCCTGCAGAGAGCACACCAAGGCAAGGTCAAACCTTTTTCTTTCATTTGTGAGGCAGAGAGTACTGAACAATATTCACTGATTTTCTGTACAGAAGAAACCGTAGCAAACACCAGACATCAGAATTCTGTCTGACAAGACCTTTAGCTATAACCTAAGAACAATTAGTGTATATCCCTACATCTGCAGGCATTCAAGCTACTTACAAGAAAATAGTATCTTCCCTGAAGTAGGGAATAGCAAGCTTTAGAAATATGTACCTAGTTGCAGGAAGATTACAAGCTCAGGCTTTTATCCAAGGGATCCCAGTGCTGCAGCCACATTTAAAGGACTTTCAAACACCACCCACAAACACACATAATTGTAGAAATGCATGTTGAGAAAATGGAGAAGAGATTCTTAATATAAAGAAAATATTCAAATATATACTAAGAAGGCTTCAAAAATCAAAGAAGCAAATTTTATAAGAATTGTGGTTTAGATACATCCTGAGATTAAGATCTCTTGTCTCTGATGAGGAGAAGTGTGAAAAAATTAAAACACAACACATGAAGAAAAAAATCTAAAGAAATTATTCTGGGATTGTGGTCCAAGTTTGAAAATTAGTAGCTTAGTAAGAATACAGAAATGCTAATACTCACCTCTGTTCCTCCATCTCTAGAGTTACCTATTTGTTAAAATCTACTCCATAAAACAGTCTGTAAATAAGAGGTTTTGAGACATAAGGGGCCTGTGGGGTTGTGAAGTTCAAGCATGGGCTGTTGAATTTGTGTCAGCATATGAATGTGTACACTTGGCTGAAAATCTGTACTATTGCAAAATATGTTTTCTGAAGATACTTTATACATCTGAAAAGCAACAGTGGACAGAGTGCAGTGCCCTTTTGTGTTATTTACCATGACCTAAAATCTAAACCTGACCTCAGTTTGAGCTTATGGGCTATTTTAAATGTCCAGCAACCCTTGAAAGGATGAGAAATGTGTTCTTTCATAGCATTCTGAAAAACACTTGCTTATTCTCTTGCCTTTCCCCAGCCTCCTTTTTAAATACATTTATAGAATTCACAGATTCTGTTTTGTTCCAAGAAATAGGAATCTGAAGATTGACCAAAAGAAAGGCGAATAATTTATTGTGACTCATAGTTATTATTACTGTCTTTGTCCATATAGCCCTTTGGTAATTAATTGCAATTCAATTTATTAATGACACCGTAAGAAAATATTTCTCAAATAGTTTTTATAATTGTGTTTGTTTTTCAGGGCCCGGTTTTTGGTAGTGGGGGAACCACAAAGATGGCTTCTGTGCGGAACTGCTGGAAACTTCCACCACATCCAGCAGAGCCAATCCCTGATGGCTCTGAAGATGGATGTGCTGCCGGCCATGGCTGGGCCAATTAGAGATGGTGGTAACACCTCTGTGACAACATATTTAAGAAGAAATTAAAACAAGGTTTGTGGTGCAGTTTTAATTCCACTGATGAAGAGGAGGAGTGAGAACATGTGAGAGAAACAACAATGGAGACACCAAGGTCAGTGAAGAAGGAGGAGGGGGAGGAGGTGCTCCAGGCACCGGGGCCGAGACATCCCTTCAGCCTGTGGTGAGGACCATGGTGAAGCGGGTTGTCCCCGCAGCAGCCCACAGCCCACAGCCCATGAGGAGGTGCCCACAGCGGAGTGGGGGGATGCCTAGAGTAGCCTATAGTCCAGTGGGAGTTGTCATGGATAAAGAAGCCTTGTTCCCGAGTCAGATGACCCATCCTTGGAAGGATTGCACCCCATGGCAGAGTGACCTACAGCTGCAGTATTGGAAGGACTGTTTGCTGGTGGGAGGAATTCATACTGCAGCAGTTTTGGGAGTACTGCTGCTTGTGATATTGGACCCACGTTGGGAAGTTCACAGAAAACTGCTCCCCGTGGCAGGGGGCCCCACAGTGCTTGCAGGGAACTGATTACACTCCCTGAGCAGTGAAGAAAATCCCGGTGAAGAACTGACCAAAAAAAAACCCCAACCCTGTCTCCCTGCGCCGTCAGTGGGAAGGAGGTAGGGGCTGGGGGAAGAAAGGTGTTTTTAAGAGCTTATTTTACTTCTCATTATCCTCCTATGAGTTTTGTTAGCAATAAATCCACTTAATATCCTCAAGTTGAGCCTGTTTTGCCCTTGATGGTAACTGATGAGTGTTTTCTCCTGGTCCTTATCTCAACTCTGTGAACTTCTCATTAAATTTCCTCTCTGTCCAGTTGCGGAGCAAGGGAAGGTGAGCTAGTGACTCTTTGTGGGTGCCTGGCATTTGGCCAGCCTCAAACCATGACAATAATCTTTACTGTTCAGAAACTTAGGATGTGATTCTGCAGAATAGCTCATTTATATCATCAATTATTGTTCTTATTCTGAAATTTGTGTTTTTAATATTTTGAATAGAAAACTGCTTAAGAAAAAAACTTAGCATAAACATTTCTATCTAAATTACTTAAACTTTCAGGCTTAACTAAAACTTGTATGTCAATAGCCAGTCATGAGTTGATAAGGTTAAATTCTACAGGCAGAGTGGATTTCTTACAGCTTCTTATGACTAAATGTGTATAGTTTTACCAAAAATAACCAAAATGTTACTGAATTAAGTTCTTTTAATTATTACTACAGCTAGGGCAATAAAGAAAAGACAGCTTTTGGATTTGTGAAGTTTTAGTAAAAATTTACAAATGTTAACTTTATAATAGGATAAAGTTGAAAAAAATATTTTTTCCATGGGAAAAAAGGTAGAAACTAATAATTTCTTCTTCACTGTATTTTTCTTTGCAAATGCGTAATTTTTTTCTTAGGAAAAGCCAAAATGGTTTAAAAAATGTTTTGAAAAAATTCTACATTTTGTTTCAAAATTTGCTTACAGTTATTTTAGCCATCAGTAGTAGTAAAAATGTGTCTATGATGAAGGAATATGTGTAGGTACTATATTGCTACAGCACTATTTTACTACTGTAGCTAGTAAAAGCTGCATGCTCTAGACATTGATGAGAAAGTTTTAGTCTGAAGATGTTGACATTGTTTAACTCAAAGAAAAACACTTTCAAGCACATTTTAACACAGGCAGATCTGAGAATTAAGCAAGTGCTTACAAGATGTCTTAAGCAGGGCCTGAGCATTTTATATGGTGCCTGCCCTAGTCTTCTCTATCATTTTCATTTCCTCAGAAATACAATATGACCACAAAAAATATTTTTGTAGAACATTGATACATATCATCAACAAACATAAAGTCAAATATACTTGCAAATGAAAATTATGAAAACAAAATTGTACTCCTATATGATTTGCCTTGGGACATGCTTATAGGATTCTGGAATTCAGACTTCTATCACAATACTATACTTTTTGACAAGGCTGAGGAACAACATGAATATCAAGGGTATTATTTTCAAGTGTGCTTTATCACCTCTGTTCTTTTCAGTAATAGATATAGGCCCAGATAAAGACCTGTGTCTATGCCCACAGGTGTGTGGACACTGTGATACAGGATGCCACAGTTAATAATAGTTTGACAGACATATAAAGGACTGAGACAATAAGTATCCAGATCCTGAGGTATGCATAGGGAAAGCACACTGAAATAAGAAGATTGCTAAAGTGAGAACTTGGGGCTTTAAGTTCTCTTGGGGTTGTTCAGCTTTAAGTTCAACTTGGGGTTGTTACAGTGCCAAAAGGATAATATAGGGCCTTTGCAGATGAAAAAGTCCCCAGGTCCCTTTCTGGAGACTGCCACTCCTAACTACCATGTCTCTTCAATCAGTTAGAGTCAGGTGTATACATAGGTAATATGAATATGAAAAGTCTTTGGATAAGGCACCTTGGAAAATGTTGTGTTATTAAACTATAAAAGCTAGTGCCTCCCTCTCATTTTACCTGTAACATATTTCCTAGCAATGAGCAATGTTTCCAGAAAAAAACTCAAAAAACAAAACCAAAAAAACCAATAAAGTACAGCTATTCCAGTATTATATTTTGATTGGAAAATGACACATAAAACAGATTCATTTCAATACTCTTAATGTTCTTATTCACCATAATTCAGTAATGTAATCAGGTAATTTAAATATTGAATCTTGTCTTTTCTTTGGTCTAGAGTCCATATTTGAAATAATCAGATCTCTAGCCAGTATACTACTGTAATAAAGGATGTAAGTGGATCTCAAGCTCATTCTGCCTGCGGAGAACTCTTGAGCTAATTTATCGTAAATGTCAACTGCAACTTCAGGGTGAAATTAGATTTTGATAGCAAGCAGTATGTCTCAAGACACTGAGTTTATATCAGTCTTGCTTTAAATTAATCTTGCTGGTCTACATAATTTGTCAGCACATTAGACTCCTTCTTGTCTTCAGTATAGCAAGCAGACACATAGACAGCCCTCATTAAAAACTCTCATCTTTTCCTCTTTCCTCCTCCTCTCTCTGATTTAAAGTGAAGACATGGATGACAGAGCTGAAAAAAAATTGCAACTTCTTCCTCAAAATTCCACAGCAGTCATTATATTTACTAACCTGAAAAATTTATGTAATGACTGAAAATATATTTGCACCTGCCAGTGATCTTTGTTAAATAATTGTTCTCATTTTTCTTTCCACAATCAAAGAGCAATATAATTAACGTGCAATATTTATGATCATTGTGCAACAAATTTAAATTTTTTTTCAGTCTGGAACAACAAATATTTAAATACTTGTATCAGAGTTATAGTTAAAGGTGAGAGATGGAGCTATGCCCACCACAGATTGCTGCAGAGATTGTGTAAATTAAGCAATATGGACTTCTGAATGGGGATTTCACTCCTAGGCTGAGTACTGTATTTGGAAAAGTACCAAGAAAGATGTGTAGTCTGTGTCTGCTTTTGATACAAGGTTTAGTCCAACAGGAATGCTTTGAAACAGCTTTGTGATTGGATAAGATAGAAAGGAGAACACATAATTAGTGGAACAAACATATAATTTATGGAAAAGACAAAGAACCTGTGAGGAAGCAGTGTGTTCAAATGAGATATCCAGCAGCAAAAGGGATCGGGGGGGATGAAGTTTTGTCAGATACGTAGCAGGTAAAGTTAATTATTTTTAAATAGTCAGCAAATCTATATATTAAAAAAAAATAATGAGTAATCTACACACCTGAGATTTTAGTTTAGCAGTCCTCAGTAACCTACTTAATCTATGTTAATCTCATTTTCTTAGTCAAATGCCTCAGGCTTTCACTTAAGCCAAAATTCCAGTTAATCTAAACGACCACGAGATAGCATCAGGGTGGGAAAGGCTTGGCAGGGATCTAACTTAACTTGGTATGAGCTGCATACATTAATGAGTCAGCTGCAAACTTACCAGCTAGATAAAACTTGTAATACTGACAGGTAGACAAATGGAAAATGAGTCATGGATTTCCTTGTTAGTGCATTATCACTAATTACTAATTTAGCTCAGAAAATGACCAAATCATTTTGCAAAGCAGAGGAACACAGTAGTTTCCTTGAAATTTTTATAGACTAAGAGGGTGTTAGAAAACACCCTCATCAACCCATTACAGCACCCCATTTACCAGTTTTTAATTCAGATGTAGGCTATACTGTAATTGTTGGAAGGAAAACAAATACAGGAAAATATTCAGAACAGTTGCCTAGAGAAAGGCTGAAGGAAGATGGTGAAGGAGGTAGACTGTGCTCTGCATAGGGGCCCTGGTGAAAGAATATCTGAAAACGAGTGTGATAGAAGAGGAACAGAGGACCAATTAATTTTGCAGTAAAATCTCAGCATCATAGTAAAAAGACTACATTGCATACTATTGTAACAAATATATAAAAGCTATGTAATAAAAACATACTGAAGTAAAAACTTCAGTATAACTATCTGTGTATCTATCTATATCTCTCTATATCTCTCTATATCTATCTCTATCTCTATATCTATATATGTCTATGTCTATATCTATGTCTATGTCTATGTCTATGGCTATGTCTATGTCTATGTCTATGGCTATGTCTATGTCTATGTCTATGGCTATGTCTATGTCTATGTCTATGGCTATGTCTATGTCTATGTCTATGTCTATATATATCTATCAGGAAAACTTCAGTATATAACTATAATTTTTCTCATAACCCACCCCTTGAAATTGTTCTACTTGGTTTGAATTGATAGGTTTGGACCAGAAACACCTAATGGAGAGAAACTTGTGTGCCATCTTTTCCTCTTTCCTCCTCCTGCCTGCACGTCCTAGTTGATGCGGACATACATTTTCCACCGCAAAACAGCATCTCTAGGCTAGAAGAACTCCTTTGCAGATCTTGTCAAAGGAGGATTTCATGTAAAACAACTTTGGGGAAAATGTCCTATCTGTAACCTGGAAGTCTATCTAAACTTTCAAGGAAAGATGGGATCTTACCTGTAACTTTACAACAATCTGCACCTGAGATTCAGCAGAAGCTGTTTGGCAAGTACAGATAAAGAAGTAAAAGAGAGACAGAGTGATCTTTTCTGGGTCTTTGTAACCACCTCAAAGAGGTAATTAAGGATGTTACAGTGCTTAAAGTGCTTTTGTAAAGGAAATAAGAGTGTAAGAGCTGCTGCACTTCATTCTACTATTCCTCCTGACTGAGAAGTGACTTGGTCTAAAATGCTTCAATATGTGAGAAACACAGAAGAGAAATTTGGGGATTTATTTTCTTTTAACCAATGTAATGCCAGACAAATAGCATTCCTTCAAATTGCAGCTGTGCTGGACAATAGGAAGACATTTTGGGTTGAGCGTTTACAGCCCTCCTTTTACGTGTAATCTGTTTTCTGCAGGAGTAATGGCTAGGCCAGCTTTCTGTGGCAGTGATGGCTGCAGCAAAAGTGCACCATGACTGTGACTACTGGCCTTGGTTGGAAGGAACTCATGCAGTGACATAGTTGTTGCTGTGTGGGAGTGTTGTCTGGCTGGAGCTGAACTTCTAGGGAATAAAACTAGAAGACCTGTCAGTTAAAAAGCCTTTTCCTCATACTGCCTGCAGATAGCACTTGCAGGGAGAAGTAGGGCAGGACATCTGCCAGAGCAGGGGGTGCCAAAGGGTGATAACTCACATGGCTTTATTCTTTAAACATAGCCCTTGTCCCTTCCTGAAAATCTGTCCTCTGGTGGTGAAGGAGTCATCACAGCAAGACCCTCACCAGAGCTCCTGTTGGGTGACAGATATCAGCATTTGGTGGAAGCTGTGGCCAGGAAGAAGCATTGGAGGATGGTCTGTCAAGTATTTTTTCGATCCCAGCTTGAGAAAACAATATTGAAACAAGAGAAATAATTTTCATCTTTTCCTGTTGGAATTCCCATGTTAGAGCATAAGCATGCATTTATAAGATATAAGCAGATATATACTTAATATTAACAGAATATAAACTTCATGGTATTCTGTCAAAAACACTGATTCATCTAAACATTTTGTTAACACTACTGGTTTGTAGCCTTCATACAGATGGCCTTTATTTCAAACTCATATTTCCTCACGTTCCATTATACCTGGTAGTGGCATTCTGCTCAACAAAGTCCTGACCTGATGGTGGTATGAAACTCTTCAAGCAGAAAAACACCGTTTTCTTTCCTAGTGTAGACAATTTGAAACTATGGGATCCTCTGCTTCCGAGGTCATCTGTCTGTATTTGCAATTCCTTTCTCTTTGTGATAGGAAGGAATGGTAAATCTCAGAGAAATAGGATCTAAAATTATGAAAAAGATACTGCAGAAAATGTGAGATTTGGGACTTTACAGCAATTCCTATGAAGGGTGAGGTTATTCTGGGGCTTGGTTGTGTGGGAGAGGTTAGGATGACTTCCTGGAGCAAGGTAAGAAGAAAAACACCTGTGGCAGTATTCATCCATATCAACTCCAGGACCACTGCACAGATTAACATTTTTTAATTGTTGCTATATGGGGAATAAAACTCATTTTCATACCCCAGATGATTGAATATTGCTCATCACAAGACTGCAAATATTGGCCATTGCCACACATTTGTGGACCTGATTTGTGTTCCTTATTTAGTCTCTCTCGACCAACTACACAGCATTGAATGAAGTTACGCAGTTAATTTTGAAAAACATTTTTCAGATTACGTGTTTCACTTCACCAACTGCAATATAATAATCCATTATTTTTTGTCTTGTATACAATACCACAAGAATGCTCTCTTGCCTAGATAAATGGCTGTATTTGCATAACTGCAGTTTGAAAATTGGACCTCTTGAGAGATTTAGAAGAAGAATATGATGCAAAAGTAGATGTCATCATGTTTTTCAGTATTTTGGATAATAATTTCAGATACATTAATTTCTTATAATAATTGGTACTCAGTTCAAGTATTTTTTTTAATATTCTTTACTTTGTTATAATTCATCATGCATATAAGCAGTACCAGGAAGTTCTGTTATATCTTCTAAGAAAAGTTTACTATCTGAAATGCTTCAATGGTGTTCTATATTTTGTAAATTAAATTCAAATTTGAAATAATTTTATCACATCCCAGAGACACAATTCAACTCCTATTAAACTAATTGACTCAGCCTGAAAATCAGGCTTTTAGATAAAATTCACCTTTCTTTTCACTGAAACTAACAAAAATATTAAAGAATTGTTTAAGACTTGTATCATCTTTGTTATAAGAATAATGTCATTATAGTTAAAAACGTTATGTTAGATTACAAAAGAAAATGGAAATTAATTATTGAAGAAACATAAAGTAATTGGTAAAATCTTTCAAAAATTTTCAAAGATATATTGCTTTCTGCTGGATTTTCTTTGCTAATACCTAGTTGCTTGCTAACTGCAAATGTAGAATGCAACATTTCTCAGAGGAAACCCTAACCTTAGGAAATTGTCAGAGGATTGATTTTTAAAACAATCATTTTCATTATTATTTCATACTTAGATCAATAAAACTTTAGACTAGATTGCTTTTACCTTCACCCAGGCTACTTCAGTCATCCGGAAGGCAAAAGGGTCAGCGAGAGAGCACAAGATAAGCAAGTGGAACTTCCACTACCTTGCACACAGAAATTTTTCTAGTTAGAGTTTTCCACAAAAAGTAAAGACTGTATCTACCATATCCATATGCTAGAACTAAACAAAGTGCAAAGTTCTAGCAAAACCTGTAAACATGCAATGATGCCACTGTTATTTTTGTGACTTTTTAATGTGGCATACTGACATCAGCTAACATTCTACCAAGTCACTTTTCATTTCCAAAAGTATTTTTTGAAAAACACATGTATTTAAATGTATACATTATATTCATGTCTTATGATGTCAAAGAAGAAAAGATTCGTGATGAGAGTTAGAAGGATGGTTACTTAGAAACACCACCAACTCTTTTTCAGGTGAGGCCTTGGGATTTTTTCTGTGTGACTGTAGAAAACTTTTTCAGTCAGCTGAAAGTTTCCATTCTCTTCACTGATGAAAGGAACCATAGTGGTTTTTGGGGTGGACATTCGACTGCATTTATCTTGTGCAGGAGATATGAATCTTAGGTTAGCTAGTCACTTCCACTTGCAATATTATAGCATTGTATTTGTCCCTTAGCATAGACATACATGTCCACTGTGGTTTGCAAGGCTTCCTGGATTTGACTCTTAGTCTTCTGGGAGAAAATCTCAAAAATTTCAATGCTTCACTGAACAAAGCAATCATGAGCTGGTGCACAAAGACATTAATAGGTAGCAGGTCTGTTTTTCCCAGACTAATAAAAAGGTTTGGATCATTCATGCTTATATCTCAGGCACTCCCAGCTCTGAATATGTAGATAAAATGCTTGCCTCATCAATACCTCTTTGAGTCTGATTTGTATATGGAATTAATGTGTTAATCGATTAAAGGTTAATCTCCATGAAAACTAAGAGCTAAAGGAACACCAACAGGCAGAAAACACAGAAATGTCACTTTGAACTGGAGATTAATTCAGCAATACAAAATGGAATTTACCAGCAGAAAATAGGAGTAACCTTTGAAACAAAAGTCAGATCATGGAGAAGTTTTCCAGCCTGAAGGAGGGACACCAACAGCACAACATTTACCACTAATCCTCTGTTTGCCCATATAATTCTATGTAAATTTCAATTTTTAATTTTTGCAACCACTTTGCATGAAATAACTATTTTGAAAATTTGCAAAATTTGCTATAGAGGATTGCATAAAACCAGAACAAAAAGAATCTTTTTGTAACTGTTCAGCAAGAAAATTCTGTAACATAAATAAATGCCTCAGCAGAGGAAGCAAAACCGTGCTCTTTAAGCATCTGTCAGGCTCCAGTTGCAATAACAATCATAAGACAGTGCTTATGTGCTTCACACATGTGAAGGAAAACTAGATATTTTGAAGCAAAGTTGAGGTGCCATTACTTATCATGCCCCGGACATCTAAATACGGCCATTTCACAATGACTGGTATCAAGAAACTGGTGACTGCAACCCTAGTCCATATGATCAGAAAATGCTGAAATAGAAACAGACATTACGGAGAGGAAAGTGATTTTCTGTGTCTATGATTACCTTAGAAGGTGATTTAATTTAAAAAAATGGAGAATTTTTAGAAAAGAAAGCAATTAAAAATGTGAGAAGTATAATACACTAACCAAATCACTGAAGGCTGATCATTATACAATGCTTAGAAAGAGTATAAGCAAGCTAGACTTTCATCTTCCATTATGGTTCACCTCCTTGAAAGACAGACATGAAACTACAGTATTTGCTTTACATATTATTAAGGAAAAAAAAGACTCATCTCGTGTTTTGCTACAAGATTAAAGCCATGGTTTAATACATTGATTATCTAGTCTAATATCCTCCTGTGTTAGTATATACTGGTGAAAGAGAAGTATGTTTTACAACAGATTTTATATATATATTTTAAACATATATATATATATATATAATGCTCAAAAATATAATTGAAACAAAAACATCTATGAATATTGTTAGACATTGTTTCAACATCATTTTAGTCCAGTCAATGCCCAAAGTGCTAATCTATATGTCTATATGTGGTGTAAGAAAAGAAAATTTTTCATTTTTCAGGGCATGAAAAAGATGCATTAGGTAGGGGGAAAAGATGTTTAGATTAGGACAAAAGAAAGATGAGTCATGTCAGGAGACAATGTCTTCTGCGTTTACATTCTTGACTCACACTGACTTGGCTGAAGAACAAGGGCAGGTCAGGTTGGTAAAGGGAAATATGATGTGTTTGGTTGTGACATACATATCTTTCACTGGTAGCAACCCTGAGAGCTGCCTTCACTGAGCCACCTCCTGAGTAACCACTCTGTGCTGTCCTGGGAATGGCCCCTCTGCCAGGGATGACCAGTGGCCAGAACACGGTTGTTCTGGACTAGTGGAAATCACTCTGAGGATCTTTCTGGAAAGAAGCGCAGGTAGCCACACTTTCACTGGCTCTACAAACTTCATTATAATTAGGGATGGAGCTCATGATTCAGGACTGTTCTTTATACTTTGAAGTCCTAACTGAGAATGTAGTGTTAGGCACAACACATGCCTATCTGTCCATTTGTGTCTGGTGTTCAAATAAGGATGGGGTACAGACAACACACAGAGTAAATCTGTAAGAACAAGATCTGTCAGTGTTCCCTCACAATACTGTCCTTTGGCTTAGGACTGACATTGTAATGCCTGTGTCCTTAAAGCCAGAACCATAGATACCATAGAAAGAGACTTGAGTTTAAAAAAATAAAGACAAAAAATTAAATTGAGAATTCTGGTTAAAATTTCAGCTCCCCGGAAGCTCTCAAATTAGACTCTATTAAAGTAAAGGCTACCTCAGGTTTTTCTGTTTCACTTTCACATTAAGAAAGCTCTGTTTTTACTGTGTTCTGGAGGGAATAAATGGCCTAAGTTTTCACTGGGGAGAGGAATTGCAGACAAAGCCAGAACTCCTTCCACAAGGATTAAAGTAAAGTTTTTGTCCTATAATAAGTGATGCAAGGTTGAAAGTCTAGTATGGCTTGCAAACAAATGGCAAGTTCCAGGGGTTTCAAAATGTATTTTTAGAAGAAACATATGCTAATCAAGATATGCTCCACATAGTTGAAACAGCATGATTCACAAGGGAACTTCATTAGCCTCCAAGATGAATAGTGTTACGACTCCTGGGAGATCCAATAGAATAGGTGATTTAAAAAAAAAAAAAAAAACCAAAACAACAAAACAACTGCATTTTTCTAGTTAATCTCCATGGGCTTTCAAAAGAGTTGTTTTTGGTTTTTTTTTTTGTGTTCTTCCATTACTATTTTGCTGTCACACAGAAGGTAGATTGCCACCTAGGAAAAAAGCAGCATTATGCTCCATTCTGCCTGGAGTGGACAGACAGTTCATTAATACTGTAAAATAGCAGGTTAAGCATGTCCTATCTTCAGCAAAACAGACAGGTGAGCAACTCATCATCCAAAGGGGACTAGACAGGTAAGGTAACAGAATGTACTAAACCATAAACTCAGCAGATTTATTAGAATAAAATAATCATAAATTTATAGGCAGTTTGGAATATTATGCCGTGATAAAATAATGCCTGCTATTTTTGAACAATGATAAACAGGAAAAAAAAAGTGAAAATGTAGAAGATTAATATTAATTTTGTTCAGAATCCATTGTAAAAAGAGCAATGATTGCTAATTTATGTGATGCAGCAGCTATTGTGTTCTTTTTAATACACAGTTATGAGTGACATTTTAAAATATTATTTCTGTTGGGTTTCTTTTTTCTGTGTATGAGGCTATTTTTAGAAAATGGAAATGAAATAGAAAGGAACAATGGGCAGAAAAAATTCAGCATTGTGCCAGACTGTACAGCCTGTGAATTTTTTCTTGAATAGAAAAAACAGCAGCAAAGCTGCTGCTGACAACTTGCAGGCTTCATTTAAATCCTAATTCAGCCTCTGTGACAGGAACAAACTCTGAGATACCAGAGCAAATTCACTCCTGGAAAAGTTTCACAGAATTGCCTCAGGGCTCTTGTGATATTTCATTCCTGCACCTGAACTGTGAGTAAGAACACATGAAAGCTATTCAGGAATGGCTGGGAGTAAGACGAAGTCACTGAGTCTTCACTGTCAGATCTGAAGTCAAACTGACTGACTGTCCACAATCCATTTACCTTCCAGAGCTCACTAAGGGCAAGTTGGAGAATATTAACAACTCCCAGCTTTCTCAAGCACATCCCTGTGCCATAGCAGAGAGGATTTGATCTGAAGGCTCTTGTTAGCATGACAGGCCAGTGGAGCTGGCCCCTGGCTGCTTGCTGGGCTTTGAGCCAGGATCACCTAGTGAAAGAATGCTACAGTTGAAGCCAGTTTGGCTTCTGGTAGCAAGAAATTAGCATATGTCCATGGACTATTAGTCTCATTAATCCCATTCTCTTCAGCACTAATTTAAGAATTCCTCTATTCTTAGTAAGGTGGATTTTCTGTGTTTCTGTTAGGGAATTAGCAAGGCCTTTCCCTTTAAAATAATTAGTTGGACCTACACAAAGGATTTTAAGTTTCCACATGGCTGCTTCTTCAAATGTATGTGGACATTTTTCCATGAAAACAGTTTGCAGTTGGAACCCAAACTGAAACCTTTTTGCTAATTATAGGCATTTTTTCCTGTAGTTGTTCTCCAGTGTTCTGTGATTTACGTCTTTCCACCTATATCCAGCCTATAGCATGTTTTTAATTTAGAGGTGGACAACCATGCTACTTCTTTTATTTTATTTATCTTTTTTTTATAATCAAAAGATTGCAGAATAAAACTTGTACATTTTGCTTGCTAAGTGTAGAAAATTATGTTACACTGTCCATTGCTCTTCACCTGAGAGCTATATCACAGTGTTATGTTTTCCTGTTCAGTGACTCCAAACTATTTCTCACTAACACACAAGTTGAGTAGTATTCCATTTCAACTGGCTTTAGCATGTCTAGTTCCTACTGGTCTTCATCTTTGACTGTGTTTTCAGCTCCTCAGTACCATTTCACATTGACGTGGACTTTAGAAGAAGTGCTTCAGTATTAAATATTAAAAATAAATACTACATGTTAGACTTTAAACTCAATGGACTTTGCAATAGTAAAATGTAACAAACACACCTAGTATTCTCATCCTTTAACCTGGTTATTTCATTGGAGATATTTTTGATACAGCACATTGCTAACAACATATCTCTTGAAAGTATTTTTCATTTTCCCAAGTGAAAGTCATTTTAAGTAACATTGATAACAAAGGAGAATGACAAAACAATACAATGTGAACAGTTACTAAAAGTGTAGCACCAAGAGAAGACTCTTATTGCATTCAAACTTGAAAAACAACTTGTAAGGAGGATAAAACTTCTTGGTGGAATGCAACCACATTGCATATATATGCAATATAATATAATATGTTAGAGTTCTATGGTTTGAAGAACCTTACCCAAGAATCAGGGTGTTTAGAAGAGCTAGAATCTGTAATCAGAAAATACAGAAATCTAAAACACAAATACTTCCACAGTGTATAACTGCTAACCATCTGTGCTAGTAGGGATTGAAATATTTGTAGAACAGAGCAGAAATCAACAACTTTATTGATTTTCTTTTCGGTAACATTAAACTTTTTCTCACAGTACTATTTTCGTTATTATTGTTGTGTGATTGAGGATTTGTTTGGAAAACTTTGGATTAAAAGACTGTTGAAAAGTTAGCCCCATGAGCTGCTGATAACAGCAATTGCTGCTCTGTTTACTTGTGCATTGAAATAAAGGATGGAGTTTCCTGTTGCAGATTATGTAAAGTCCAACCATTGTTAATCAAAGGAAGCTCCTTCCCCTGATATCTGGATTGAGATCTGATCAAAATATTTCAGAGTTACTAAGGTTGGATACAGTTTTAATGATAGTCACTTTTGGAAGATTTCCTGAAGGGCTCCTGAAAATGTTAATCTTCAAGGAGTGGAGTTTCAAAAGGCTGGAGAGCTCACAGCTCACTCAGAGTGTTGCAGC